>CM035840.1:98373906-98745255 GCA_020510985.1 Pholidichthys leucotaenia | reverse complement strand
CGTCTCTCTGTGGACTTTTTTAAGGAATTCTGGCCCCTGCTTGGTCCAGACCTGCTGGAGGTTCTCCAAGATAGCTTGGAAAGGGGGACCCTACCCACGACCTGCAGGAGGGCCATCATCACACTGTTGCCGAAAAAGGGGGACCTCCAGAGCCTAAAGAACTGGAGGCCAGTCTCTCTGCTCTGCACAGACTACAAGATTCTCTCAAAAGCTCTGGCCCGAAGACTGAGAAAGGTGATGAGCGAGCTCATTCATGTAGACCAGACTTACTGTGTGCCTGGCAGGCTGATTAGTGACAACGTCACTTTAATTCGGGATATTTTGGAGGTCTCTGGTTCATTGGCGGTAGAAACTGGTTTGATTTCAATTGACCAGGAAAAGGCGTTTGATCGGGTTGAACACCAATATTTATGGACAGTTTTAACAGCTTTTGGGTTCAGCCCAGGCTTCATAGCCAGGATACGGGTCTTGTACAGTGACATTGAGAGTGTGCTGAAGATAAATGGGGGCCTGTCTGCCCCTTTAAAAGTCCAGAGGGGGGTTCGGCAGGGCTGCCCTCTCTCAGGGATGCTGTACTCCCTCGCCATAGAGCCTTTGCTTCACTGCCTGAGAAGGGATCTATCAGGAGTTACTTTTCCTGGCTGTGACACCACGTTCAAGCTGTCGGCCTATGCAGATGATGTAGTCATTCTGCTAAACAAGCAGAGTGACATTGACGTTCTGGTTAGGAGTGTCAATCTTTTTGGCCAACTTTCCTCTGCAAAGATAAACTGGGGAAAAAGCGAGGCTCTGATGGTGGGGGAGAAACTAGAAAATCAGCTTACGCTGCCGGGTGGGTTGATTTGGAAAAAAGGAGGTTTTAAGTATCTTGGTGTCTTTATTGGAAATCAGCAGTTTGAGCAAAAAAATTGGGATGGGGTCATAGAGAAAATTAACGGGAGACTAAACAAGTGGAAGTGGCTAATGCCAAGAATATCTTTTAGAGGAAGAGTGCTCATTTTAAATAATCTTGTTTCCTCATCCCTGTGGCACCGCCTCATGTGCATGGACCCCCCTGCTGGTTTGTTGTCCAAAATTCAGTCTGTTTTGGTGGACTTTTTTGGGGGGGGTGGACTCCACTGGGTTCCTCAAGCCCTGTTATTTCTTCCCAAAGAGGAGGGGGGGCAAGGAGTGATTCATTTAGCTAGTAGAGGTGCTGCTTTTAGACTGACTTTCATACAGAGACTGCTGACGGGCCCCCAGGACCTGGTATGGAGGCCTTTGGCCTGTGTTATTTTACAGAGAGTCCTTGGGCTTGGGCTAGACCTCCCTGTGTTTTTAATGGATTTTAAGAACTCTAATGCACTGTCTTTACCCAGTTTTTACCGCAGTCTCTTTTCAGTGTGGACTCTTTTTAAAAAACAAAGAGGGCCATGCGATTCCCTCTACTGGTTGTTGAAGGAGCCGCTGGTTTTTGGTGGTCGCCTTGGTGTCCTGCCGGGAGTTGGAAGGACCTTCCTTGATAGGCTGTGTTCCAGGAACATTCTCACTCTGAAGCAAGTGGTGGAACTGGCTGGTCCTGGCCTCAACAACGCCTCAGCTTTAGCAGCTCATCTTGGTGTCAGGTCGAATCGTTTCATCGATGGTCTTCTTGCACACTGGAAACAGGAGCTTCATGGACTTGAGCACTCCCTACTCTTGGACTTTTGCAATGGCACGCTGCAGCCAGAAAGCACTGACCCCTTTCCCTCTCTCACGCTCTATATGGACTTTGACGTCGCTCCTTGCTCCTTACTGGCATTCTGTGCTCCCACTGGTGTGGACTTTGGAGGAGCCAGTGGTAAGGCACTCTACAGACTGGTGGTGATGGCACTCAACAAGGACCGATTGAACACCTGTGTGGACACTCCTTGGAGAGCCTATTTTAAACTAGGAAAAGGGCATCGGCCTGCCTGGAGGGCTCTTTACAAAGCCCCTCTCCCTAAGAGGCATGGAGACTTACAGTGGAGGGTCCTGCATGGTATTATAGCTGTCAATGCTTTTGTTTCTGTGATTAACAGCAGTGTCAGTGATCAGTGTGTTTTTTGTTCCTCTAGGGAGACAGTTTTTCATTGTTTTATTGAATGTCA
This sequence comes from Pholidichthys leucotaenia, assembly GCA_020510985.1. NCBI lineage: Eukaryota > Metazoa > Chordata > Actinopteri > Cichliformes > Pholidichthyidae > Pholidichthys > Pholidichthys leucotaenia. The sequence continues at coordinate 98,743,147 of CM035840.1, read as the reverse complement.
GCGCCTGAGTGGCCTCTTTGAACTTCTCACAAAACTTTTTCATATTTTTAAGGAAGTTTTCTCTAAGCAGGTTTTCATTTGTGGTTTTATGTACAATCGTCGTTTTAAGCAGAAGTGTCAACTACTGAACTTTGTTTTAGGGCAGGCAAAGTTGGCTATCTATGTAAGCCGGAGAAGAAAACTTGAAAATGTTGAGAATGATGTTGATGTCAAAATTTTATTTGTGAGGCTACTTAAAGCCAGAATCAGGCTGGACTTTCAGTTTTTTATGGGGAATGGGGATGTGGAAGGTTTCAGGACCCTCTGGTCCCTGGAGAATGTCCTCTGTTCAGTTCATGATGGACAGCTTTTTTTGGGGCGTTTTTTGGGGGATTAATTTTCTGTGTAACATAGCATGATATAGAAATTGTATTGACTGATGGACAAGTGTGTTTATTAAAGATCTTTTAAAAATCAAAAAATCTCTCTCTCTCTCTCTCTCTCTCTCTCTCTCTCGTGCGCATGCGTGGGCGTTTGTGGGAGCAGGTGTGTGGAGTGGTGTCGAGTGAGTACTTTAAACTTTGTATTTTCTAACTTTTTCTCTATCTTGTGTGTTTGAGGTGTGTGTGTTTAATATAGTGGGTTGAGTGTGTGTGTGCTGGGGTGTGAGTGTTGGAGTGAGTGTGTTGGGGAACGGTAGCTTCTGCTGCCGGTTTTTCCCGGCCGGCATCATGCCGGTGATTGATGGTGGTGTGGAGTTTGAGCGCTTAACCCGGCGTCATGGCGTGAGAATCCTCCCGACAGTTCCCTGTTCTGTGGAGGAGGCCAGCCTCGCTGTAGGACAGGTGGTTGGGCATGGCAGCATAAAATCAGCATCGAGGATGAACAGCGCAATTGTGATCTTTCTGGATTCGACTGAGAAAGCTGATCAGGTGGTGGCACAGGGAGTGGTCATAGGTGACACTTTTACTCCCGTTTTACCGCTGGCGAATCCGTCTAGGAGGATCACCATCTCAAACGCTCCTCCTTTCGTTAAAAATGATCAGCTGATTAGAGAGTTGTCCCGTTTTGGCCAGGTTGTGTCCCCTATCAGAATGGTCTCTCTGGGTAGTAAATCACCCCTGCTGAAGCATGTTGTATGTCATAGGAGGCAGTGTTTCATGGTGTTGAAAGACAGCTCTGCTGAACTGAACGCGTCTTTTAATTTCAGGATTGACGGCTTTAGCTACTTGGTGTTTGCAACATCTGAAACCATGAAGTGTTTTGCGTGTGGCGCAGAAGGCCATCTTATTAGGTCATGTCCTGAAAAGGCGAACACAAAGAGCACTGGCGGTAAGAAAGGTGACGCCGCTGTTTCTGGTGGTCCGGAGGGTAGCGCTACATGTGGTGCGGCGGATGCCGCTGCGGCGCCCGCTTCTGCTGGGGCGGTCGCGGCCGCGACTGCGGCCGCGTCCGCATCCGCGTCCGCGTCCGCTTCTACTTCTGCGGGGGCGTCCGCGTCCGCGTCCGCGTCCGCTTGTGCTGGGGCGGCCGCGGCCGCCTCTGCTGGGGTGGCTGCGGCGGGCGCGGTAGTTGCCCCCCCAAACAGTGATGGTGGGGAATTTCTGTCTGGCGGCAGCTCTGATCATTGTGACGAGCCTGTCGCCCGGGGTAAACAGGTGGAGGGTGTAAGTAAAAGTGCAGTTAAACGAAGGAACGTAAATGAACAGACTTTGCAGGCGGAGGAGGAGCGGTTTGAGGCTGTAGGGGACACACAGAGCAAACACTGCATGACAAACGTTGCAGTTCATGAAGAAATGCAGGAATGTAGTTTTGCTGAAGACGATCCTTTTAAAGCTGCACAAAAAAGAAAAAGTGCTGAAAACTTACAGAGCTCTGCTAAATCTAGTAGGGTTGGGAAGTTAGATTTACTAGATGAGAGCGTCTCTGACGAAAGTGGAGCTGAGTCTGAAATGATGCAGACGCAGACGCAGGAGGAGCAAAGCTCCTATTGTTTTTCCAAAATTAGGCAATTTCTCCAGGTGACCAAGGGGAGCAGAGCTGTGAAAGTGGAAAATTACTTTCCAGATCTGGAGTTATTTGTGGCATCAGCTCGCAAGCTGATGAAACTGAATGATGGGAATGAGACTTTTACTGATCAGGAAATTTTTCGTTTAAAGAAACTGGTTGTCAAACTGAAATCACAAATTACTAACAGTCATGTTGACTCTTAGTTTGTTTCTTCCCTTTTATGCTATGTGTGTGTTTTTTTACTGTACCCTATTTTTATCCTTTTTAATGCCCCACCTTAGAATTGGCACTCTCAATATTAATGGGGCCAGGGATGATGTAAAAAGGGCCTCCTTATACAAGCTTTTTAATTTAAAGAAACTTGACGTGCTGATGGTCCAGGAGACTCACAGCACTGTGGACATTGAGAGCCATTGGAGAAAAGAGTGGGATGGCTGCATTTTTTTTAGCCACAAATCCAGTAGCAGTGGGGGGGTGGCTGTACTTTTCTCTCGGGGTTGTGTGCCTGTCTCTTATGAGGTGGAAGAGGTGGTGAGAGGTCATTTCCTCTTATTAAAGGTACAGTTTGAAAACGTGAACTTCGTTTTTATAAACGTGTATGTGCCAACACAGAGAGCAGAGAGGATCAGGGTCTTTGACGTGCTTTCGGATACGGTTAAGTCCTGTGATCCAAATAGTTTTTTATTTCTGGGGGGTGATTTTAACTGTACATTAAACCACAGACTAGACAGGAACCATCAGGAGCCTCACCCTGCTTCTGCCAATAGGCTGAGAGAACTGGTGAAAACACATGAAATGGCCGATGTGTGGAGATCACATCATGGGGACCAGAGGCAGTACACCTGGAGCCATGTCAAAGATAACCTTTTATCTATGGCTAGGTTAGACCATTTTTATGGTTTTAAACATCAAATGAGTGTTTTTAAAAATAGTTGTATCTGTCTTGTTGGTTTCACTGATCACTGCCTGCTGTTTTGTTCTGTGTTTATTGAAAATGTAAAGTGTAAGAGTGCTTTTTGGCATTTTAACAATACACTTTTAAATGATGTGTTTTTTAAAGAGGTTTTTCATGATGTTTGGAAGTCACACAGGGAACAAAAACCCTCTTTTAGTTCTCTCCAATTGTGGTGGGATTTTGGTAAGGCCCAGATAAAACAACTCTGCCAACAGTACACTCAAAATGTCACTCGTAGCTTGACCCAATCCTTGAAAGTTCTGGAGACTGAGGTGGTAGAACTAGAGGAGTTGCTCAGTTCTACAGGAAAACAGGAGCACTTAGAGGCTCTCAAGTCAAAAAGGTCAGCCTTGGCTAGCTTGCTAGGGGTCACCGCACAGGGTGCTCTGGTCCGCTCACGCTACATGGATGTAGCTCTGATGGACTCGCCCTCCCAGTACTTTTTTGGACTGGAGGGGAAAAATGGACAGAGAAAGCTCATTCACTCCTTGTTGGGCGATGACGGGAGAACAATCTCCACAGCAGCAGAGATCAGGAAACACGCTGCTAGCTTTTACAGTAAATTGTTTAGAGCAGAGTGGAGGGAGGACACGGCACTGGGCCAGGTTTTCCTTGATGGTCTTCCAGTGCTCTCAGAGGACCTTGTTGCCGGCTTGGATGCCCCACTGTCTCTGTCTGAGCTGCATACGGCGCTAATGAGCCTCCAGAATGGAAAATCACCAGGCATAGATGGTCTCTCTGTGGACTTTTTTAAGGAATTCTGGCCCCTGCTTGGTCCAGACCTGCTGGAGGTTCTCCAAGATAGCTTGGAAAGGGGGACCCTACCCACGACCTGCAGGAGGGCCATCATCACACTGTTGCCGAAAAAGGGGGACCTCCAGAGCCTAAAGAACTGGAGGCCAGTCTCTCTGCTCTGCACAGACTACAAGATTCTCTCAAAAGCTCTGGCCCGAAGACTGAGAAAGGTGATGAGCGAGCTCATTCATGTAGACCAGACTTACTGTGTGCCTGGCAGGCTGATTAGTGACAACGTCACTTTAATTCGGGATATTTTGGAGGTCTCTGGTTCATTGGCGGTAGAAACTGGTTTGATTTCAATTGACCAGGAAAAGGCGTTTGATCGGGTTGAACACCAATATTTATGGACAGTTTTAACAGCTTTTGGGTTCAGCCCAGGCTTCATAGCCAGGATACGGGTCTTGTACAGTGACATTGAGAGTGTGCTGAAGATAAATGGGGGCCTGTCTGCCCCTTTAAAAGTCCAGAGGGGGGTTCGGCAGGGCTGCCCTCTCTCAGGGATGCTGTACTCCCTCGCCATAGAGCCTTTGCTTCACTGCCTGAGAAGGGATCTATCAGGAGTTACTTTTCCTGGCTGTGACACCACGTTCAAGCTGTCGGCCTATGCAGATGATGTAGTCATTCTGCTAAACAAGCAGAGTGACATTGACGTTCTGGTTAGGAGTGTCAATCTTTTTGGCCAACTTTCCTCTGCAAAGATAAACTGGGGAAAAAGCGAGGCTCTGATGGTGGGGGAGAAACTAGAAAATCAGCTTACGCTGCCGGGTGGGTTGATTTGGAAAAAAGGAGGTTTTAAGTATCTTGGTGTCTTTATTGGAAATCAGCAGTTTGAGCAAAAAAATTGGGATGGGGTCATAGAGAAGATTAACGGGAGACTAAACAAGTGGAAGTGGCTAATGCCGAGAATATCTTTTAGAGGAAGAGTGCTCATTTTAAATAATCTTGTTTCCTCATCCCTGTGGCACCGCCTCATGTGCATGGACCCCCCTGCTGGTTTGTTGTCCAAAATTCAGTCTGTTTTGGTGGACTTTTTTGGGGGGGGTGGACTCCACTGGGTTCCTCAAGCCCTGTTATTTCTTCCCAAAGAGGAGGGGGGGCAAGGAGTGATTCATTTAGCTAGTAGAGGTGCTGCTTTTAGACTGACTTTCATACAGAGACTGCTGACGGGCCCCCAGGACCTGGTATGGAGGCCTTTGGCCTGTGTTATTTTACAGAGAGTCCTTGGGCTTGGGCTAGACCTCCCTGTGTTTTTAATGGATTTTAAGAACTCTAATGCACTGTCTTTACCCAGTTTTTACCGCAGTCTCTTTTCAGTGTGGACTCTTTTTAAAAAACAAAGAGGGCCATGCGATTCCCTCTACTGGTTGTTGAGGGAGCCGCTGGTTTTTGGTGGTCGCCTTGGTGTCCTGCCGGGAGTTGGAAGGACCTTCCTTGATAGGCTGTGTTCCAGGAACATTCTCACTCTGAAGCAAGTGGTGGAACTGGCTGGTCCTGGCCTCAACAACGCCTCAGCTTTAGCAGCTCATCTTGGTGTCAGGTCGATTCGTTTCATCGATGGTCTTCTTGCACACTGGAAACAGGAGCTTCATGGACTTGAGCACTCCCTACTCTTGGACTTTAGCAATGGCACGCTGCAGCCAGAAAGCACTGACCCCTTTCCCTCTCTCACGCTCCATATGGACTTTGACGTCGCTCCTTGCTCCTTACTGGCATTCTGTGCTCCCACTGGTGTGGACTTTGGAGGAGCCAGTGGTAAGGCACTCTACAGACTGGTGGTGATGGCACTCAACAAGGACCGATTGAACACCTGTGTGGACACTCCTTGGAGAGCCTATTTTAAACTAGGAAAAGGGCATCGGCCTGCCTGGAGGGCTCTTTACAAAGCCCCTCTCCCTAAGAGGCATGGAGACTTACAGTGGAGGGTCCTGCATGGTATTATAGCAGTCAATGCTTTTGTTTCTGTGATTAACAGCAGTGTCAGTGATCAGTGTGTTTTTTGTTCCTCTAGGGAGACTGTTTTTCATTGTTTTATTGAATGTCAGCGCCTGAGTGGCCTCTTTGAACTTCTCACAGAACTTTTTCATATTTTTAAGGAAGTTTTCTCTAAGCAGGTTTTCATTTGTGGTTTTATGTACAATCGTCGTTTTAAGCAGAAGTGTCAACTACTGAACTTTGTTTTAGGGCAGGCAAAGTTGGCTATCTATGTAAGCCGGAGAAGAAAACTTGAGAATGTTGAGAGTGATGTTGATGTCAAAATTTTATTTGTGAGGCTACTTAAAGCCAGAATCAGGCTGGACTTTCAGTTTTTTATGGGGAATGGGGATGTGGAAGGTTTCAGGACCCTCTGGTCCCTGGAGAATGTCCTCTGTTCAGTTCATGATGGACAGCTTTTTTTGGGGCGTTTTTTGGGGGATTAATTTTCTGTGTAATATAGCATGACATAGAAATTGTATTGACTGATGGACAAATGTGTTTATTAAAGATCTTTTAAAAATCAAATCTCTCTCTCTCTCTCTCTCTCTCTCTCTCCACACACACACACACACACACACACACACACACACACACACACACACACACACACACATAAATATATACTGTAGGGTTAGGGCTGTAACGGTACGCTAAAATCACAGTTCGGTACGTATCTTGGTTTTAAGGTGACAGTTCGGATCATTTTCAGTACAGTAAGGAAACAAAATGCAAAACATAAAACTGCTTAGCTTTTGTATAAGCAGGAAGAGCTTTGACAAAAAAACCCTGCAAACTGCCAGCAGTCAGTTCTCCAATAAATAAAATGTATACAATAAAATAAATAAATCCTCTTTTTAGCAAATGAACGATGTAGACAAATGCAACAATAGAAGTTTGAATTGTCTGAATTATTCTTTTATTCCTTATTGCCTGAAGTAGTGATTTTAACCAGGGTGCTCTGGTATGTTCAGGTTTCTATGAGAAATTAATTATCTAATTTCACCTGTTAATTGGTCAAAAAAAATTGCAAATTTGTCATTGTTGTGTATGGGTTCTGAAGGTACCCATGTACAACAACAGCAAATTATTTGCAATTTTTTTGACAATTAAGAAGGAACTTACCAGGGCGCCCTTGAAAACACTGGCCTAAAGTGCAGCATTAACAGATTTAGCTTGTTCTTAAAAGGATGGAATTATTTTCTGGCCGAAGAGGGCGCAACAAGAAACTTCATAACGGGGTTCAGTTAGCTTCAGCATGTGTTTAAACCTGGTGTTCTCAACAACTGAATATGGCCTTAGATCCGCTGCTATAAAAACACCAAAGGCATTTGTTATGACTTTGGCTCGATCTGAAAAGCCCCAAGAGGTTGTCTAAATGCCGCTGGAAGCTGCGCTTGTACCTTGCTAGGTTTTTCCTTTTTTCATGCTGCAATGAATATTCACGTTTGCGTAGTGCCATTTCAAATGAGTTAACAAGTTCAACATACTGCCAAAAGCATATCCCATGCTGTTTTCGTCTTATTCATTTACCTTTGTCCGTTCACGTATTTCTAGCTTCTCCGTACAGCCAGCCACGATGTTCGCTAGTAGGGCAGCCACAAAATGCACTGTTTACATGTATGGCACAAGGCAGTTACACTTCATGTCCGTCACTCAACATGGTCACTGTGGAACCTCGGTATGCCACTGCACTGAACCGAAGGTGCCATACCAAAAAATTTGAATACAAATACATGTACTGTTACACCCCTACTATCTATCTATCTATCTATCTATCTATCTATCTATCTATCTATCTATCTATCTATCTATCTATCTATCTATCTTTTGCTTAATCATTATGAACATTGTCAGTAAAGTGTAATGGAGAAGACAGGAGGGGAAAAAAAAACAAAAACCGACCTGAAAGATTCAGTAAACCATGATGCTGATTTAAGGTGGAATTGCCCAGCCCCAATGTACAGTGGTGTGAGAAAGTGTTTGCCCCCTTCCCGATTTCTCTTTTTTTTGTATGTTTGTCACACTTAAATGTTTCAGATCATCGAACAAATTTAAATATTAGACAAAGATAACACAAGTAAACACAAAATGCAGTTTTTAAATGAAGGTGTTTATTATTAAGGGTAAAAAAAATCCAAACATACATGGCCCTGTGTGAAAAAGTGACCCCCCCCCCTCCCCGTTAAAACATACTGTAAATTAGCTGTGGTTTATCACATCTTTGGAAAGCTGAGTTCAATTTCTCTAGCCACACCCAGGCCTGATTACTGCCATACCTGTTCTCAATCAAGAAATCACTTAAATAGGACCTGCCTGACAAAGTGAAGTAGACCAAAAGATGAGAAACAAAGTAATTGAGATCTATCAATGTGGAAAAGGTTATAAAGCCATTTCTAAAGCTTTGGGACTCCAGCAAACCACAGTGAGAGCCATTATCCACAAATGGCAAAAACATTGAACAGTGGTGAACCTTCCCAGGAGTGGCTGGCCATCCAAAATTACCCCAACAGCGCAGCAACGATTCATCCAAGAGGTTTCAAAAGACCACACAACAACATCTAGAGAACTGCAGGCCTCACTTGCCTCAGTTAAGGTCAGTGTTCATGACTCCACCATAAGAAAGAGACTGAGCAAAAATGGCCTGCATGGCACAGTTCCAAGACGAAAACCACTGCTGAACAAAAAGAACATAAAGGCTCATCTCAGTTTTGCTAGAAAATATCTTGATGATCCCCAAGACTTTTGGGAAAATACTCTGTGGACTGATGAGACAAAAGTTGAGCTTTTTGGAAGGTGTGTGTCCCATTACATCCGGTGTAAAAGTAACACAGCATTTCAGAAAAGGAACATCATACCAACAGTAAAATATGGTGGTGGTAGTGTAATGGTCTGGGGCTGTTCTGCTGCTTCAGGACCTGGAAGACTTGCTGTGGTAAAAGGAACCATGAATTCTGCTGTCTACCAAAAAGTCTTGAAGGAGAATGTCTGGCCACCTGTTCGTGACCTCAAGCTGAAGCACACTTGGGTTCTGCAGCAGTACAATGATCCAAAACACACCAGCAAGTCCACCTCTGAATGGCTTAAGAAAAACAAAATGAAGACTTTGGAGTGACCTAGTCAAAGTCCTGACCTGAATCCGACGGAGATGCTGTGACATGACCTTAAAAAGGCGGTTCATGCTGGAAAACCCTTCAATGTGGCTGAATTACAACAATTCTGCAAAAATGAGTAGGCCAAAATACCTCCACAGCACTGTAGAAGACTCATTGCCAGTTATCGCAAACGCTTGATTGCAGTTGTTGCTGCTAAGGGTGGCCCAACCAGTTATTAGGTTTAGGGGGCAATCACTTTTTCACACAGGGCCATGTAGGTTTGGATTTTTTTCCCCCTTAATAATATGAAACATTTAAGTGTGACAAACATACAAAAAAATGAGAAATAAGGAAGGTGGCAAACCCTTTTTCCACACTACTGTATGGTCAATACAATTATGACAGTTTTGGTATTATAATGTAGTCATACAATGTAGTCATGTTGTTTTTGCTGCTGTTTCTCTGTTTGTTAGCAGGATCATGCAAAAACTCTTAGATGGATTTGGATGACATTTTCACCAGAGGTGACCCTTGGCTCAAAAATGAACTCAATAGATGTTAGAGGTGATCAGTGAGTGCATACCTCCGCCAAGGCCCTATCTCACAATGTACAGATGAATGACGATATGGACGGACAAAGGGACGGAGGGGAGGACAAAGGGAGGGAGGGACAGAGCCTTGGCAGAGGTATGTGCTCTCTTAGTGCCCTCTAGTTCACAAATGGATTTTGATCTCCAAAAGGCATTTGAGGAACTGGATCATGTCTCTGTCACAGTAGATGTTTGGACTGTGGAAAATGAACATTTTCTTTGGATCACTGCACATCAGAATAAATCCATAACATAAAGGTAAGATAAACATGGACAGTTTTATGCAGTGAATCAGAATCAGAATCAGAATCAGAATCAGATTTATTGCCATTGTTCATGTAGTACACAAACTAGGAATTTGTCTCGGTGCCATGCTGCAACATTAAAAACATGATGAGATAAAGAGATAAACTAAAAAACTAAAAGACTAAAAACATGCAATAAGTGTAGAATAATAAGTAATAATAATAATAATAATAATAATAATGAGTAATACTAGTCAAGGCAGATTTAAATAAATTAGCAATTAGCAGATAATATGGGGTACCACAGTGCAGTCGATAATGCAACAGAAAAACAGTGATGAACGACATGAGCTGCTGTATATAGTGCACGAGAGTCAATAAGTCACTTAATGTTAAGCAGTCTGATGGCAGAGGGAAAAAAGCTGTTCATGTGCCGGGAGGTTTTAGTCTGAATGGACCGAAGTCTTCTACCTGAGGGGAGGGGGGCAAACAGTACGTGACCAGGGTGTGAAGGATCGGCTATGATCCGGCCTGCACGCCTCCGGGTCCTGGAGATGTACAGGTCCTGGAGAGATGGGAGCTTGCAGCCGATCACCTTCTCAGCAGTGCGCACGACGCGCTGCAGCCTTAGTCTGTCCCTGGCAGTGGCTCCTGCGTACCACACGGTTATGGAGGAGGTGAGGATGGACTCGATGATGGCCGTGTAGAACTGCACTAACATCTTGGTGGGTAGCTTGAGCTTCCTCAGCTACCGCAGGAAGAACATCCTCTGCTGGGCCTTTTTGATGAGGGAGCTGATGGTTGGCTCCCATTTGAGGTCCCGGGTGATGGTGGTGCCCAAGAAGCGGAAGGAATCTGCAATGGTGATGGGAGAGCCTGTGATGGTGAGGGGGGGCAGGGGGGTTGTGACTTTCCTGAAGTCCACAATCATCTCCGCTGTCTTCAGAGCGTTCAGCTGCAGGTTGTTGTGGCTGCACCAGGACACCAGCTGGGCCACCTCTTTCCTGTAGACGGACTCGTCGCCGTTGGAGATGAGCCCGATGAGGGTGGTGTCGTCCGCAAACTTGATCAGCTTAACAGACTGGTGGGAGGAGGTGCAGGAGTTGGTATAAAGGGAGAAGAATAGGGGGGAAAGTACACAGCCCTGGGGTGATCCGATGCTGATGCTAACAGAGTCCGAGACAGACTTCCCCAGCCGCACATGCTGCCTCCGGTCCGTCAGGAAGTCGGTGATCCACCTGCAGAGGGAGTCAGGCACGCCGAGCAGGGACAGCTTGTCCTGGAGCAGAGTGGGGCGGATGGTGTTGAATGCAGAGCTGAAGTCTACAAACAGGATCCTGGCATAGGTTCCCGGGGAGTCCAGGTGCTGCAGGATGGAGTGGAGGGCCAGGTTGACTGCGTCGTCCACAGACCTGTTGGCACGGTAGGCAAACTGCAGCGGGTCCAGGAGGGGAGTGGTGATGGACTTGAGGTGAGACAGGACCAGGCGCTCAAAGGACTTCATGACTACAGAGGTGAGCGCTACAGGTCTGTAGTCGTTAAGTCCAGTAATCCGTGGCTTCTTGGGGACAGGGATGATGGTGGAGGATTTGAGGCAGGTCGGCACGTGGCATAGCTTAAGGGAGGTGTTAAAAATGTCTGTGAAGACAGGAGCCAGCTCTTTCGCACAGTGTCTCAGGGTGGAGGGAGACACACCGTCCGGCCCTGGGGCCTTGCGCGGGTTCAGTCTGGAGAATTGTCTGTGCACGTCCTGCTCACTGATGACAAGGGCAGGGGGGGGAGGAGGAGGAGGGGGGGACCGCTTTTGATGAATTAGGGGCCGAGGAGGCAGTGGAGCTGGGTGGAGTGGGGGAGTTGGACACAGCTGACGAGGTGTCAAAACGGGCGTAATGTTGGGACAGTTTTTGACAAAGGGCTTTGTCATCCTGACCTTTAGAAGCCTGAGGCCGATAGTTGGTGATTTGCCTCAGTCCTCTCCACACAGAAGCCGAGTCATTAGCAGTGAACTGCTGCTGGAGTCTCTCAGAATACACAGATTTAGCTCTCCTCAGCTCTCTGTTAAACCGAGTGCTGCCAACTCTCACTCTTTTGGAGTGAGTCTTACTCTATCTCCCTCTCTCACGCCACAAACCCTATTTTTAACTCCAAAATGAGGAAATTACTGGCAATATCATGTTGATTTTCTTAAGATTTTTCCCACAATAAGAGCTCTGAAGGCAGGATAAAGCAGACTGAACATGTTCTAAAACTTACTGTTTATGTCTTGAAAAAAATAGTTGTTTATGTGTATTGTGCACCTGCATGCTCACTCCACCCCTATGCCCCAGTCTCCCTGTTGCACAATTCCTGCTAAATCTCACTCCCCGCTTTTCTGAAAAGTTTGCAATTCTACTCTATGTCCCACATGCTGACACATGTGCAGCAACACCAACATTAAATAAAAAACTGTCTGTGAAGCTCTGTCTGAAACAGTCTGTTTCCAGCCTGAAATTAATAAGACCATAATGTAATGCATTAATTATCTTGCTATGTGTGCAAGATGATTTAAGTATACAGTTAAAAGCAACATGAAAGTTACTTTTCCAAGTAACTAATTACTTTAATCATGCAGTAATTGGTAAAGTAACTCAAAAACTTTTGAAAAGAAGTAACTAGTAACTGTAATTAGTTACTATTTTTAGTAACTTTCCCAACACTGGTGATTTAATATTGGAGGTGATAAGCATAGCTGTTTCCTCCATAGGGCAGTGTACTATGCTATGTGGCCCAAGTGACTGAGGAGCTGCCCAAGCTATAAACCTAATGTAAGGATTGCCCAAGCTATGTATTTATAGTCAGTGTTACAAACACGGGGGGTGGGTGGGGTGGGGGGGGCTCACGGTGCACAGATATCATCTAAAACTCAAATATCACAGCAACCAAACTTTGGGCATACTGTATATTAGGGCTGGACGATATGGCCAAAAAATAAAATCTCGATTTTTTTGGTCATCTTGGACGATTACGATTTTAATCGATTTTAATCAAAGTATTAACTCAACACACATGTATTTCAAAAGGAGCTTGATTTATTAAAAAATAAATCTTGTGCAAACAAAAATATTCTACAAACATGTCAGTGTTGCTGACAAAGCTTGTTTGGATTATAGGCGAAAGCTCAAACACTTCACACGTCACACAAATGATGGCTCAACTTTTGCTACAATTCTGCAAATAAATATGTTATACATATTTTAGAATAAAAAGAAAAAATGTAAACTTAAACATTAATAACATGAACCATGTGCAAAAAAGTGCATAATTTGCTGGAAGGTCACAATCAACTGTCAAAGTCAAAAACTAATATCTTAAAACTACAATGAAACTAGTTCTTGTAAACATGTGAAATACTGCCTCTTGTGCAAAAAAAGGAACTTAAGCAGCACCAACTTCATAAACTTTGGATATGTTTTACCTGTGAAGCATCACCTATTTATACTGTGCATAAACACTGTATCAGCTTTGATTGTTTTAAACTCTTAGATTTCTTGCAAGAAAAACAAGCCTGTCAACTGACTCTGGCTTAAGACAAGCTCTAGTGCACGTTACAATGTTTCCCCCTGTACTAAATACCCTTTCAGATGGGGCACTTGTTGCGGGTATTGAGAGGTACTTTTTTGCCAGTTTACTAAGTCTGGGAAAATGTGTTTCGTGCTGTTTCCACCATTTAAGTGGGTCTGAATCTGCATCAGTTTCAGGTGCCAGCAAGTATGCTGACAGCTCACCCTTAACTTTAGTTTCATAGGTCTTTGTTTCAGCCTCAACTGGAGTCTTTTTAAAGAAGCTGTTGAGGGATTTCTTCATCTTTGTTGGGGGTTCAACAACCTGACTCTCAGATTTGTCTTTATCTGCAGCATGAGTAACTGGCATGCCTCTGTAATGCATGGTGGAACAGAGTTCTGCAATGGTTCTCTCTCTTAGTTTTTCAATCTTGTCTGGCTCAATGTAAGTTGTGCGGAACCTGGGATCTAGTAGTGAGGCAAGGTCAGTGAGGTCTTGTGTGGTTTGATCGTTGTATTTTTGGTTAAGATATTTCAGCACATCTCTTTTGATTTGTTTTGTGAGCTCAGTATCGTCATCATCCGACTTCAGCAAACTGTTGTTAAACAGATGAAGGGTTGGTTTTATGAAAGAGATGCTCACATATGTCTCACCAGACAATGCGTCAGTAAAGTCACGTAATGGATTTATGGCTTTATTTACTGACTCTAAAACATCAATGTCCTGCCAGGTTGGCACTAAGTGCCTTATTTTCTTATCTGCACCCAAGATTTGTCCAATTGCCTTCTCCTACTCCAGTATACGCTCGATCATCTGCTGACGTGACCCCCATCTTGTAGGTGATTCTGAGATGAGCTGATGTTCAGGGAGGCCAAGTTCTGCTTGCACCACTGCCATGTCTCTCCGTTTCTTCCAACTAAAGGAGAAGGCACTGATGACTTTCTTGCAGACTCCTACGGCACGTTCGATGCAAGCATCCTTACAAGCATTCCCTGTAAAGAAAAAGAATGATTAATACACTTAGCATTACTAGAGTATACAAAATATCAACAACTCCTTGCTGATGTATAGTAATGTCAATAAAAATATTGTTATTAATGCAATATTACATAAATTTGTATGTGGTTGTAGTAAATGAATCAAGAATATACTACCGCTTAAAAAAAAAAGTGGTATTATAGGAGAAAATAAATTTAAAAAACCTGTAAATTAAACAAGTAATATTATGCCTGATAATGTTTAGTAGGTGTTGCTTTAAATTTTAATAATATAGATTTATGTTGTATTTTAAATGATGGTGCACATTGCATTTTACTTACCTACTGCGTTGTGGAGCCTGTGTCCAAAGCAGCTGAGGTGGGTCCACTGGTTTAGCTTCAGGGCCTTTATCATATTTGTGCCACTGTCAGTAGTCATACACACCATTTTCTCCTCATCCAACTTCCACAGTGCCAAGGAGTCTTTGAGCCCCTGTGCAATGAGCTCTCCAGTGTGATCTTCAGGAAAGTAGGTGATTTGTAAAACAGCAGCTGTTCAGACTCCAGTTCCCGTCGTCATAATGCACTGTTAAACTCAAGTACGGTTGAAGAGATCGACTGGACCAAAGGTCTGTAGTAGCAGAAAAAATAAAACCGTGTCCAGCTTTTCATAAAGCGCTTGTCGTGTTTCGTTGTACAGTTTTGGTAGTGCAACCTCCGCAAAGTATTTACGACTCGGTGGTTGGTATTTTGGATCCCAAACTTTTAGCATGTGGAGAAAGCCAGGCTTCTCTACGGTGTAAATAGGCGCCATATCCATCCCTAAATGAACAGCAACGGCTTCAGTCATCTGCTTCCACCGTGCCCCTGACTTATCGTATGGCACGACACTATAAAATGATGCGGCTAAAGTTTGTTGTTTCTTCGCGGCGTAACCTTGTTTGCCTTGGCTAGTGCTAGCCATGCTGCACTCCCGAGCACTCCTGAGCAATGCGAGCACTCCTCCCATTCTTTAGGGTGCCTCTGCCGGAGGCGCTGATAGAGGTTAGTTGTACTGCTGCTCTTCGTATTCACAGTTTTTCTGCAAACCTTGCACATGACTGTAGTTTGCTCTACGTCAGTCTTGTCAAAGCCGAACCACTTTCATATAATCGAGGTAACATGAGTCCCTTTTCTCGCTACCAACTCTTCGGCTTGTGCTGTGTCCGCCATGGCCGGAGCATGAGTGCTTAGGCGGAAGGAGACAAGAGGCGGAAGCATACACCAATGCTCAAGTCATAAAAGGCAGAAGAAGAACCCATATTTTATTTATTTAAGGTCACCTCGATTTTACGATTTAGCAAATTTTCAAATCGTCGATTTTTAAAAAGGCAAATTAATCGAATTAATTTGATTTATCGCCCAGCCCTACTGTATATACAACAGTAACAGAGTAAATATAACTTACAGTCTAACTAAGGGGATGATGCTTATTTTCCAACATTTAACATGCCCCATCAGCCACAAGGACTGCTATGAAATGGGAAGCCTGTTTTGTTCTTAAAGTGTACCAGACTGATGCACTAGGGAACCCCCAAAAAGCAGGAAATGGCCCCTGTGGATCTCAACAAACAAACAAACAAAATCCCAGAGAATATTACATATTCTTTGCTGTAGCTTGCAAAGCAAAAAGAATATTTAAATTAAGCCTTCTTTAACTGTTTTACTCTAAATTGACATTTAATTATAAGGCAAGTATAACATTTTACAAACAAGACCTAAAACTAGTGACTGCAGTCAAAAACTCATTAGGAAGGTGTTTGCTAAAGTCATGCACAACTTGAGCAGCTGTGTTAGTTTTCATATGAATGAGATATTCCAACCAGAGGTGCTACACCTTGCTGGTCTTTAGGAAGAATGCAGGTTAAAAGTATTTCTGCATCAGCTTCACCTTTCACATCCAGAGATTATGCCAATATTGTCTTTAAATCTAGCCTCTGCATTCGATTGGGGAATCCATCAAATGCAGGAGCTACGTGAGGATGCTCTTTGTGGAGTACAGCTCAGCTTTGAACACCATCATCCCAGACATCCTGATCAACAAACTGCTCCTCCTCCAGAGATTCCCCCCCTTCCCACCTGCTCCTGGATAAAAAAAAAATTCTCACCAACCACCCACAAACAGTCAGACTTGGCCCACACGACTCCTCCACAGTGTCTTTTAGCACTGGCTCCCCCCAGGGCTGCGTGCTAAGCCCTCTACTACTGTATAGTGCTACTGTACTCCCTGTACACCTTTGACTGTATTCCAACCCACCCAGCCACCATCATTGTGAAATATATGGACGACACCACCTTGGTTGGGCTCATCACAGATGACGATGAGAAGGCATACAGTACAGAGGTAGAGAATCTGTAAACAACCTGAAACTGAATGTCCAAAAAACCAAAGAACTCATACTGGACTTCAGGAAGAACAGAAAGGACCCCCCCCCCCCACACACACACACACACACAAATGGCGACTGCATGGAAAATGTCCCCGCCTTCAGGTTCCTGGATACCCACATCTCCTCTGACCTCTCCTGGACTATCAATACCAAGGCCCTGGCGAAGAAAACCCAGCAGCGGCTGCACTTCATTCGTGTCCTGAGGAAGAACAACCCGGACCAGTAGCTGCTGCTGGTCTTCTATCACTGCTCAGTGGAGAGTGTGCTCACCTACTGTCTGGGTGTGTGGTATGCCGGCTCCACGGCCGAAAACAGGAAGGCTGTGCAGAGGGTCCTCACCCTCAAAAAATTATTGGCGGCCCTCTGCCCTCCCTGGAAGACATCTCCACGTCCTCCTGTCTCAGAAGGTCCAAGGCCATCACAGGAGACCCCTCCGATCCCGCCCACCACCTGTTCGACCTGCTTCCCTCTGATCGATGGTTCAGATCGATCAGGTCCCACACCTCCAGACTAACAAACAGTTTCTTCCCCCTGGGCCATCTGAACTGCAAACAGTCAGAGGCCCCACCCCCCTCCCTCTGAACGCTCACAAGCTCAGAACTGAGAACCTTTTTATTATCACAATAACACACCTGTCTTCGCACTCCTCACTGTCATATATATTGACCCATCCGTGAAACTACTACTGTGTATAGTTTCCATAATCCTTGGGCCATTTTACTCAATTGTGTGTTCAATTGTGTGTCTACACTCTGCACATTTATGTACATAGTTCCACCCGCATAGCCACTACTATATGCCACAATCTGTCCTCTGGGCAGACAAAAGTGCAGAAGGAGGACTCAGAGATGCAGGCAGGGTCAGGTGCGAACAGTGATTTATTAACAGAAATTAACCCCTTGACGCCTGAATTTATTTCCAACTGTGAACAATTTTTTTTAAATTTTATTTTTGTTTTTATTCTTTTCATAATTGAAAATCGTTGTTTTTTTGTTTTTTGTTTCTTTTTTTTGGATTGATGCGAATTCGCGACAATAGGTGTCAAGGGGTTAACTGAACTAAAACTTGGCAAACATGGCTTAAACATAACATGTAATGGTATGGCAAAAACTTACGTGGCATGGACATAGAACTTGACATGGAAATGGTGCGACAGGGGCCGCCACCGGCCTCACACCATCCACGGGTGTTGAACTCTCACTTCAAAGTTCCTTTCAACTTTCTCTCAAGGTATTTGTCCTCTATTGGTCTCGTGCTAGTGTTTAGCCTTAGATGGAGTTTACCACCCGTTTTGGGCTGCATTCCCAAACAACCCGACTCCGAGAAGACCGTACCCCGGCGCAATGCCCACACAAAGAACACTGAACGGTGACAGACATAAATAAGGAACTCATAATTGGGGAAACACAGAACAGCTGGGAAGGTAATCAGGGCAACAGGTGGACTCACAGGATGGGAGGGGCAGCACAATGACACACTCACAGACAGGGAGACAGACAAACAGAACATGCAGGGTGCCATACAAAAATAGAATAGAATACAAATGGCAAACATAAGACACAAACACCAGATGACAGGGGAAGATATGATAACAATAAAAAAGGGACTAAATCATAAACAACCTCATACTCATAA
The DNA here is from genome assembly GCA_020510985.1 of Pholidichthys leucotaenia. Classification (NCBI taxonomy): domain Eukaryota; kingdom Metazoa; phylum Chordata; class Actinopteri; order Cichliformes; family Pholidichthyidae; genus Pholidichthys; species Pholidichthys leucotaenia. The sequence continues at coordinate 98,724,923 of CM035840.1, read as the reverse complement.
TAATAATAATACAATGAAAACAAGCCCATAAATGAACATAAAGCATGGGCACGGTCCTAACCATGCCCCCGATCACGACAGAATCACACCTCCAAGACGTCGATCCCAGACACCCCAAAGTACCATTAAAACTAAAAACAAACAAACAAACAAAAGAAGCACCCCCACAGGGCGGGCGGTGAGGGTCCAAGGTCAGGCGGGCTGAAACAAAGTCCTCCCCCACCCCCACAGAGTCCAAAACAACAGTCTGGGAAAACCCAAAGTCCAAGACAAACCATCAAACAAACCAAAATGGGTCATGTGGTCTACCCAAGTCCGTGGACCACTGGACCAACCCACCCGGCAGGTCAGGAGGCCTTCTCCAGTCCAACGATCCCTGAGCCGAAATCCAGGGCCGATCTGGTGGCTTACCCCTGTCCCTTGGCCACCGAACCGGGGTGCAGGGTGGATTGGAGGGTGGAGGTCTCCCAACCTCCTGGAACTCCAGCGTGGCTGGTGAAGGTCCCAAGACCTCCAGCGTGACCAATGAAGGTTCCAAGACCCCCCGGGCGGCAACCCCGGACTGGGGCATGGCTGCACCTGTGGCGGCCCTGGACTGGGGCATGGCTGCACCCGCGGGGGCTCATTCCCAGAACCGGCGGAAACTCAGGAGACATTGGAGGAGATACGGAGGAAACAGGTGAAGACAAATTATCTGCAGCAGACGGTGAGGACTCAGCGAACTGCAGAATCTGAGTCTCACCACCAGAAATCAGGCAAGATAATTCATATTCGGGTAATAGAGAATGAAAAACCACTTGCCTGAATTCCCGGGGCACGATGGTGTCTGCTGCAGCAGGACCAGTATCCTTCCTCACCGTGGCTTCAGTGGTTAAGGGCCCCCTTAAGGAACATGGAGGAGCCGCCCCTGGAGCATCTGTGGCAGGCGGAACTGGGGAGAGGAGAACCAGAGCGGGTGCAGGACGCCAAGAGTGAGGATGTCTTCCAGAGCTCTTCCTCCTCCCAGGACCACCAAACGCCAGGCGGGACCTCCAGTATTGCTCCCTCCCAGTGGCGGACATCCCCCAAGGAGTTCGTGGAGTGGCAGGCTGCTTCTCAGAAGATGGGAATGAGGCTGGCGCAGGTGGAACATGGTGAGGTGGAGAAGACGCCGGAACCTGGGATTGTTTCCTCGTCTGCGGCACTGTTGGTGAGTCTCCTCCCATCACCCGATACATCTGCTGGAGGGTTGTGACATACTGTAGCATTCCGTCAGGTCGGGGTAGCGCCACAGACTCGGAAATGCCCCGTAATTGTAGCCGCAAAATTAAAGCTGCGCAGAGCCTCCTCTGGTGTGGGAGAAGAGTAGGCACTTGAGGCAAACCCCTGGATTGTCTCAACTGCTCACAGTTCGTCTACATCGCCCCCCCCCCCCCCCCGGCCATCAGCCTCCTCCTGCCTGCTGAGTCCAATTTTGGTGTGGGTATTCTGTCACGATCTGCCCTCTGGGCAGACGAAAGTGCATAAGGAGAACTCAGAGATGCAGGCACGGTCAGGTGCGAACAGTGATTTATTAACAGAAATTAACTGAACTAAAACTTGGCAAACATGGCTTAAACATAACATGACATGGTATGGCAAAAACTTACGTGGCATGGACATAGAACATGACATGGAAATGGTGCGCTGGGGCCGCCACCGGCCTCACACCATCTGCGGGTGTTGAACTCTCACTTCAAAGCTCTTTTCAACTTTCCCTCAAGGTACTTGTTCTCTATCGGTCTCGTGCCGGTATTTAGCCTTAGATGGAGTTTACCACCCGCTTTGGGCTGCATTCCCAAACAACCCGACTCCGAGAAGACCGTACCCCGGCGCGATGTCTGCACAAAGAACACTAAACGGGGAGAGACATAAATAGGGAACTCATAATTGGGGAAACACAGAACAACTGGAAAGGTAATCAGGGCAACAGGTGGACTCATGGGATGGGAGGGGCAGCACAATGACACACTCACAGACAGGGAGACAGACAAACAGAACATGCAGGGCACCATACAAAAATAGAGTAGAATACAAAGGGCAAACATAACACAGACACCAGACGACAGGGGAAGCCATGATAACAATAAACAAGGGACTAAATCATAAACAACCTCATACTCATAATAATAATAATAATAATAATAATAATAATAATAATAACAATAACAATAACAATACAGTGAAAACAAACCCATAAATGAACATAAAGAGTGAGCACAGTCCTAACTATGCCCTCGATCATGACAGAATCACCCCTCCAAGAGGTTGATCCCAGACACCCAAAAGTACCATTAAAACTTAAAAAAAAAAAAAATGCAAACAAAAGAAGCACCCCCACAGGGCTGGCGGTGAGGATCCAAGGTCAGGTGGGCTGAAACAAAGTCCCCCCCCCACACACACACACACACAGAGTCCAAAACAACAGTCTAGGAAAACCCAAAGTCTAAGACACTCAATCAAACAAACCAAAATGGATTGGGTGGTCTACCCAAGTCCTTGGACCACAGGACCAACCCACCTGACAGGTCAGGAGGCCTTCCCCAGTCCAACAATCCCTGGGCCGAAATCCAGGGCCAATCTGGTGGCTTACCCCTGTCCCTTGGCCACCGAACTGGGGAGCAGGGTGGATTGGAGGGTGGAGGTCTCCCAACCTCCTGGAACTCCAGCGTGGCTGGTGAAGGTCCCAAGACCTCCGGCGTAACCGATGAAGGTTCCAAGACCCCCTGAGCGGCAACCCCTGACTGGGGCATGGCTGCACCTGTGGCGGCCCTGGACTGGGGCATGGCTGCACCCACGGTGGCCCCGGACTGGGGCATGGCTGCACCCGTGGTGGCCCTGGACTGGGGCATGGCTGCACCCGCAGCGGCCCCGGACTGGGGCATGGCTGCACCCACGGTGGTTCACTCCTCGGACCAGAGGAAACTCAGGAGACATTGGAGGAGATATGGAGGAAACAGGTGAGGACAAATTATCTGAAGCAGGTGGTGAGGACTCAGCAGACTGCAAAATCTGAGCCTCACCACCGGGAATCAGGCAAGATAATTCATGTTCGGGTAATAGAGAATGAAAAATCACTTGCCTGAATTCCCGGGGCACGATGGTGTCTGCTGCAGCAGGCCTAGTATCCTCCCTCTCCGTGGCTTCAGTGGATATGGGCCCCCTTTAAGGAACATGGAGGAGCCGCCTCTGGAGCCTCAGTGACAGGCGGAACTGGGAAGAGGCGAACCAGAGCAGGTGTAGGGCGCCAAGAGCGAGGACGTCTTCCGGAGCTCTTCCTCCACCCAGGACCACCAAACGCCAGGCGGGATCCCCGATATTGCTCCCTCCCAGTGGCGGACATCTCCCAAGGAGTTCGTGGAGTGGCAAGCTGCTTCTCGGAAAACGGGAATGAGGCTGGTGCAGCTGGAGCGTGGTGAGGTGGAGAAGACGCTGGAACCTGGGGCTTACCCGTCTGTGGCACTGCTGGTAAGTCTCCTACCATCACCCGATACATCTGCCGGAGGGTTGTGACATACTGTAGCAGCTCCGTCAGGTCGGGGTAGTGCCACAGACTCGGAAATGCCCCCATAATCACAGCTGCCAAATTAAAGCTGCGCAGAGCCTCCTCCAGCGTGGGGGAAGAGTAGGCACCTGAGGCAAACCCCTGGATCATCTCAACTGCTCACAGTTCGTCCACGTCGGCCCCCCCGGCCACCAGCCTCCTCATAATTGGGGAAACACAGAGCAGCTGAGAAGGTAATCAGGGCAACAGGTGGACTCACAGGATGGGAGGGGCAGCACAATGACACACTCACAGACAGGGAGACAAACAGAAGATGCAGAGCACAATACAAAAATATAATAGAATACAATGGACAAACATAAGACATAGACACCAGACGACAGGGTAAGACATGATAACAATAAACAAGGGACTAAATCATAAACAACCTCATACTCATAATAATAATAATAATAATAATAATAATAATAATACAATGAAAACAAACCCATAAATGAACATAAAGCGTGGGCACGGTCCTAACCATGACTCCGATCATGACATCATACCTGTGTATATTTCCACAATCCTGGGCCATTTTTATTTTTATTTATTTTTATTTCAGTTGTGTGTTTAATCCTGTGTTGTGTACCCATGTATTAGCTAATCCTTCTATCTTACTTTATTGCACAGTAGCCTGGTGGTGCTCCCACAATTTCATTGTACTGTACTACTGTACAATGACAATAAAGCCTATTCTATTCTATTCTATTCTATTCTATTTTAAGCAAAGTGTATAATGACTGAAATAATTTACTCATTTATTTTACACCACTATAAATATTCCAGTGTAGAGGTCTATATATTTGACTTACCAAAAAACATAGATAACATTTTAAGACAGTTAATTTTCAGTGCACATCTGTCACCTGTAAGACAGGTAAAATCAGATTAATGGACTCATGGACTGCTGCAGTACTCGATAGCTGGAGGTTCTGGGGTTTGGGACCGGTGGGTCATCTCTTTAAAGTTGGGAGCCGCTCTAAGAGCTTAGCAGTGAAAGTGAGAAGGTAACATCTGACATGAAAAGCAGATGTGAAAAAGGGCAGACAGCTAGACTGAAGGCTAACAGCTAAGCTAGGGGCTGGAGGATGTACTGGACTGTCTACTACAGAAGCTCACATCGAAGGTGAGAGCATATTTGTCCTCTTACATGTACATATGAACATGAAAAACTCAAAAAATGACAAGTTTAAGGTACATTACAGAGGAAAAAATTTTATTGTTTCATCGCGATTAATCATGAATAAACGTTAAATTTGGGAGATTAATCGCAGTTAATATTTTTAACCATTGCCCAGCATTAGTTTTGTAATAAATATATTTTTATTGAGTTTATTTTACCAAATAACAGATACAAACAGGCTGGAGCATGCTGGGATATGTGGTTCTCTTTTGTCTCGTCTGTTTTTTGAGCATTGCATGATGGGATACAATATACATTATGTACTGTACTAGGGCTGCACGATTTGAGAAAACTGTGCAGTAGCAACTATGGTCCCAAAAACATTTTTTTTTTTTTTTGGATGGTGTCATGAGTCTATTTGTTTTGCTGTCAAGGAAAGTGCAGAGCAAACTGGTCACAGTGAAATGTTTAATTCTCAAGTCCAATATTAAGTTGCATATAAAATACCAAAATGTAAGTTTGTACTGTGCTGTTTACAAAGTAACATTTATATTATTTAAATTGAAATGGCAGCCTCTTGTGTGATAATTTATTTACAGAGACTGACACTTTAAGTAGAACTGGATAAAAAGTGCAGCCCCATCATGTAGTGACCAATGGGTGAACACTGCTTTTCAACAGGAACTGCGGAATATCTTTGAGTGACAAATACACTATATACTGTATATATACTGTATAGGTGAGTAGGCAGTGATTTGGGATACAGGGTTAGCAGCTTCAAATAATCTTTTTAGTTTTTAAGTAATTTTCATTTATTTGAAGCTGGGTAGTGACAATCAACAACTTGTGAAGGCTGATGCATTTCTGTTCACTTCCGTACTTAGTCTGAAATCAGAAATACTGATAAGGCAGCTGTGGTGAGTAAAGAAATACCCTTTGCCTCCTGCTCATCCTATTTTTTTAAGTCCAATTCCCACCCCAACTAAAAATAATTAATGGCTCATTCGTTCCTGAGTGAACCACACCACAGTAATTATGACCATATGCTATTCCAAAGACTTTTAATTGCCTAATTAAAATCTTATTAAACTATTGAGCAGAGATAAGGGACATTTTGAACTTAAGGTTCAGGGGAGTTAAATTCATCAAGCTTGCTTCTCCTCTGAGGATTGTGACACACGGTCAGGAATTATGAATTTTATCAGACTGTAAGTGGTGAATACCTGAAGCGTCCCAAGTTTGAAGCCATCAGGAACTAAGAACGTATTGATAGATTAATCTAATATATGGCTGTGAAAGTGGATGAGCACATTTCGTCACCTCTGTCTTTGAAACCTACACAAGTGCTCAAATCAACTCTGTCCCAGAAGTGGAAATATATGAAATGATTTTCCATTTCTTCCCATTTCTCCCCCTGCACAAATTTCCATAACAGATGTGGAGCCAGCAGAAGCAGTTTGCTGATGAAATGTAAAAGAGAGGAGACGAGTAAAGGTGGACGGAAGTAAATGGAGGGACACAGATACTTCCCCAGCATTCAATGGTTCTCAATCAAGATCAAATATCTGTGTTTACAGCAATGGATCAAATCAATCAATGCTAGTGATGAATCAAACATGTCTTGAAATGATCATGTTGTCCTTTATCCTAAAAACCACAAGGCCGAGAAATAACTGACAGAAGTCTGCTCTTTTCTTTCTCTCTCTGCACTCCTTTCAGAAGCCCAGCGTAAGACGATCCCCTGTTTAGGAGAAAGCCTGCCCTATTGATGGGGCTGAAATGGCCTGTTTCTTTTCTGTTTTACTGCTGTCACACCCTTTGCAGAAAAAAGGGAACACCTAAGCCTTTTAGAGTCTTCAGTTATACTTTGGCACACCTTTCACACAGTGACACTAACCTGGCAACCAATTTAATATTAACAAGGAGCTATCATTTAAAGGTTTCCTCTACTGTTTGTCTGTCCCATTAGATACATTATATCTCCTTTTATTAGCATAAATATACTGTATGCACCTAAACATTTGACCAGTCATGTAATTTAAATGATAAGCTACAGAAATTCTGTACAGATTTACTGCTCAAAAGTTATTCTTTTCTTACATGTCAGCTCCAGACCTTTTAAAAGCTCACAAGCAAACTGTATTTAACTTAAAATTTCACATGTCTGCGCTGCAGTATTAAGATGAGAGTGACCATCTGTGTCTGCTCAAGTCCAGCTCAGTAAAAGAAACAAATTCTATGATGACTATTTTATGAGAGAAATAAAGATACACAGCAATATACCGTCCAGCGCCGTGTTTACATTATCTAGGGCCTGTGTTTTTATGAGGCTTCCTGGCTGCTGCCCGTCACAGGTAAGCTTCAGCCCCGATTGCTCTAAGTAGGTCAGGTCTGTTGAAACACTCAGTGCCAATCTTGTTTGCAATAAAAACCCTGTCTGCATTTACAGGACTGGACTATGGAACCTAATAGTATAAGACCACCAAGCTCCGCCTCAAGTGTTAATTTTTCAGTTTTCATACCCAGTAACATGATCTGTTATAATCAATAAATCTGCAGAACACAGCCAAGGTGTGCTGAAGTCGTTGGTAATATCCCCTTTACACAGGGGTGGAGATCACTGGGAGATTTGGCCAGTTTTTTATCTATCAGTGATCTTCAGTGATCTCCACGGTCTCCTCAAAGTTTTGACTCATTCCAAAACAGAGAAGGATCTACTAAACGGTCCCCAAGATCAAAAACTGACCCGATCTCTCAACGACCTCCGTGCTTTGTAAACACAACCACTAATATATAAAAGTATTAAAGAGTTAAACTTATTAATACTCACTGTTGAATGATGTTGTAAACCTCACAACCACACCTTTGCAGTGATGAATGTGTGTCAACCCTTATCTGTAATTTTCCAAAACAAATAACCTGAAATACACACCCAGTCCACACTGTGACCAGCCAGCTCACCCACACAGCTGAGAAAAAAGGACAAGTTACTACACTTCTCCTCTTAGCCCTCTTCCTCCTTTTGTTATTAAACAATAGTGGAAAGACACTTCCACAACTATGGATTACAGTAATTAAATCACAGCTCACACCGCTGTATGATCGCTGACATTTCACTCCAAACTGTAAAAAATGTAGAGTCCTCCTCCTCCTGCTGCAGCTCTTCATCCTTGTTTTGTGTTTTAAGAGTAAGTGTTTAATCCGCAGTGAAAGCTTTCGACTTTATCCGCTGGACCACCCATCTTACTTTTTTTACAGGTCAGTGATGCTTTCAATCATTTCTACCCACTTAATTTGGTCTAAATAGATCTGTGAATGGCCAAAGTCAAGACTGGTCAAAGCTTAAATGCAGGGCTCAGATGCTGTGAAGTCTAGCCACAACTTAGATCAGTATTATTAAATAACATTTTTTTCAATCCATTGATGCTAGAAAAAAAATAGCCAATAAGAAATGAAAAAAAAATGCTCATTTTGTGTGTGTGTTTTTTTTTAAATTACAATAAAATAAAATAAAACCAAATTTTTACCTTATAAAGACTAATCACCAGATTTAAAATTCTATGTTGTGGAATTCAAGAGAAAAAAACCCAACAAAGAATGTGCTGCACTCATATTTGTTGCCCATGTAAATTCATGGAGCATTCAATCAGCAACAATACACTGAAATATTTATCCGCCTTGAAATTGATTAGGCTGGTGTGGCATCCATGAAAGGCGGTAAACAAAGCCGTGTAGCTGTTCACTCTTGATGTCCACAGCAAGAAGCTGCATGCATTCAACTGGCTTAGTGGTTTTAACAGAGGCTCAGGCTATAGGCCACTGGGCAAAGGGCTGCACACATCCATCACTGTGTAGGACTGATAAAAGGCTCAGAAAGGCTGTCCTACTCTGCAAAAGCCCACTGACCAGCCTTCAACAAATGTCAAGAGTTTGAAGTCCACAAAGAACATTGTAACCCTCACAGAGTGAAAAAGTAGGTGACAAGGACTCACAAGTTTGACTCAATTTTGAATACAAAGGAATGATGTTAAGTCTGAGCCAGTACTGTACATCCCATCAGTTCTATGATTTTATTTTACATGCAGTGACTTTTAAATTAATATAGGACAAACAGAGGTGTAGAGTATAGAACTCTTTCTACTTCTACTTCTTCTTTCGGCTGCTCCGTTTAGGGGTCGCCACAGCGGATCAAATAAACCCTTTAGAGGAGCAAATGTTATTCTATCCTGTCCTGTTCCAGCCCAGTCTCACAGAAATGCATACATATTGAACATTTACCTACCAAAAAAAATGTGTAATATACACATAAAAGTAACTTTATCTGTGTATATTGCACATTTTGTATGTAGCAGAGAGAAGAAAAGTAGTGCAAAGAGCACCTTCTAGTGGTTATGAAAATAACTACAGTCAGCTACAGTCTGGTCACAGATGGAAGAGACTCCTACTATCCCCCACCCACCTCTGTACTATGTGCTCAGTACATTTGGAGTAGCAGTCTCAATAAAGCTAGATTTATGCACTCGCATCGATGCGACGCAGCAGCGACATGCATTCCTATTGCGTCGTCTGATATGCATCTTTCCAGAGAAGGCGAGGTGCACGTCGGCGACGCAGGCCATAAGAGCTTTGAATGGTCCGCTTTGTCTCCTCCTTCACATTTCCTGGTTCTCGTCCCTGCTCCGGTCTGCTCATTTACGGAGGTACAACTTCCAAAACGAGTCGGTTAAACAACGGTCTAAATTCAAAAGAATATTGAGGAAGTGAGCACATACAGAACATTCTGTGGCTCATCATAACCCCAGTAATTACACAGATTGTCAAATAACGGCAGTGGCGGTGGTCGCATGCACCGTTTTCTCCGACGTCTTCCCTTTTCTCTGTGCACCGATAGCATGAAAAGCTTTCTCTTAACATTTATTAGCTCCAACTCCATCACAAGCTGCTCTTGTCCATCGCTATTTCATAAATAAAAACACACAATGAGCACAAATCACTACACATATCGACTGAAACCCGTTTTGGCAACGGAACAAAGCATTTCACCCAACACACAAGAAAAAAAATTGCCAATCACTGCATCAGCAACAGACGTCGGTAATGGTGTCAACGTGATGCGGGTGCATAAATCCCGCTTAAGGGTGACAAAAGTGAAGGCAGGATATGTTGCGTGTAATGTCCACACATTGGAGGGTGAAACCGTGACAGTCACACGGTGTCCTGTAGTGGATCACCATGTTAATTACACACTTAGCCATGATACCAGGTTGTCTGCCCTGGTCTGCTCTGTTCAGTTCTATTCAATTACATTCTATTTAAAAAAAATAGCTTTGGAAAATAATTTGAGAACAAGAGGCCTGAGATTGTTTTAGAAGAAAAGAAAAGAAAAGTAAATAGAAAATACATCATGACGTAATTTGTTTGGTTGATGTTTGATGCAGCCACCAGCCAGCGGTGAACAAAGTCATTCTGATTTACTAAAGCAGAAGTAGAGACATTTCAAGTAGTAAAGTGAAAAGTGCCCCTTTAGTGCCTGTGTTTTTAAATATCAACAAATTACACAACTTACTGATGAGTCCAGACAAACATACTGGTTACTACTTTAAAATAGACTTTTTTAATATGCAAGGAATAAAATAAGCAAAGAGGCTGTAGCTAAAAAAACTGTGTCTGGACATAGGTTTAACATTGTAAAAGCGTATACATATATTAACCCAGTGATTATTTTTCCTCTAGAAGCCACATAGTTTAAATGCCTGTCCAAGTAATTCTATGACTCCTTTCCTCTGGTTGGAGCCACCTCTCTAAATCAGTGTTGTAGGCTCTTCAACACAATGAAAATCAGCTCTAGAAGGTAATTTCTGTCGCAAGACACAAAAAAAGCTGTTGCTGCAAAATATCTGTAAGTTGGGACAGAACTTCTTGTATAATAAAATCCTGATTTTGCGATCCACAGATCGCAAAATCGCAAAAACTAATTAATGCTTTATTTGCTTAATTCTTTATAAAATCAAATTATTTAAAGTTCAGTATTTACCCTATGTTGAACATTCAATTTTAAACCATCTTAAACCATCTTTGTGGGCGGAGCCTATCACCTTGATGTGGGGTCTGGGCATGAGGCAGCTGCCCCCTCTACGGAAACTGACCTCACTTAGTAAAGATCAATAGTGAAGTGCGCATTCCTCACGCCGAGTATTCAGCAGTCACTTAAGCCTTGGTATCCCAGTCATTCGAGCCATCTTGCAAATCCTTGAGCACAATGATATTTAGGGTAAATTCCAGTCATTGACATCCAACATCCTAGACGACCAGATCTGACCCAAGAGGGCAGCATATGTAGTAAATAATACGGGGGAGATGAGCTCTGTCAGTCATCAGAATCAGCCTTTAGGCAGTGCTGCTGCAATGAGAGCACACACACAGTTAAGGGCTGATTTTACATATTTGTGCTTTATATTTCCCTTGTGCTCTTTGCTATTTCTGCTTTAAATCTCACTGCCCACAGCTCTGCACGCAGCAAAATTATGGGCCTCACATTGATCCCTTGGTTGGATGATTTAATGGGTGGCTGGCTGTTCTGTTTAACCAGACAAGCATAATAAGAGGATTAGCAAACTATCAGATGACAGAGTTCAGTGTGCTCGGCTGCAGGTATACAAGCAAATGAAATACTTCACCTCTGATAGCTAAAATGCTGAAAAGTAAAAAAAAAAAATAGCGCCATGGTTGCAGTAAAACTTCACAAGACTTCAGTATATGCTAACACCAAATTTTTCTTATCAGTTTTACTCTGAACATACGACAAATCCCAAAGTTCATATACGGCCGTGCTTGCAGTGTTCTGGTGAGATACAATCCGAGTCTTGGCATGTCCATACGACACCCATGCCCCCAAAGCTGAATGCGTGCAGGAGGTAGCTGATGTCATGGAGCGATGGAGGTGAAATGATGTGTTACTAGAAAGCTGAGCCTTTTCCCTCAGACATCTGAGCCCTACGCTTTTCTTCACCTACTTTCTCAGCTCAGAAGTAAGAGACGTCTATGTCACAATCAAACAAAAAAAAAAGAAAAAGCTAATTTATGGAAAGATTTACTTATTTTTAATTTCTAGCTTTACTTCGGATTTAAACAAAGTGGAAAAAAGCCCCACTCTGTTACCAAAAACAATGAGGCATATTAATGAAGTTTGACTTTTTTTAAGAGGCCCTTCCAGCCATATAAACAAGTGAATGAATGGTTAATAAAAAACATTCAAATCTCATGTTTACAAACACACAGATCTGCTCAATCATCCTAAAAGTCACTCTATTCCCAACGAGGCCACTCTGTAGCTGGAGCTGGAGCTCTGACGTTGCCATGAGAAAAGCAAGTGATTCATCTCATTATTTATAAGCTATAAGACATGAGGTCAGCGAGTTGACCTGCGAGCAGCGGCCAAATAAACAGGCTTGCATGGCGAACTAAACATGAAAAGAAACAGAACAAACAAGGAGGCAAGAACACAGACAAGACTGATGTTTTATGTTGACGTGACATTTTGATACACTGATGATAAACAAAGAAGAAGCTCTCTGTAATTTTGTTAAGACGATAACCTAATAACAAGAACAAACATGATGCTCTTTGGAAAGATATTTCTGTGCATGCTCTGTCACCTAAACCAGAAGGAGTCATTCACAGACTTAGTTCCTGTGAGCTTAAACTGCACCTGCATGCTGAACAGCTTCATCGCCTCCAGATGTCTGGAGGCCTCACTAGACCTTGAGCCAGCACATCTATAACTGTCTCTTCTATTGCCCTGACTCTGGTGGATAACTGCCAGAAAGAAAGCAGAGATGCAGGAGGGATTTGGGCCCTGCAGCCACTCATGCTGCACAAAAGTGCTGAAAGAGGCCATAAGATGGCTCGTGCGCTCTGTCTTTATATATCACATCTTCAATCCGATCTGATGAATTATTCAAACGGTGCTATCTACTGTGCCTCTCACCTAAAACATCTGCCCTGCCAGCATGTCTGCCAGGCCCGGCTTACACTCCGCTCTGCCACAGGAAGCTTTTAGTCTGCTGTTGCCCTGTGGTCTCAGTTCCATTTAACCCTTTTCCTGTATCTCTGTTTCTATCTCTAGGACAGGAGGCATAAAGTGGGAAGAGATATCACGTTACCATGGGAGAAAACAGGGCCACCCCATGCAAGGTTTTAGAAGAAACAGCAGATTTGCCACAAGCTGTGGAATGTATCTGGATGGTCAGGGGGATCGCAAAAGACAAAACAAGTCCCAAAAACTGCAGTCGAGTAAAGAGATGCTGGAGGCTTCCAAAAGCAGGAAGTTCATAACTCAACAAGTGTTTGGTCTCCAAAGCTATTTTACACTTGGCAGCACCTGTATGCATGGTGTTCACATGAAAACTGTTTTAATGTTAAACATTTGTTGTATTAAAGGGGTTTGGGTGCTGACACAGCTAGGGTACCCTGTACAGAGCCTTTAATGAGCGATCCTGTCTGTAATCCCAAACTTAAGCAAGTAGTTGTAGTGCTTAAAACTAAGAAAGGATTTATTTAGTGCACAGACTGAGCGGTGACTTAAAGTGAAAGGGAAAAAACAAAGTGCTACTGTTAAAAAGCAAAAGAAAAAGGATATATAGTGTGAATTCCCTATAGTTTATAGATACTTGTGTGATTTTTGCCACACTGTTCCTCCAACTTCTTCATCAGGACTCCGTGTTTCTTCTAAAAATGTTACCATGATTAGTTTGTATCATCTATAACTAACCATAGACCTCACAGCTGATATGCTGGCAGGGTACGTCTGTGATGTTAAAGACCCTGAATGACAATGGGTTGGTAGCATAGCAGATGATGCCAATTCATTTCTGAACTCAACCCTGTTTGTCACACTGGTGCCTTCAATCTGATGAATATTCTATTACTGTTACGATTCTATTCCATACTTTACCAAATATACAGCATATACTATATTATTCAAGTATTTTATTAGCCTGTTACACATAGTATCACTATTCATCAGGTAACTTGTTCAACCCATAAAGTTTATTTGGCAGCCAATTTCCAAAAGTGAGCTGATATCTAGTTCTCCCTCTCATACTTTTTATCATCTGTATAAACTTAAGTGCTCTGAGCAACATCTCTGAAGCAATCAGAAGGGACGTTAACAATCCCAGAATGTACAGTACTTGCAATAATACCCTTTGAATGTCTTAAAGGTTCTGCCTAAACTCTCCATAAAGTCACAGCCACCTCCACTGAGGAGGTAATGTTTTCATGTTTGTTTTTATGTCTGATTGTTAGTAGGATTACACAAAAACTACTGGATGGGTTTTGATGAAATTTTCACCAGAGGTGGCCCCGGGGCTACAGATAAAACCATTAGATATTGGAGGTGATGCGGGTCAGGATGCAGATTCTGGATCACTTCTTCTCTTTCTTCAACATTGTGAGATAGGGCCTTGGCAGAGGTGTGCACTCTCAGTGTGCCCTCCAGGTCATCATGTTATCAGTTACTTTATGGCCTTAACCATGAAACCCTAAAAGTTTTTGAGTCATGGAGGGTTTATTTACCTCTCACCCAATCTAGCAAAGGCTTGACGAAGAAACCTGCAACCCTCCGCCCAGTGGCTGAACAGCTGAAGTCACATGATCAGTGCCAATCGTGTGACTATCATTATAAGTCACATTATTTGACCTACAGTATTTAAGCTGCAGGACAAATCACACAGTAATGCCATGAAGCAGAAGACACAGCAGGCAACACTACACATTTCCAGGCCATTCAGAGCACTGGTGTGACCTTCCTGTGGACTATTTATGGATCTGAATTGGGTATGAAAATACTAAACACAACCAACGCTCACGCTGCCACATTCCTCATTTATCACCATCAACAATGGCCCAATCAGAAGTATTTGTGTACACGAGGAGTAAAATTTTACACATCATTCATTCATTCATCTTCTTCCGCTTAATCCTTTTCGGGTCGCGGGGGGGCTGGAGCCTATCCCAGCATCAATCACAAAAAAATATTACAGACTATGTGCATCAAGTAAACAGTATGTAATGGTACTGCACATTAATATTGAAGAGTTGTTTACAATGGGGCAATTAGACATCTATGATCAGAGATCTGCGGCAGGAATGTCTTTAAGGGTCAGTGGTACCATCAGCAGAGTAAAGGGCACAACCAGGAATGCTGGGAGATATCAAATCACCGTGGTGGGGGAGGGACACGCTGCTGAACAAGGCTCAACTGGAGGCTGATTCAATCATCAGACCGACTCTCATACTCTTGTCAGCAAGCACAAAAAAACCACCTTCGACCTTTAGCAACAACAACCTGATGTTCATTTGTTTTATGGGCTCTAATAGCCAAGCATTAGCGCTCGCATCAGGAACGTAGACATTCACGGAGCTTGGAGAATTAAAATAGAAGTTTATAATTAAACAAGCACCATGAACAGGTGCGCAGCAAGGTGTAGGAAAGAACAATTTTACAGTTCTCACACCAGCATATAGGAAATGCTGACTTACATGTAAACATACCCCACATACTTTTCTAAAGCCCTTTTTAAAGGGTTGTGTACAGTCTAAATAAAGGATGCCGAGTACAGTACAAGACAAGATACAAAAGCACTTCATGTGCCTGTGACGCATTCTAGTGCACGTTTCAAGAGGGTTATTAGGCACATGTAAGGGTCTCTGAGACGCTGGAGCAATCTGGCCATGTTCCAGGTCCACAGTCATTTCCCACATCATGGCACAGCACTAGACTGGGAATAAACACAGCAGCCCTCTGAGCTCCCAGAATGCATGTTTGCAAAGTTCCCATCAGTGAATTTGCAGTAATAGGACTCCCTGAAGGCCTGTGTGTAACCTTTGGGTTACGAGTGGCTCCCCTCCCCTCCCCTGCTTCTGAGTTTAACCCTTTTCTCTTACTTATTTTCATCTAACAAGCAGAAATAACCCAGTCAGAAAATTGGATAAGAATCGCATGTGATGTAATTAAAAAGTCCTGTACCACACATGTGAGATTTCAACCCACGATGAAAACAAACTTCACAATTGCAATTAAAAAACAAACAAAACATCTACTGGTAGAGTTAGTGACAGCAATTAGCACACTCACTGGACTCATCTGATGACCTTTCCATTCCAACTAGTGATTTATTGTGTTAATTTTGTAATTCAGTTTGCAAAACAACATAGTTACAGCAAGTAATTGCAGTTTATTAGTGTTAGAACTGAATCATATTATCAAGTTTGTGATGTTGGCCAAAAAAAAAAAAAGAAAAAGTGGAAAAAAACTGGAAACTTCCTGTTTTGTTTCCAATCCTTGCCATAGGAGGGAACTGTGTACTGTATGTGTATCTTCATCTGAGCTGGCAAAAAGGAAAAGGGAAGCCTTGACATCATCAAAATATTGGCAATATTTTGAATATGAGGTGACAACATCAAATAAAATGTATAGGGCAGAGGTTGTGCTACACTTTCTCATTAGCTGTCATTTTGACAGACAGAGTTGTAAAAATTCATAATCATTCATAATCCTGTCATAATCCATTATTACCTGTCATTTCAATTTTCATTTCCATATAATAAAATGCCAAACAGCTTGTTTGTTTTGGTTCACATATTCAGTTTTACATATGAACCTACAGGGTACAGCATGCAGATTATGCATTTCTTTATTATTTTATTGAAATGATAAACAGATACTGGCAAGACAATTCTAGATAACTGCTATTTATTATGGTATGTGGCATAAAAAGGACAAGTAGGAATTACAGTAAAAGTTATAATAGATCATCATCAGTGTAATCTGTCAAAATGACAGACAGCCTTCGGATTTTTCTGTCATGGCCAAAAACTTCTATCAATGAAGGACAATATTCAGTTAATGCGACCTCTGGTACAGGGTTATAAAAAAGGTCTATTTTGTCACAAATACATTTTCTTTTCCCAAGTACAGCTCAACAAAAGTGCTCATGCTAGAGCTAAAAATCTAAAAGTTTAGTGTCAGTTCCACTGAAATAAACACAACTGCAGCTGGTTACATGATTTTTCACCACCGCTCATAGATACAGTGGATATAAAAAGTCTACACACCCCTGTTCAAATGCCAAGGTTTTGTGATGTAAAAAAATGAGACCAAGATAAATCATTTCAAAACTGTTTCCACCATTAATGTGACCTATAACCTGTACAATCCAATTGAAAAACAAACTGAAATCTTTTAAGGGGAAAAATAAAAAACTTACAATAACCTGGCTGCATAAATACGCACACCCTCTTACAACCGAGGATGTGGGTGTGTTCAAAATTAACCAATCACATTCAGACTCTTGTTAAATGGGAGTCAGCACACACCTGCCACCATTTAAAGTGCCTCTGATTAACCCCAAATAAAGTTCAGCTGTTCTAGTAGGCGTTTCCTGACATTTTTGTAGTCACATCTTACAGCACAAGCCATGGTCTGCAGAGAGCTTCCAAAGCATCGGAGGGATCTCATTGTTCAAAGGTACCAGTCAGGAGAACAGTACAAAAGAATTTCCAGGGCATTAAATATACCATGGAACACAGTGAAGACAGTCATCATCAAGTGGAGAAAATATGGTACAACAGTGGCATTACCACTCCAAAATTGATGAACAGAGGAGAAGAAAACTGGTCAGAGAGGCTGCCAAGAGGCCGACAGCAACATTGAAGGAACTGCAGGAATTTCTGGCAAGTACTGGCTGTTTAGTAGATGTGATGACAATCTCCCATCTTCTTCATATGTCTGGGCTATGGGGTAGGGTGGCAAGACGGAAGCCTTATCTTATGAAGAAAAACATCCACGCCTGGCTACAATTTGTAAAAACACATTTGAAATCTCCCAAATGCATGTGGGAAAATGTGTTATGGTCTGATGAAACCAAGGTTGAACTTTATGGCCATAATTCCAAAAAGTACATTTGGCGCAAACACAGCACTGCTCATCACCAAAAGAACACCATACCTACAGTGAAGTATGGTGGTGACAGCATCATGCTTTGGGGCTGTTTTTTCTTCAGCTGGAACTGGGGCCTTAGTCAAGGTGGAGGGAATTACGAACAGTTCCAAATACCAGTCAGTGTTGGCACAAAACCTTCAGGCTTCTGCTAGAAAGCTGAAGATGAACTTCATCTTTCAGCACGACAATGACCCAAAGCACACATCCAAATCAACAAAAGAATGGCTTCACCAGAAGAAGATTAAGGTTTTGGAATGGCCCAGCCAGAGTCCAGACCTGAATCCGATCAAACATCTGAGGGGTGATCTGAAGAGGGCTGTGCACAGGAGATGCCCTTGCAATCTGACAGATTTGGAGTGTTTTTGCAAAGAAAAGTGGGAAAATATTGCCACATCAAGATGTGCCACGCTGATAGACTCCTACCCAAAAAGACTGAGTGCTGTAATAAAAGCCAAAGGTGCTGCAACAAAATATTAGTTTAAGGGTGTGCGTATTTATGCAAACAGGTTATTGTAAGTTTTTTTATTTTTTTATTTTTTCCCCTTAAAAGATTTCAGTTTGTTTTTCAATTGGGTTGTACAGGTTATAGGTCACATTAATGGTGGAAAAAGTTTTAAAATGATTTATCTTGGTCTCATTTTTTAACATCACAAAAACCTGGGATTTGAACAGGGGTGTGTAGACTTCTTATAACCACTGTACTAACAATACTAGTAGAAACTCACAGGTAGATGTGATCGGCTGAGACACTCTGGACAATATAAATAAGCTGTGTAAGCAAGAGGAAAAACATGCAAAACTAGACAAGTTACTCTGCTCTGTTATTGTTCTAGCCAAACAGATTACTTTTCCACTACAGAACAGATTCCCAGTTATAACAGGTTACTCACTCCTTTCAGCTGCTTCACAATACAAACTTTCTACTTACTGTAAGGTGCTTGATAAAACTTGAAGCAGGTCTGATCTGGTAGCACAGCAACGAGTACCTTTCCTGCAAAGAAATATTTCAGTCTGAGCTTTCCTCTGCTAGCAGCCATCAACTTGTCATAAAATTTTATTTTTTTATAAAGTCTGGATCTGAACTATTGATATAACAGGCACCATTCTCTACCAACAAGCCAAAGCCTCTCTGACAGCATCGTACAGGCAGTTCATTGTCGAGGCCCCCGGCATCCAGAATGCAACTGCCAGCTGTTTTCTTTGTGGATCAAACCAAAAGAAACAGCAGGCCAAGGTCAGCACAGACCAGCTTTTCTCCTACAGCAGACAGATGAATCGTCATATACAGGCTATAAAAAAGAAAAAAAAAACCTCTGTCATAAATGCGGTAGCCCAGTTGATTATATTCCACCCGCTTGTGGAATAATTCTTGAAGATTCATGAAAGCTCCCATTTATTCCTGTGCTGCGTTGGGTGCTTGTTGATCACTTGAGGATCTGTGTCTGTGTGAAAGCTTGGTCTGGAAGAGATAATCCTCATGTCCAGCTGCACCGATGCGGCATGGTATCAGACACAGATAAGTTAGACAAGTGGGAAGTTGTATTTTCTTGAGACTGACTGTATACAATCACAGTGGTGATGATTTTGTTTTTGGAACTCTGAGAAGAATTGAAAATGTTTTAACAAGCCATCCATCCATCTTCTTCCGCTTAATCCTTTTCGGGTTGCGGGGGGGTTGGAGCCTATCCCAGCATCTTTGGGCGAGAGGCAGGGTACACCCTGGACAGATCGCCAGTCCATCGCAGGACCAACACAGAGAGACAGACAACATCAGGCTATCCCAACTTTTGAATGTGACCGTATACTGTGCTGAGTGTTTGAATCCATTTTATTTTTTTGTTTCTGTCATTTGTGTTTACTTTCACTTCTTTGTTTCTGAGTTTCACAGTGCACTTTCTTGATGCACTAAATGCACATTTTAGCTGGTTAAGGTTGGTGTTAGCATTAGACACTACAAATACTTGTTTCAGGAAACGGTTAGGGTTATGTAAAGGTAAGGCTTTACTTTACACACACTGCAACCCCAGCTCTCCACCATGTCACAATACAGCCCCTCCATGTCACTTTCGATGCTGAGAGCATAATGAGGATGGCTGCCTTGGATGATGACCTTGGAATCAAAGTTGGTGAACTAAGGTCGACAAATCTGCGATATGCTGACGGCACCACCCTGATGGCAAAACATGCAGAGGTTGATCACAAAATTCAAGGATGAGAGCACTAAGGGTGGGTTATATCTGAACACCAAGAAGACCAAAGTGATGACAACAAATGACACACGCAACTTCTAGGCGAATGGGAAGAACACAGAGGTGGTCCAATCTGTCAACTTTCTCAACAGTCTGGTTACCAATAACAGTTCATCCCCTGAAGAAATCAAGAGAAGGCTCAATGTGGCAAGAGCAGCAATGCCTCATGAAAAGCACCAAGCTCAGTAAAAAGTCCACGATGAAGATGGTTAAAACTCTTGTTTTTCCTGTGGCTATATACGGATGTGAGGCCTGGACAATAAGAAAGCAGGACAGGTGTTGCATCTGTCATGTGTGGCTTTAAAAGAGCCACACATGATCTTAATGAGTACACATACACTGTGAACTCATATATCAACTTCTGTGAAGAGCACATTCTCCCATCGCGCACCAGGATGAGATATTCTAATGACAAGCCTTGGTTCACAGCTAAGCTCAGACGGATCAGGAAGGAGAAGGAAGCAGCGTTGAAAAGTGGAGACAGGGACTGCTACAGGGAGGTCAAATATCGGTTTAACAGAGAGCTGAGGAGAGCTAAATCTGTATATTCTGAGAGACTCCAGCAGCAGTTCACTGCTAATGACTCGGCTTCTGTGTGGAGAGGACTGAGGCAAATCACCAACTATCGGCCTCAGGCTTCTAAAGGTCAGGATGACAAAGCCCTTTGTCAAAGACTGTCCCAACACTATGCCCGTTTTGACACCTCGTCAGCTGTGTCCAACTCACCCACTCCACCCAGCTCCACTGCCTCCTCAGCCCCTAATTCATCAAGAGCGGTCCCCCCCTCCTCCTCCTCCTCCTCCCCCCCTCCCCTTGTCATCAGTGAGCAGGACGTGCACAGACAGTTCTCCAGACTGAACCCGCGCAAGGCCCCCGGGCCGGACGGTGTGTCTCCCTCCACCCTGAGACACTGTGCGAAAGAGCTGGCTCCTGTCTTCACAGACATTTTTAACACCTCCCTTAAGCAATGTCACGTGCCGACCTGCCTCAAATCCTCCACCATCATCCCTGTCCCCAAGAAGCCACGGATTACTGGACTTAACGACTACAGACCTGTAGCGCTCACCTCTGTAGTCATGAAGTCCTTTGAGCGCCTGGTCCTGTCTCACCTCAAGTCCATCACCACACCCCTCCTAGACCCGCTGCAGTTTGCCTACCGTGCTAACAGGTCTGTGGACGACGCAGTCAACCTGGCCCTCCACTCCATCCTGCAGCACCTGGACTCCCCGGGAACCTATGCCAGGATTCTGTTTGTGGACTTCAGCTCCGCATTCAACACCATCCGCCCCGATCTGCTCCAGGACAAGCTGTCCCTGCTCAACGTGCCTGACTCCCTCTGCAGGTGGATCACCGACTTCCTGACGGACCGGAGACAGCATGTGCGGCTGGGGAAGTCTGTCTCAGACTCTGTTAGCATCAGCATTGGATCACCCCAGGGCTGTGTACTTTCCCCCCTACTCTTCTCCCTTTATACCAACTCCTGCACCTCCTCCCACCAGTCTGTTAAGCTGATTAAGTTTGCGGACGACACCACCCTCATCGGGCTCATCTCCAACGGTGACGAGTCCGCCTACAGGGAAGAGGTGGCCCAGCTGGTGTCCTGGTGCAGCCACAACAACCTGCAGATGAATGCTCTGAAGACAGCGGAGATGATTGTGGACTTCAGGAAAGTCACATCCCCCCTGCCCCCCCTCACCATCACAGGCTCTCCCATCACCTTTGCAGATTCCTTCCGCTTCTTGGGCACCACCATCACCCGAGACCTCAAATGGGAGCCAACCATCAGCTCCCTCATCAAAAAGGCCCAGCAGAGGATGTTCTTTCTGCGGCAGCTGAGGAAGCTCAAGCTACCCACCAAGATGTTAGTGCAGTTCTACACGGCCATCATCGAGTCCATCCTCACCTCCTCCATAACTGTGTGGTACGCAGGAGCCACTGCCAGGGACAGACTAAGGCTGCAGCGCGTCGTGCGCACTGCTGAGAAGGTGATAGGCTGCAAGCTCCCATCTCTCCAGGACCTGTACATCTCCAGGACCCGGAGGCGTGCTGGCCGGATCATAGCCGATCCTTCACATCCTGGTCACGTGCTGTTTGCCCCCCTCCCCTCAGGTAGAAGGCTTCGGTCCATTCGGACTAAAACCTCCCGGCACATGAACAGCTTTTTCCCCTCTGCCATCAGACTGCTGAACACTAAGTGACTTTTGACTCTCGTGCACTATGTACAGCAGCTCAACCAGACTCATGTCAATCATCACTGTTTTTCTGTTGCATTATTGACTGCACTATGTGGTACTTCACATTATCTGCTACATGCTAATTTTTTCTTGACTAGTACTACTCATTATTACTAGTATTATTATTATTATTACTTATTATTACTTATTTTTCTACACTTATTGCACGTTTCTAGTCCTTTAGTTTTTTAGTTTATCCCTTTTTCTCATTATGTTTTTAATGTTGCAGCATGGCACCGAGACAAATTCCTAGTTTGTGTATCACATGAACAATGGCAATAAACCTGATTCTGATTCTGATTCTGATCTGAGTTGCGGTGCTGGAGGAGGGTACTGAAGTGTCCCTGGACCAAGAATGAAACCAACATGTCTGTAGTGGAGAAAATAAATCCCCAAGCCTCCTTTAAAGGTGATATTGAAGCGCATACTCTAGTACTTTGGCCACATTATGAGAAAGAACAACAGTCTAGAGAAGAGCCTTGTGCCATTGAAGTGTGATAGGCAATAAAGGAGAGGAAGACCTCAATAAGGATGGATGTAGGGCATCACTGAAGCCACAGGCCTGACATTATCGCTCCTCAAAGAACATACAAGACATCATTAAGGCTGGAGAAATATGGTGTGGGAAGCCACCAGGGGTTACATGCGACTCGACAGAATTTAATGATGGACGTCACTTCATGACAAAATGCATATTCTAGGTCATAATGCCTGCTGCTACAAACAACCATACACCGTGTTTTCTGTTGAAGGACAGTCTCAAACGTTCAGGTTGCTCTTCCTCATTATGACAGAAAGCTGTTTTTTCTATAGCCAGAACAAAAAAGATGAACATAGCCACTGTGATGTCATCTATGGTCCAGTTTTGAAGCTTTGAAATGAGAACTATGACTGTCACAATGTTAGTTTTCTATAACCAGACATCAAAAATGAGTGGCGAAATAGAAGCAGACGAACATAAATAGCTTAACTGAAAGTAATGCACCAATCACAAGGTAGACCTGCCCTAAAGCATACTCTGTGTTATAGTCCTTATCCTTAATAGGGCTGAGGGGGAAAAAAATCAATACAGCGTAATATCACAATACACTGTGGTGCCAATACTGTATCAACTCAGAGGATCCAGTATCATGATATTTTATCAAAAATTATTTTAAAATGTTGCAAATACAAACTTACCCATTTAGGTACCAGAGTAATGGAAAAACAACTGACTTTTCAGTCCACTAGGTGATGCTAAATGCTCAGTGTCTGATTAGGTCAGCACAGTCAAGAAATGACTCCTAAGAGCTACGTAGCCGGGGGTTGAACAGACAAGGATCAGATTGGGAAATCTCAATACTGCAATACTCATTATGATCATGATAATATCATGTAGTGGCCCTCCATACTGCGATAACATCGTACTGTGTGACATCTGCTGAGTCCCACCCCTAGTCCTTCATAACTCAATTTTGTGCCATCACGTAAAAACAAGACTTTAAACTGAAGCTTTGAACTTAGCAGGTGTTTGTTGGAGTCACAGACACAGGGGACAACATGGTGTTTTTGGCACTGGACTTTTTTGAACCATATTAGACAGCCCCTGCTGACCATTACAAACTAGAAAAGCACTCAGAGAGCGCAGACCTCCGCCAAGCGCCACAATTCCCCCCATACAGTGTTTGTGTGTACGTTTTCAGATTCCTTGAGCATGTAAACATATGACTAGCAATTGGATTCACAATGATTATTTGTTTATTTGACAGGGACAGTGCAATAAACACACAATTAATCAATGACAATCAATCTGATAGTGATAGGATTAGTGGTTCAGTAGTAAAAGCATTGGCTCCTTGGCGGAGGTAATAAACTGAAGTGTTGCTGTTGTGTCCATCTCCTCCACTGACGGATGCAAATTGGGTAGACAGGTTGCCGTGGGTTTTATATTATATTGTAACGTGCTGCTCGACATGGCGACGTCCCACCGGGAGGTTCGAACTCACGCCTCCTGCTCCGGAGTCCCGCACTGTACCTGTGTCGCCAATAGGGTCAACCCACTTGGCAAGCCAAGTAGGGTGCTCATATTGAGTTCGCTACAATATTATTTTTTGGGGGGCAAACGACAATTTAGAAGCTTCGCCGGCAGAGAGCTCGTTTTTGCGCAGCGCCTATGGCTGGCCGGTGAATTTCTGCCAAATGCGCAGCTCCTATGGCTGGCCGGGGAATTTCTGCCAAAGAATCCGTCGGCGGACAGCTGCCCGTGTGAGGTTTTGCAGTTGCGCGCAAACACAGGCACGCTGGCGGGCCCAGGCCAGCAGTGTTTTCCGCGTCCTTTTGTGCCTAAAACGTTGAAGAATGCAGAGTTTGTGTTGCAGACACGACGACCAGCGCCCTCCATTGCGCCTGCGCACATGTTGAAAATGGCTGTATGTCACAGTGTTGAATGAAAAATGCTTTAAAAAATTCCTGTATCCAGACGGTGAACCGGATCACCCCCAAAATTTAATCAGTTCTTCCTTGTACCATTTCCAACAACGCCTGAAAGTTTCATGGAAATCCATCCAAGATTTTTTGAGTTATCTTGCTAACCACCAGACAAACAGACAGACAGACAGACAGACACACAGACAAACCCCGGCAAAAACATAACCTCCTCCTGGCCTTTTCGGCCTGGCGGAGGTAATAATACAGGTTTAAGGCACTTCTACAATGATTTCACTCTTCAGCCAGATTCATCTGACACTATCTTTACGGGAGAAGATTTTTCTGAGCTCACAAAAATCTGATCCATCATAGGACATACACACAAAGTCAGCACAAGGTCTGCATTTGCTTTATTAGCCCCATTATTATATAAATTCCGCATAAGTTCTGCATTCTGAATGATTTAAAACGAGCATATGTAAGATTTGTAATACAAGTCACAATTTAATAATTAATGTATTAATTAATGAGCAAATACTAAAAATGCAGACAACATATTTGTTCATTCACAAAACAAGTTTTTAATAAACATGCTACTGCACACTCAAAATATTAAAAAAAAGAGTTTATGGTAGTGATATAATCATGGTGCTAATGATAATAAAAAATCATATTAAAACTCTTTGGTCAGACTTGCTTTTCTTTTCAACGTGTGTTTTTTTTTATCACTTACCACCCACAGTTCTGACAGTTTGGCACTAGATCCGACGCTATTACTAGGAATGTGTGGGTGAATTAAATTTCACACAAAAAACACCTGATGCTTCCAAGTCATGAACCGCTATACTGTTTCACAAAACACAAACCGCTTCAATTTCAGCGTGGTGGTTCTCCGCCACCGTAACCACACTAAAGAGATTGTGTGATGATGTTCATATTCTTCTTCCCTTTCGCCCGACAGCTTTTCCACACTCCTTTGGGTTCATGCAAAGTTTGCCATCTGGAAGGACAAGGCAGGTACACTTGCTTCCACATTCAAGAAGCCCACTTCCCGCACACACAGGCTCATTCCTGATCCAGTTTAAAGAGTTAAAAAAAAAAAAAAATGCACAAGCCGGAAAGCTCTAAAATGCAACACACCCAGGTAAATAGCTGTGGTTCTAGAGAAAATAAGATCAACATCCTTTAATGACAGGGTATGCCCTCCATGTACACAATCACCCACAAATACAAGTAAAAATACATGCACGCTCACACAAAGGCGTGCACTCAGACTAGGTCTTTAATGACCCCCCTGGCCCTGCTATCACCTTACAATAAAGACCAACTAGAGAGGATGGAGGGCTGCGTCCTGCCAGCTCACACACCCACCAATCTCTTTAAAGACACAAACTAACCTCACATAGGCACTGCCAATTAAAAAAAAAAAAAAACAACAACTTTATATCGCCCTAACAGGGAAATGACAGGTTATCCCTGCATCGTTTCAACAAAGTAACCAGAACTGCAGCACTCCTGCATCAATGATTCATGCAGCCACACCACCAAACTGTTAATGAACACAGGGGGAAAGTCTGTAACTGGAGTACTCACACTCTGTCCCAGTCAGCCGTGAAGACACAAAAAAACCCTTTAGGTGTGAAACAGGCTTCCTTAAGGTGGCACAGGGGCAGCTTGATTCTTCCTTTGGGAAGTGTCAGAAGAAAATCCACAGAAACGGCCGAGCTTAAATGTCTCACAGATGACAGCCCTGAGAGGTCCACACTCTCCCCCTGTCTGAACAGAGTCCTACTACAGCCTGCCTCTGGCTGCTCCACACACTGGAGCTCCTCCCAGTATCACTCAGAGAGAGAGACAGTGAGAGAGAGAGGGAGAGAGAGAGAGCGATCTTGACTCATTTTACTATGACAGTCATACTGTACATCGTCATGCTGCTGTCATGGGCACAGGTGGGTAGATTAGTCAGTAACTGTACTCAAGTAAAAGTAGTGAAATTAGGTAAATATAAGTGAGAGCACGGTGGCGGAGTGGTTAGCACTGCAGCAGCACAGTAACTCACCCTTAACCGGGGGATCCCTGGTTCGATCCCAGCCCCTGACCAACAGTGATCTGTGCGGAGTTTGCATGTTCTCCCCGTGTCTGCGAGGGTTTACTCTGGGATTTCTCCGGTTTCCTCCCACATGCCAAAAACATGCAAGTTAGGTGAATTGGCATCAAACTGGGGATTCTAAATTGTCCTTAGGTATGACTGTGAGAGTGAATGGTTGTCTGTCTGTGTTGGCCCTGCGATGGACTGGCGATCTGTCCAGGGTGTACCCTGCCTCTCGCCCAAAAGATGCTGGGATAGGCTCCAGCCCCCCCCCCCCCCCGCCCCCGCGACCTGAAAAGGATTAAGCGGAAGAAGATGAATGAATGAATGAAAAGTAAGAGAGTAGTCACCAAACAAGCTGAGTAAGAGTAAGAAAGCAGCACCTCCAAAGGTCACTAGAATAGTGGTAAATGACGTCACTTTCACCATGTTTTGAAGTTGTTGTTTTTTCACATTAAAATTGTGACTCTGGTCAATATTTTTTTCCCTCATAAATTTGTGATTTTTTTTTTTCTTGAAAATGGATCACCTTTTCTCTTAATTGTGAAGCATTTCTGGTTAATTTTCCAACTTTATTCATGTAAATTTCCAGCTATTTATTAATAAAACCGCAACCTTTTTTTTCTAATTTCATTTTTCACATAAATGTGCTACTTTTCTTTCCTTGTACACTTGTATTGACAGCTGTATTGTCCTGAATTGGCGAGGTTGTTTTAAGAAATTTCTGACTTTTTTTTTTTCTTGTAAATGTATTAGTTTCTTCATTCTCTCACCAAATTCTTGGGTTTTTCTCTTGGATTTGTTGGGCTGAGAAAAATATAAGCTCTCCACCTGTTCTCCCCAGTATAATACAATTCCCATAAAGAAGCACTAATTCTTCATAAATGTACTCAAGCAAAGGTGAAGCATGCTATAATAAAGCTACTCAGTAAAGCATAATTTTGTGAAAAAGTTACTTGAGTACATATACTTGAGTAAATATAACATTACTACCCATGCCTTTTGATCATCCAAAAGTTCAGAACAACAGAAAAACAAAATCTATCTCTTGTATTTTTATTTTATGCCCTCATTACTGTGTGAAACAGTTTCAAATCCAAAGGAGTTGCTCCAGCATGTTTTGCCACTGAATGAAATTATTTAAAAGAGACTAACCTTAATGACAATCACTAGTATCTTAAAGCTACTAGACAATAAACTTTTAATTTATATGTATGGTATCTGTCTGAAATGGCACCATAAATTAACCCCTTACCTCGTACCTCACGAAGAGGCAAACGTTGATTTTTGCCAACATTCATCAGAAAAGTTGGCAAATCCAAAAATCGCCAGGTTCATCAACATACGTCGCTCTGTTGGATACTACTTTTTCACGGAGCGGCGAATGCTGAGGAATGTTCAAGAACGCTACGCTTTTTGGGCTTCATCAGTGTTCATAAATGGTTGCAAAACAGCTTGCACACGTTTTTTACGGTTGTCAACAGTTTTGTTGTAAAGGGTCTTAAACAGTTGCTCGTATTCATGTGTGTTGCAACCGTTTGCAAACACGTTACAACAATTTACAACCATTTGCAAACGTTTCCAACTGTTTGCAAAAAAAATGCATTCGCCAAAAAATTATGAACATTTTCAAATTTTTGGGGAAACAAGAAAAACTGTTGGGTACCTTAAAAACTGTTTGCACATTGATTGGCAGCTTTTTATGAACCCTGATGAAATCCCAAAAATGCTACGCTCGCTAGCATTCGCTGCTCCGTGAGATATGGGGGTTAGGATTTACTGTTAGTGATTAGATGAAAACGATGAAATTTAAGATATAAAAATCTAAAACGTCTGATCTGTAGGCCAGTTTAAGTGTAATCTTCCACATAACTGTACATAATATACAGCCATAAACAAAATGTTCAGTTTTCATTCTACAGTATCAGTGATGCTGTGATGTCATTGCAAGGTCAACACTTTTATCTCCACATTGGAAACCTGAATATCTTTACATATTTAACGGTTCAAATCAGACACAAGAATTTCTAATATCTTCAAAGTTAACAGTTCCATGCATGTTTTAGTACAGACTATGTCAGTGAATAGAGAGATCTTCTGTACTAAAATCTAAAGACACATGAAACAGACCTAAGTACCCAGAGTGAAGCTGAGCCACAAAGCAGTTTTAAAAAAAATGCACACACAACAGTTGCAAGGACGCGTTTCCAGGCCATGACATTGAATGCACAACAAAGGTGAAGCAACAAAGTCTCAGAGGAGGCTGTTTTATTTCTTTAAGAGGACGCTGAGATCCAAAGAAACACTCTGTATTTTATAAAGAATCCTTTGATTATTTGGTTATTACTTTCTTAATAATTATTACAATGAATTAAAAAGAATAAATGACATTCTAGAAACATTCTGATGAGGTTGTAACACATAAAGAGAAAATGTATGTAGTCCTTTATATAGCAACACACCAAAGTGTTATAAAAAAAAAAAAAAACCTTGTCTAAGTGAAGTGTTACCAAATAACTTTACACGCCTGCTCCAAAAATATTTTTCAGGGTAAATAGAGAGAAGTGTAAGATAGCAGGATGTTAAGACAGGGACGCCAGCTTCTAAAATAGTACATGCTAATTATACACTTTAGGCAACAGCTAAGGAGGGAGACACAAAGCCAAGTTTGAGGTGTCAGGATTTTTAATGTTGCCTTACTGATTCTATGCAAAGCCAAGAACTGGCACAGTCATGCCAGATGATCAGAAGTCACATACCTAGTGATGTCTTATTTACAGTCTGTGCCAGTCGGACACCTCTGTCCCTTTAGGACTACTAATAAACTTCTTTCTGAGCTGGACCACCTGCTCCTGTCAAGCAGTAATCACTCAGAAACTATACGACATAAGGGGTTTTGTTGGTAGACATCTCAAGAAATATAAAATGATATAAAAGTGAATGGCACTTGTTTTGTGATCCTCACAGGAAAATAACATAAAATAACATCAAACTGCATAAAATGAAATGGAATGAAAAACTGACCAACATGTAGAAACAATGTACACTTCACTAAAACAAGAAGAGGAAAGTTTCTTTACGTGATCTGGATTATATTATGCAATGCATGTGGATAGCTTATATCATTTTCCCCTCAGACTAGCATTTAAAAGAAAATCCTCACAAACTGAAAAGAGTAAAGTTGCAAATTTGCAAGAAAAGTGTTGTAAATTTATCAGGAAAAAAAGCTGCAGATTTATGTGGAAAAAGACACAAATTTATTACAAAAACCTGCAAATTTACATGGAAAAGAGTAGTGAATTTATTAGAAAAAAGTGACAAATTGATGAGGGAAAAAAGTCAAAAATGTACAAGAAAAATATGACACAAATTTACAAGGAAAAACTGAAACTGGCGAAATAAATCAAATTTATTGGAAAAGGTCAGAATTTGTAAGAAATAATATAATGTAAAAAAAAAAAAAGCATTTAAGAGAAAAACAGAAATTGGCAAGAGTTACTACACAAGCAACTTTTTTATTAGAAACTTTGTTACTCAAGTAAATTTATGGTGACTATTACTTATGCTTGAGTAATTATTTTCATAATGAAACACTGTTTACTGGAATATTTCTGGATACACTACCCACCTCTGAAAAAATATAGAGTGGGAGAAATAAGCATTGAATATAAGATAAGCCTTTAAGATAAGATAAGCCTTTATTAGTCCCACAACGGGGAAATTCCAGGATTGCAACAGCACAGGGATAGCAACACTCAGAGCAACAATCAGAAGGCAAAAAAAAAAACAAGCAAGCAAGAGCAGCTAATATACATATGTACATATTACTATAAAATATATATATACACACACACACACACACAGACACACAGTGCAGAGCATTGTAGCTGGATGGAATAAATATATGAATATATGAACACACAGTGCAGAGCATTGTAGCTAGATGGAATAAATATGTAAATATATAAACACCCACAGTACGGAGCATTGCAGCTAGGTGGAATAAATATGCAAGTATATAAACACACACAGTGCGGAGCAATGTAGCTAGATGGAATAATATGTAGATATATAAAAACACAGTGCGGAGCATTGTAGCTAGATGGAATAAATATATAGATATATAAATATAAACACACCCAGTGCTGAGCATTGTAGCTAGATGGAATAAATATATAGATATATAAATATAAACACACCCAGTGCTGAGCATTGTAGCTAGATGGAATAAATATGTAAATATATAAACACACACAGTGCAGAGCATTGTTGCTAGGTGGGATGAAACAGCATAACCGTCTATTTAGTTATCCTACATGGTATGATTATGTGCCCATACATATTCTCACCCTCCATAGCGACCGGTATGTTCCTAGTTGTATGCCGGAGAGGACCATTGTGTAAGTCTATTGCATCTTTTGCATTCAAAAAACTATTAGTTTGTTACGTCTTTTTGCTATCTCTGCGAGCAGCCCTGCTTAGGTTGTACAGTCTGACAGCCGTTGGTAGGAAGGACCTACGAAACCTCTCGGTTGTGCACCTGGGATGATGTAGTCTGCTGCTAAATGAGCTCCTCAGTGCATCCAGTATGTCCTGCATAGGGTGGAACTCGGACTCCAGCAGAGATGACAGTTTAGCCACCGTCCTTCTCTCTCCTATCTCCTCCATCGGATCAAGGCGTTGCCCCAGGACAGAGCTAGCTTTCTTAATCAGTTTGTTCAGTCTCTTCCTATCGGCTGCAGTAATGCCACTGCCCCAGCAGACCACTCCAAAAGTGATGGCTGATGCCACCACCGTGTCATAGAATGACTTCAGCAGCGCCCCTTGTACACCAAAAGACCTGAGTCTCCTCAGCAGGAACAGCCTGTGCTGTCCCTTCTTGTAGAGTGCGTCAGTATTGTGTGACCAGTCTAGTTTATTGTTCAGATGAATACCCAGGTACTTGTAGGATGTCACCATCTCGATGTCTGTTCCCTGTATATTTACTGGTGCTGTGAGGGGCTGCCCATGCCTGCGGCAGTCCACCACCAGCTCCTTAGTTTTCCTCGCGTTGATCTGGAGGCAGTTCCGATGGCACCAGTCCACAAAGTCCTGGATAAGCCCTCTGTACTCAGCTTCATCTCCGCTGGAGATGAGACCAACGATCGCAGAGTCATCAGAGAACTTCTGTAGATGGCAATGTGTTGTGTTGTGTGAGAAGTCCGCAGTATAAAGAGTGAACAGGAAGGGAGCCAGCACCGTTCTCTGGGGGGCCCCCGTGCTACTGATGATCGTGTCGGAAACACAGTCCCGGGTTCTCACAAACTGAGGCCGGTTCGTGAGGTAGTCCAGGATCCATGATGACAGGTGCTGGTCCACCCCTGCGCGCAGCAGCTTGTCCTTCAGGATCATCGGTTGGATGGTGTTGAAAGCACTGGAGAAGTCAAAGAACATGATCCTCACCATATTCCCGGGCTTCTCCAGGTGGGACAGAGAACGGTGAAGGAGGAAGATCACCGCATCCTCCACCCCAATGCCATGCTGGTAGGCGAACTGGAGTGGATCCATCGCTGGTTCCACCAGGGGGCGGAGATGAGCAAGGAGCAGTCTCTCCAGGGTCTTCATCAAGTGGGACGTCAAGGCCACCGGTCTGAAGCTGTCCAGGTCTTTGGGGTGGGAAGTTTTTGGTACAGGTACCACACAAGATGTTTTCCACAGCTGTGGTACCCTCCCCAGTTTCAGGCTCATGTTGAAGATATATGTCACAATCCCACACAGCTGGTCTGCACAGGACTTGAGGAGCTTTGCGCTGATGCCGTCCGGTCCCGACGCCTTCCTCGCCTTGATCTTCCTCAGCTCCGTCCTCACCTGGGTCTTGGTCAGGGTCAGGATGGGGGGCTGTGTGTTGGGAGTGGGGGGGGTGTCGGTGGAGTGGGGAGTGGGTAGCAGGACTTGATTTCTTAGAGGCAGCAGTGGTTGTTGTGCAGACAGGGGGGAGGGCGGTTGGTCAAATCTATTGAAAAACAGATTCAGGTTGTTCGCCCACTCCCTGCCCCCCGTGGCCTGGGGGGAGGTATTCTGGAGCCCCGAGATGGTTTTGAGGTTTCTCCAGACCCCGCTGATGTCGCTCTGTTGCAGCTTGTCCTCCATCTTCTTCCTGAAGCTGTCCTTGCCTTCTCTGATCTTTCTCCTCAGCTCCCTCTGTACGGACTTCAGCATCTCCCTGTTCCCCGACCTGAAGATCCTCTTCTTCTCTCTCAGAAGTGTTTTTATCTCAGGGTTGATCCAGGGTTTGTTGTTTGAGTGACGCCGTATGGTCTTGGTGGGAACGGATTTGTCCACACAGAAGCTGAGGTAGCCCGTGAAGGTGTGAATGAGGCCATCGATGTCCTCACCATGTGGATCAGAAGAATCAGAATCAGGTTTATTGCCATTGTTCATGTAGTACACAAACTAGGAATTTGTCTCGGTACAATGCTGCAACATTAAACATGATAAGATAAGAGAAATAAACTATACATGTAATAAAGTGTAGGATAAGATTAAGTGATACTGGTCAACAGTTAAAATATATATATATATTAGCCAGCAGCAGATACTGTGGAGAACTATATAGTGCAGTCGGTAATGCAGGAAGAAAACAGTGATGATTGACATGAGTCTGGTTGAGCTGCTGTACATGGTGCACGAGAGTCACTTAGTGTTCAGCAGTCTAATGGCAGAGGGGAAGAAGCTGTTCATGTGACGGGAGGTTTTAGTCTGGATGGACCGAAGTCTTCTACCAGAGGGGAGGGGGGCAAACAGTACATGACCAGGGTGTGAGGGATCGGCTATGATCCGGCCAGCACGCCTCCGGGTCCTGGAGATGTACAGATCCTGGAGAGATGGGAGCTTGCAGCCGATCACCTTCTCAGCAGTGCGCACGACGCGCTGCAGCCTTAGTCTGTCCCTGGCAGTGGCTCCTGCGTACCACACGGTTATGGAGGTGGTGAGGATGGACTCGATGATGGCTGTGTAGAACTGCACTAACATCTTGGTGGGTAGCTTGAGCTTCCTCAGCTGCCGCAGGAAGAACATCCTCTGCTGGGCTTTTTTGATGAGTGAGCTGATGGTCAGCTCCCATTTGAGGTCCCTGGTGATGGTAGTGCCTAGGAAGCGGAAGGAATCAGCAGTGGTGATGGGAGAGCCTGAGAGGGTGAGGGGGGGCAGAGGAGTAGTGACTTTCCTGAAGTCTACAATCATCTCCACTGTCTTCAGAGCGTTCAGCTGCAGATCGCAGAGCTGCTTCCAGGCAGTGGCTTCAAAACAGTCCTTTAGAGTGTCCATTGTCTCCTCAGACCATAACTCCACAGTGTGCATGGCCGGAGGTTGTCTGTGCACTAGGGGTTTGTACACCGGTCGGAGATGAACCAAGTTGTGATCCGATCTCCCAAGTGGGGGGAGTTGTGATGAGGTGTACGCCTCCTTAGTGTTTGCGTAGAACAAATCCAGTGTTTTATTGTCTCTAGTGTGGCATGTGACATACTGGGTGAAAGTGGGCAGAATGGGAGACAGTGAAACGTGGTTGAAATCGCCTGAGATGAGGAGAAGAGCATCTGGGTGTTCTGTCTGCAGCCTGCTGGTTACTGGATGGATGACGTCACGCGCTGTCCCAGCGTTCGCCGTCGGATTTGCATAAACAACAATGCAGATCACGTGTGAGTGTTCTCTCGGGAGATATGTAGGCCTCATGCTAACAGCTAGCAACTCAATGTCTTTGCTGCAGTGTCGTTGTTTAACAGTGATATGTCCCGGTCTGCACCAGTTGTTGTTAACATACATTATCACTCCACCGCCCCTAGTTTTGCCACTCTCTGGTGTTCGGTCAGCTCGTATCATGTGAAAACCCTCCAGCTCAATGTTAGCATCTGCTGCTAGTTCAGTTAGCCACGTCTCAGTAAACAAAAGGAGAGAGCACTCCCGGTAAGTGCTATCATAACGGGAGATAGCGGCTAGCTCATCTAACTTTCCCAGTATCGACCGTACATTTCCCATGACAACAGATGGAAGGGAGGGTCTGTACCTTATATTTTTTGTCCTCCGCCTTACTCCAGCCCGGCAGCCGCGGCGTTTTCGCCTCAGTTCTCTCGGTATGTCGAGTTTTTCCAGTGGGACCGGGTGGCGGTTAAATGCTAGCAGCTCTTCCCTGTTGTATCGAATCCTGCTATAAACAGTGGCTCCGTCCACCGGCTCAGGAGACATTTGGGACGATCTGTGTGTCCGTGATATAAGTGGGGTGAAAAAAAAAAAAAAAAAAAAGTATCAACATTTTTTTTCAGCACATATATTTCCAATGAGGCTACTCGCATGAACTTTTCACCAGACTTTGATATTAACTTAAGAAAACCAAACATATAAAGAAATCAAACCATTTAAGCCCATAAATATACTTATGTGTAATAAGTCGGAATGAAACAGGAAAAAGTGTTGAACACAGTAACTAAAAATTCTTTAATACCTGAAGAAGCCTTTGTTTGCAATGACAGCTTCATGTTTCCAGAAACTAATCTCAGATGCTCAGGTGAGAGTTTGGCACTTTATTCTGAATAGAATCCTTTTAAATCAGAGATCTCTAGTCAAGTGCCACGGAGGGCCAAGGGCAAGGCCCTGAAGGTTTTACCTCCAACCAGTGTCTTCAACATGTGATTGAACTGAAATTCTTTTCATTGATTGATCAGTTTAAACACCTGCTGAAGAAATTGGGTGGAAGAGAAAGCCTACAGGGTCTTGGCCCTCCATGACATGTGATTGGATGCCCCTGCTTTAAATTTACGATCTCTCTTATAAATCCTGATTTCAATTGGATTTAATCAGGTGACTCTCTGGGTCATTATAACAACTTGATTTTTTTTTTTTTTCAAACCATCCGAAAGCTTCCTTCACTGTGTTTGGGATCATTGTCCTGCTGGAAGGTCCACACTGCCACAATGCTCTGCACTGTGTGTGTTTATATATTTACATATTTATTCCATCTAGCTACAATGCTCAGCACTGGGTGTGTTTATATATTTATATATCTACATATTATTCCATCTAGCTACATTGCTCCGCACTGTGTGTGTTTATATACTTGCATATTTATTCCACCTAGCTGCAATGCTCCGTACTGTGGGTGTTTATATATTTACATATTTATTCCATCTAGCTACAATGCTCTGCACTGTGTGTTCATATATTCATATATTTATTCCATCCAGCTACAATGCTCTGCACTGTGTGTCTGTGTGTGTGTGTATATATATATATTTTATAGTAATACGTACATATGTATATTAGCTGCTCTTGCTTGCTTGTTTTTTTTTTTTTTTTTTCTTGCCTTCTGATTGTTGCTCTGAGTGTTGCTATCCCTGTGCTGTTGCAATCCTGGAATTTCCCCGTTGTGGGACTAATAAAGGCTTATCTTATCTTATCATCATCTGGCAACAGATTATTTTCAAGAATGCTCCGTTACATGGCTCCAGTCATCATTCCTTCAATTATGTGAACTAATTTTTTTTTTTTTTTTTTTTCTCCTCTCGGCGCCACACCAGTAGGCTGCCTTTTGCAACAGCGGCTCGATTCTGAGTTTTTTTTCCCTTCCTCTCTCTTTTGATCACTTTTTTTTCACCCCACTTATATCACGGACACACAGATCGTCCCAAATGTCTCCTGAGCCGGTGGACGGAGCCACTGTTTATAGCAGGATACGATACAACAGGGAAGAGCTGCTAGCATTTAACCGCCACCCGGTCCCACTGGAAAAACTCGACATACCGAGAGAATTGAGGCGAAAGCGTCGCGGCTGCCGGGCTGGAGTAAGGCGGAGGACAAAAAATATAAGGTACAGACCCTCCCTTCCATCTGTTGTCATGGGAAATGTACGGTCGATACTGGGAAAGTTAGATGAGCTAGCCGCTATCTCCCGTTATGATAGCACTTACCGGGAGTGCTCTCTCCTTTTGTTTACTGAGACGTGGCTAACTGAACTGGCAGCAGATGCTAACATTGAGCTGGAGGGTTTTCACATGATACGAGCTGACCGAACACCAGAGAGTGGCAAAACTAGGGGCGGTGGAGTGATAATGTATGTTAACAACAACTGGTGCAGACCGGGACATATCACTGTTAAACAACGACACTGCAGCAAAGACATTGAGTTGCTAGCTGTTAGCATGAGGCCTACATATCTCCCGAGAGAACACTCTCACGTGATCTGCATTGTTGTTTATGCAAATCCGACGGCGAACGCTGGGACAGCGCGTGACGTCATCCATTCAGTAACCAGCAGGCTGCAGACAGAACACCCAGATGCTCTTCTCCTCATCTCAGGCGATTTCAACCACGTTTCACTGTCTCCCATTCTGCCCACTTTCACCCAGTATGTCACATGCCACACTAGAGACAATAAAACACTGGATTTGTTCTACGCAAACACTAAGGAGGCGTACACCTCATCACAACTCCCCCCACTTGGGAGATCGGATCACAACTTGGTTCATCTCCGACCGGTGTACAAACCCCTAGTGCACAGACAACCTCCGGCCATGCACACTGTGGAGTTATGGTCTGAGGAGACAATGGACACTCTAAAGGACTGTTTTGAAGCCACTGCCTGGAAGCAGCTCTGCGATCCACATGGTGAGGACATCGATGGCCTCATTCACACCTTCACGGGCTACCTCAGCTTCTGTTTGGACAAATCCGTTCCCACCAAGACCATACGGCGTCACTCAAACAACAAACCCTGGATCAACCCTGAGATAAAAACACTTCTGAGAGAGAAGAAGAGGATCTTCAGGTCGGGGAACAGGGAGATGCTGAAGTCCGTACAGAGGGAGCTGAGGAGAAAGATCAGAGAAGGCAAGGACAGCTTCAGGAAGAAGATGGAGGACAAGCTGCAACAGAGCGACATCAGCGGGGTCTGGAGAAACCTCAAAACCATCTCGGGGCTCCAGAATACCTCCCCCCAGGCCACGGGGGGCAGGGAGTGGGCGAACAACCTGAATCTGTTTTTCAATAGATTTGACCAACCGCCCTCCCCCCTGTCTGCACAACAACCACTGCTGCCTCTAAGAAATCAAGTCCTGCTGCCCACTCCCCACTCCACCGACACCCCCCCCCCACTCCCACTCCCAACACACAGCCCCCCATCCTGACCCTGACCAAGACCCAGGTGAGGACGGAGCTGAGGAAGATCAAGGCGAGGAAGGCGTCGGGACCGGACGGCATCAGCGCAAAGCTCCTCAAGTCCTGTGCAGACCAGCTGTGTGGGATTGTGACGTATATCTTCAACATGAGCCTGAAACTGGGGAGGGTACCACAGCTGTGGAAAACATCTTGTGTGGTACCTGTACCAAAAACTTCCCACCCCAAAGACCTGGACAGCTACAGACCGGTGGCCTTGACGTCCCACTTGATGAAGACCCTGGAGAGACTGCTCCTTGCTCATCTCCGCCCCCTGGTGGAACCAGCGATGGATCCACTCCAGTTCGCCTACCAGCATGGCATTGGGGTGGAGGATGCGGTGATCTTCCTCCTTCACCGTTCTCTGTCCCACCTGGAGAAGCCCGGGAATATGGTGAGGATCATGTTCTTTGACTTCTCCAGTGCTTTCAACACCATCCAACCGATGATCCTGAAGGACAAGCTGCTGTGCGCAGGGGTGGACCAGCACCTGTCATCATGGATCCTGGACTACCTCACGAACCGGCCTCAGTTTGTGAGAACCCGGGACTGTGTTTCCGACACGATCATCAGTAGCACGGGGGCCCCCCAGGGAACGGTGCTGGCTCCCTTCCTGTTCACTCTTTATACTGCGGACTTCTCACACAACACAACACATTGCCATCTACAGAAGTTCTCTGATGACTCTGCGATCGTTGGTCTCATCTCCAACGGAGATGAAGCTGAGTACAGAGGGCTTATCCAGGACTTTGTGGACTGGTGCCATCGGAACTGCCTCCAGATCAACGCGAGGAAAACTAAGGAGCTGGTGGTGGACTGCCGCAGGCATGGGCAGCCCCTCACAGCACCAGTAAATATACAGGGAACAGACATCGAGATGGTGACATCCTATAAGTACCTGGGTATTCATCTGAACAATAAACTAGACTGGTCACACAATACTGACGCACTCTACAAGAAGGGACAGCGCAGGCTGTTCCTGCTGAGGAGACTCAGGTCTTTTGGTGTACAAGGGGCGCTGCTGAAGTCATTCTATGACACGGTGGTGGCATCAGCCATCACTTTTGGAGTGGTCTGCTGGGGCAGTGGCATTACTGCAGCCGATAGGAAGAGACTGAACAAACTGATTAAGAAAGCTAGCTCTGTCCTGGGGCAGCGCCTTGATCCGATGGAGGAAATAGGAGAGAGAAGGACGGTGGCTAAACTGTCATCTCTGCTGGAGTCCGAGTTCCACCCTATGCAGGACATACTGGATGCACTGAGGAGCTCATTTAGCAGCAGACTACATCATCCCAGGTGCACAACCGAGAGGTTTCGTAGGTCCTTCCTACCAACGGCTGTCAGACTGTACAACCTAAGCAGGGCTGCTCGCAGAGATAGCAAAAAGACGTAACAAACTAATAGTTTTTTTTTTTTAATGCAAAAGATGCAATAGACTTACACAATGGTCCTCTCCGGCATACAACTAGGAACATACCGGTCGCTATGGAGGGTGAGAATATGTATGGGCACATAATCATACCATGTAGGATAACTAAATAGACGGTTATGCTGTTTCATCCCACCTAGCAACAATGCTCTGCACTGTGTGTGTTTATATATTTACATATTTATTCCATCTAGCTACAATGCTCAGCACTGGGTGTGTTTATATTTATATATCTATATATTTATTCCATCTAGCTACAATGCTCCGCACTGTGTTTTTATATATCTACATATTATTCCATCTAGCTACATTGCTCCGCACTGTGTGTGTTTATATACTTGCATATTTATTCCACCTAGCTGCAATGCTCCGTACTGTGGGTGTTTATATATTTACATATTTATTCCATCTAGCTACAATGCTCTGCACTGTGTGTTCATATATTCATATATTTATTCCATCCAGCTACAATGCTCTGCACTGTGTGTCTGTGTGTGTGTGTGTATATATATATTTTATAGTAATATGTACATATGTATATTAGCTGCTCTTGCTTGCTTGTTTTTTTTTCTTGCCTTCTGATTGTTGCTCTGAGTGTTGCTATCCCTGTGCTGTTGCAATCCTGGAATTTCCCCGTTGTGGGACTAATAAAGGCTTATCTTATCTTATCTTATCTTATCTTAACTCTGCCAACACCATGAAATGAGAAAAAGCCCCACAAAATGATACCTCCACCTCCAAACTTCACTATTGCAGTAGTGTTTTTTGGGAGATGAGCAGTGGCTTTCTCCTTTAAACATAGTGTATAGTATGACAGCTAAATGATCTTTTATCTTATCTGACCACACTACATTCTCTTAGCATCTCATAGGCTTGCCCAAATGCTGCTTACCAATCTTTACATGAGCTTCAATATGCCTTTACTTTAATAATGGACTCTTGTGGGGTGAGCCTGCATGGACCCATGATGGTGGATTACACTGCCAATTATGTTCCTCTGCCATAACTGCACCTGTTCCTCCAGTTTTTCTTGAGCTCTTTCTAACTTGTCTTTAGCTCTTGGGTTACTCTTCTGACTATCTTTCAATGACCCAGGTAAGATATCCTGTGAGGAGTTCCTGTCCGTGGACAGTTGATGGTAATTTTATTATTTCCACTTACAGATAATGGCCCCAATTGTACTTACTGGAAAATTCAGAAGTTTTCATCACCAAGTCCATCAATGTGTTTTGCAATACTCAGGTTCCAAAGGTCTTGGGGGAGCTTTTGGCTTTTACCCATCATGAGATGTTCCTTGATAACCTTGGTAACAAAAACTTTTTTTTACATCCAATCACTAAGTAAACAGCTGATATGAATACTTTTCCCCCAGTTTCATTCTCCTTTATTAGAATAGAATAGAATAGAATAGACTTTATTGTCATTGTACAGTTGTACAGTACAACAAAATTGTGGGTGCTCCACCAGGCTACTGTGCAATAAAGTAAGACAGAAGAATTTGATAAAACACAGTTACAGAATACATGATTAAACATTTGTCAGAAATAGAAATAAAAATAGCCCACAAGTTTATACACAGGTATGGTAGTGGCTTCATGGATGGAACTATGTACATAGAATGCAGAGTGAAGAACACTCGACTGAATAAAATGGCCCAAGGATTATGGAAAATATACACAGGAATGGTACCGTAATGGTTTCACTGATGGGTCAATGTACATGAAAGCATGGAGTGCAAAGACAGGTGTGTTATTATGAGAATTGAAAAGGTCCTCAGTTCAGTGCATGTGAGTGTTTGGAGGGAGGGGGGGTGGAACCCCTGACTGTTTGCAGTCCGGATGGCCCAGAGGAAGAAACTGTCAGTCTGGAGGTGTGGGACCTGGTTGATCTGAACCATCGTCCAGAGGGGAGCAGGTCAAACAGTTGGTGGGAGGGATGTGAGGGGTCTTGTGTGATAACCTTGATCTTTCTGAGACAGGATGATCTGGAGATGTTCTCTAGGGAGGGCAGAGGGCTGCCGATGATTTTTTGGTCGGTGTTGATGACCCTCTGCACAGCCATCCTGTTCTCGGCCGTGGAGCCGGTGTACCCAGACAGCAGGTGAGCACGCTCTCCATTGAGCAGCGGTAGAAGGCCAGCAGCAGCTTCTGGTCCAGGCTGTTCTTCCTCAGGACACGGAATAAGTGCAGCCGCTACTGGCTTTTCTTCAACAGGGCCATGGTGTTGACAGTCCAGGAGAGGTCAGAGATGTGGGT
Organism: Pholidichthys leucotaenia; assembly: GCA_020510985.1. Lineage (NCBI taxonomy): Eukaryota > Metazoa > Chordata > Actinopteri > Cichliformes > Pholidichthyidae > Pholidichthys > Pholidichthys leucotaenia. Next base: position 98,683,389 of record CM035840.1, on the reverse strand, counting down.
GCCCAGGAACCTGAAGGTGGAGACGGTTTCCACCCAGTCACCATTTATAGGGGGGGGAAGGGCGGGGGGGTCCTGAGTGTTCTTCCTGAAGCCCAATATGAGTTCTTTGGTTTTTTTGGACATTCAGTTTCAAGTCGTTTGATTGGCACCACAGCAGCAGATTCTTTACCTCTGCCCTATTCTCTACCTCTGCCCTGTATGCCTTCTCATCATCATCGGTGTTGAGCCCAACCGAGGTGGTATCGTCCGCGTACTTCACGATGACAGTGATTGAATGGGTTGGAATACAGTCAAAGGTATACAGGGAGCACAGTAGAGGGCTTAGCATGCAGCCCTGGGAGGAGCCACTGCTGACAGACAGTGTGGAGGAGTAGTGGGGACCAAGTCTGACTGTGGGCGGTTGGTGAGAAAGTTTTTTTTTATCCAGGAGCAGGTGTGTGTGTGTGTGTGTGTGTGTGTGGGTGGGTGGGTGGGTGGGGGTGGGGGGGATCTGGAGAAGGTGCAGTTTATTGGTCAGGATGTCCGGGATGATGGTGTTGGAAGCTGAGCTGTAGTCCACCAACAGCATCACGTACAGTCATGGGAAAAAATTAGGACACCCTATGAAAGCCTGTGTTTTTTTTTTTTTTTACATATTTGTACATATGGATATTTAATATTGATTTTAACAGTACTGGGAGATTCAAGTAATATAACTAAACAATTAAAACTGAAGAAAAGACTTTAAAATTTTCTGTAAAATGTAATTCTAAAAACATGCAATTTCTGGTGAGGAATAAATTAGGACACCCCCACATTTATTCCCACTTAAATGGCCAAAATCACACACAGGTGTATCACATCAGGTTCACATGATTAAAGCATCATTACTCAGCATTTTGAAGGAGGCTTGTGCTATTTAAACCTCAGACATTTAGTTTGGTGTGCTCCTGACTGTTGAAGTGAGAGTGAACACCATGATGAGATCAAAAGAGCTGTTTGAGGCCTTCAGAAATAAGATTGTAGCAGCTTATGAGTCTGGTAAGGGATTTAAAAAGATCTCAAAAGAATTTGAAATCAGCCATTCCACTGTCCAGAAAGTAGTCTACAAGTGGAGGACATTCAAAACAACTGCCAACATGCCCAGGTCTGGCTGTCCAAGCAAGTTTACCCCAAGAGCAGACCGCAAGATGCTAAAAGAAGTCTCCAAAAACCCCAAAATGTTATGACGAGAGCTACAGCAGGCTCTTGCTACTGTTGATGTGAAAATGCATGCCTCTACAATCACAAAGAGACTGCACAAGTTTAACTTGCATGGGAGGCGTGCAAGGAGGAAACCTTTGCTCTCTAAGAGAAACAGGAAGGCCAGACTGAAGTTTGCCAGAGAGAACGTAGACAAAAACTGGGACTTCTGGAATAATGTTCTTTGGACAGATGAGTCTAAAATTGAATAATTTGGACACCTGAACAGAGGACATGTTTGGCGTAGACCAAATACAGCATTCCAGGAAAACAACCTCATACCAACTGTGAAGCATGGAGGTGGCAGTGTTATGGTTTGGGGATGCTTTGCTGCAGCAGGACCTGGTCATCTCACCATCATAGAATCCACCATGAAATCTACAGTGAATCAGAAGGTGCTTGAGAACCACATGAGACTATCTGTAAATACAGTAAATTAAAGCTGAAGCAGAACTGGACCCTGCAACATGACAATGACCCAAAACATACCAGTAAATCGACCAAGGACTGGCTAAAAACTAAGAAATGGAGAGTCCTGGAATGGCCAAGTCAAAGCCCAGATATTAATCCCATTGAGATGCTGTGGGGTGACTTGAAACGGGCTGTACATGCAAGAAACCCCTCAAATGTCTCACAGCTGAAAGAATTCTGCATTGAGGAGTGGGGCAAACTTTCCTCAGACTGATGTCAGACACTGGTAGATGACTACAAGAAGCATCTCACTGAAGTTATTTCAGCCAAAGCGGGTAGCACTAGCTATTAGGCAGTAGGGTGTCCTAACTTTTTCCTCATTTAGAATACTCATTTTTATTGATATCTTTTGTTTAAAGAGTAAGACAAGGTTAATCTTTATTTACCTGCAATTAAATCACCTTCTTTTCCGGAGATAAATAAAAAAAAGATTAAGATAAGATAAGATAAGATAAGCCTTTATTAGTCCCACAATGGGGAAATTCCAGGATTGCAACAGCACAGGGATAGCAACACTCAGAGCAATAACTAAGAAGATAAGAAAAATAAAAATAAGAGCAGTGAATACATACGTTGTGGTGAACACTCAATGGACCTGTTGGACCGGTTCTGTGACTTGCATTTTAGGTCAGAACAAAGGCAGGAAGCTTAGCCTTGTTATGCAAGGCTGGAGACTGTGGGGGGTCGATTAAAGGATGTGTGGGAGACAGTGGAAGTGATATCATGGAGGGAAATGCATTGTGACTGTCTTTATTATGCCAGGTGTTGAAATGCATTGTGACTGTCTTTATTATGCAAGGTGGTCTGTGGGACATGTGATCTATGAGGTGTGAAGTCCCTGATATTTAAGGACGAGAGCTACTGTTTCATTCTCTCTTTTTTTTCTGCTTTGAAATGATGGAGATGTGAATAAAGCTGACTCTGAGAAAGAACGCTGCCTCGTCATTTTCACATCTTCCACACTGGTGACCCCGAGACGTATCATGGAAGAAAGAAATTCCCCCAGGCCAGCCGCGTCAGGAGCCCCCAGCCAAGCGAATGCCGCTACAGTCCAGCTACCGGACTTCTGGCAGAACAATCTGCGCTCCTGGTTCAAAGCAGTTGAAGCACAGTTCAACCTCCGGGGGATATCGGTAGATGTCACGAAATTCTACCACGTAGTCGCAAAGCTGGACAACAACACGGCCCAGCATGTGGAGAGCCTGATCGACCAGCCGCCGGAGAGCGACAAATACGGCGCATTGAAGGCTGCATTCATCCAGCAATTCACCCCCTCGGCGGAGGAGCGAGCAGAGAGGCTCCTGGCGCTGACGGAGGGGGAAAACAACATGCCCACGAGCCTGATGGAGAAGTTGTTGAGGTTGAAAGACTCTGACGATGATCACTTCATTTTCACCCACCTCTTCCTCAGGACTCTACCGTCAGCAGCGAGAGCGGCTCTGGCCAGTTCGCCACTGTTGGCCCTACGGGACTACCGCGCGCTGGGCCGAGAGGCGCAGCGGATTGTCAACGCCACCAAGCGGCGTGCAGCCACGGCCGCTGCAGCGGAACTCGGCGCGACGACCGTAGAAGACAGGAGGCCAGTGACAGCGGTGCCAGACTCACCGACGACGGCGGCGGCAAGGGCCAGGGAGCGTGGACCAGACGTCTTTTGTTTCTACCATCGCCGCTTCGCAGAGAGGGCACGCAAGTGTGTACCGCCGTGCCAGTTCGGGCGTTCGGGAAACGCCAAGACCGGGGGTCGGTAGCAGCCGCGGCCCTCAGAGAAGAGAACAAGCTGCTCTACTTGTCGGATGCACGCTCCGGGAGGCAGTTCCTCGTCGACACAGGCTCCCAGTTGAGTTTCATCACTCCTTCCTACACAGACAGACTGACGGGTTCCGGAGGTCCCCTGGTGACAGCGGCGAACGGCTCGGAGATTAAGACCTTCGGTGAGAAGACTCTGCTTCTGTCTCTACACGGCCGTGCATATGAGTGGACTTTTGTTGTAGCAACAGTAAATTTCAATATGCTGGGGGCTGATTTTTTGTGCTCACATGGGTTGTTGGTTGATCTCGCTAAAAGGCGCCTGGTTAATGCACTTTCTTTTGATTCTGTCCCCTGTGCAGTGCGAGTGGCCCCGCCTACAGCACAAGCCAACGTCACAACAGCAGGCGGTAAGTTCCACACACTGCTCACTCAGTTCCCAGCACTCACGGTCCCCACATTTTCGGCAACAGTCGCTAAGCACGGGGTGGAGCATTTTATTACCACTACCGGACTGCCCATTTTTGCAAAAGCTCGGCGCTTGGACGCAGTTAAACTAGCCATAGCGCGCGAGGAGTTTGCCAACCTGGAGAGGTTGGGCATTATCCGACGTTCAAACAGTCCGTGGGCTTCCACCCTACATATGGTCCCGAAAGCTGACGGATCATGGCGCCCTTGTGGGGATTTTCGCAGGTTAAACAACGCTACAGCGCACGACCGCTACCCAATCCCACATATCCAAGATTTCTCGGTTCATTTGGCAGGGGCGCGCATTTTTTCTAAAATAGACTTGGTCCGCGGTTACCACCAAGTCCCAGTGCACGCTGAGGACATACCCAAAACAGCGGTAATAACTCTGTTTGGTTTATTCGAGTTTTTACGCATGCCATTCGGACTTAAAGGGGCTGCTCAGACGTTCCAATGCATGATGGACGCGGTGCTTCGCGATCTCCCTTTCGTGTTTGTATACCTGGACGATATTTTAGTAGCCAGCGCGTCCGAAGATGAACACAAAAAACACCTGGCCACAGTTTTCCGAAGGTTGGGAGATCACGGGTTAATAATCAACCCAGCGAAGTGTCAGTTCCGGGTGGCGCAGATCGATTTTTTAGGACACCGCGTCTCCCCCGAAGGAGCAGTCCCGCTACCTGACAAAGTGCGCGCTGTGGCAGATTTTCCCCGGCCGCAGACAGTCAGGGTGTTGCAGGAGTTTTTGGGAATGGTGAATTTTTATAACCGTTTTCTCCCCCGCGCGGCGCAGCTCATGCAGCCGCTGTATGCCGTGCTCAAAAAAAAGAAACCCGCGGATAAGATCGAGTGGTCCCCGGAGCGGGACCAAGCATTCTCGGAGGTGAAAGCAGCCTTGGCAAAGGCTGCATTGTTGGCACACCCAGACCCAACGGCCCGCATAGCACTCACCACTGACGCGTCAGATGTGGCCATAGGGGCGGTCGTGGAGCAACACGTAGCCGGGGTTTGGCAGCCCCTCGCCTTTTTCAGCAGGACCTTGCGCGATAGCAAACGTAAATACAGCGCGTTCGACAGGAAGCTGCTCGCTCTCCATTTGGCCATCCGCCACTTTCAGTTCTGGCTGGAAGGATGCGCTTTCACCGCGCTCGTTGATCACAAACCGCTAACATTCGCGATGGCCAAGGTCTCGGAACCGTGGTCAGGCTGGCAGCAGAGACAGCTGGCCGCGATATCAGAGTTTACCACTGATATTCAGCATGTGGCGGGCAAACTCAATGTAGTGGCAGATTGCCTCTCGCGCGCTGTGGCGGCCCCAGTCAGCGTAGGGTTAGATTATGCAGCCATGGCCGCAGAGCAGGTTAATGACGCGGACGTGCGCGCGCTCCAGTCTGGACCAACAGGGTTAAGGCTGGAGAGCAGGGTGCTGCAAGACGGTATGCCCCCCCTAATCTGCGATGTCTCCACTGGACGGCCGCGTCCAGTAGTACCGGCCGCGTGGCGCCGCCGCGTTTTTGACTCGGTTCATTCTTTGGCGCACCCTGGAGTGCGCGCGTCGGTCAAAATGGTGGGAGAGAAATTTGTTTGGCCGAGCCTCCGCAAACAGGTCAAAGAGTGGGCAGCAGCCTGCACGGCGTGTCAACGAGCCAAAGTACACAGGCACACGAGAGCTCCGTTGGAGCCGTTTCACATTCCGGCCAAGGGGTTCGATCACGTTCATGTGGACCTCGTTGGACCCCTCCCGCTGTCACAGGGGTGCACACATCTTCTGACAATGGTGGACCGCACCACGCGCTGGCCTGAAGTGGTCCCGCTGGCATCAACCACGGCCGAGGAAGTGGCGCGCGCATTTTTAACAGCTTGGGTGGCGCGCTTTGGCGTTCCATCAGACATTACGTCCGACAGAGGCCCTCAATTTGTTTCTGAGCTTTGGTCAACAATGGCCCGCAGCCTGAGTGTCACAATTCACCGCACAACCGCGTACAATCCGCAGGCTAACGGGTTATGCGAACGTTTTCATAGGTCATTGAAAGTGGCTCTCAGAGCGTCACTGACGGATATAAATTGGGTTGACAAGTTACCATGGGTGTTATTAGGGTTGCGTTCTGCACCTAAAGATGATCTAGAAGCCTCCCCAGCGGAGCTCGTGTTTGTGCAGCCACTCCAGCTGCCTGGGGAGTTTCTCCCAGATAACCCTGCGCCAAACGCCTCCCCGTCTCAGCTGTTGCGGAGTAACATAGAATCAAGCACGCTGCCCGGCCCCGCGCACCACAGTTTTCCGCGCGTTTTTGTGCCTAAAACTTTGAAGAACGCAGAATTTGTTTTTGTTAGACACGATGCGCATCGAACCCCGCTGCGACCGCGTTATGACGGACCATTCAGAGTGCTAGAAACAGGGGACAAGCAGTTTTTGCTAGATTTGGGGGGTAGGAAAGAGAAAATTGGCATAGACAGACTTAAACCAGCTTTTGTGGTGGCAGAGGAGGAAGTGCTGTTGGCAAAGGCCCCGCGGCGAGGTAGACCACCACAGAGGGTTTCACACTAATGTTTCCCAAAGTAATGTTTCCCCAGAACATCCGCAGAGACTGACAAAGGGTTTCCCCCCCAGACGGCAAATCCCCAGCATGACAGCGCCGCAGAGACGGTGAACCCCAGCTACAGCAGATTCGGCAGGAGGCTGAAGCCTATCCAGCATGTGGACTGATGTGTATTGATGCTATCACAGCATGCATGTGGTTATTTTCTTGTTGTTCTGTTTTTCTAAAATGCTGGGGGGGCTTGTGTGGTGAACACTCAATGGACCTGTTGGACCGGTTCTGTGACTCGCATTTTAGGTCAGAACAAAGGCAGGAAGCTTAGCCTTGTTATGCAAGGCTGGAGACTGTGGGGGGTTGATTAAAGGATGCGTGGGAGACAGTGGAAGTGATATCATGGAGGGAAATGCATTGTGACTGTCTTTATTATGCCAGGTGGTGAAATGCATTGTGACTGTCTTTATTATGCAAGGTGGTCTGTGGGACATGTGATCTATGAGGTGTGAAGTCCCTGATATTTAAGGACGAGAGTTACTGTTTCATGCTTTCTTTTTTTCTGCTTTGAAATGATGGAGATGTGAATAAAGCTGACTCTGAGAAAGAACGCTGCCTCGTCATTTTCACATCTTCCACAACGTACACATAAATATTTAAATATATATACACACAGTGCGGAGCATTGTAGCTAGATGGAATAAACAGCATAACCGTCTACTTAGTTATCCTACATAGTATGAATATGAATATGTACCCATACATATTGTCACCCTCCGTAGTGACCGATATTGTCCTAGTTGTATACTGGAGGGGACCATTGTGTAAGTCTGTTGCGTCTTTTGCATTCAATACTATTAGGTCATCACGTTTTTTTTGCTATCTCTGCGAGCAGCCCTGCTTAGGTTATACAGTTTGACAGCCGTAGGTAGGAAGGACCTGCAAAACCTCTCGGTTGCGCACCTAGGATGATGTAGTCTACTGCTAAATGAGCTCCTCAGTGCGTTCAGTATGTCCTGCATAGGGTGGGACTCGAACTCCAGCAGAGATGACAGTTTAGCCACCATCCTTCTCTCTCCTATCTCCTCCACTGGGTCAAGGCGTTGCCCCAGGACAGATCTAGCTTTCTTGATCAGTTTGTTCAGTCTCTTCCTATCGGCTGCTGTAATGCCGACCACTCCAAAAGTGATGGCTGATGCCACCACCGTGTCGTAGAATGTCTTCAGCAGCACCCCTTGTACACCAAAAGACCTGAGCCTCCTCAGTAGGAACAGCCTGCGCTGTCCCTTCTCGTAGAGTGCATCGGTATTGTGTGACCAGTCTAATTTATTGTTCAGATGAACACCCAGGTACTTGTAGGATGTCACCATCTCAATGTCTGTTCCCTGTATGTTTACTGGTGCTGTGAGGGGTTGTCCTTGCCTGTGGCAGTCCACCACCAGCTCCTTAGTTTTCCTCGCGTTGATCTGGAGGCAGTTCCGATGGCACCAGTCCATGAAGTCCTGGATAAGTCCTCTGTACTCAGCTTCATCTCCGTTGGAGATGAGGCCGACGATCACAGAGTCGTCAGAGAACTTCTGTAGATGGCAGTGTGTTGTGTTGTGTCAGAAGTCCGCAGTATAAAGGGTGAACAGGAAGGGAGCCAAAACCGTTCCCTGGGGGGGGCCGTGCTACCGATGATCGTGTCAGACACACAATCTCGGGTTCTCACAAACTGTGGCCGGTTAGTGAGGTAGTCCAGAATCCATGATGACAGGTGTTGGTCCACCCCTGCGCACAGCAGCTTGTCCTTCAGGATCATCGACTGGATGATCCTGAAGGACGATCCTGGTTGGATAAGACATCAATATGTGAATATTTCTTAATAAAGAACTGAATATTTAATGGGGTGTCCTAATTTTTTCACATGACTGTAGCTCCTTGGGTTCTCCAGGTGGATCAGCGCTCTGTGGAGTTTGGCGGCGATGGTGTCTTCTGTTGACCGGTTCTCCCTGTAGGCGAACTAGTGGGGGTCAAAGGAGGATGGAAGACAGTCCCTAATGTGCTGGGACACCAGTCGCTCAAAGCACTTCATGACTACAGATGTGAGTGCTATGGGTCTGTAGTCATTCAGGCTGTCAGTAATGTTACTTATAATAATGTTACTTAGAAACTTAAGTGTTTTGATATATCTATATGTGTGTATTCCTTGAGTTAATACCAACTAATGGTGAAAATTTCATATGAGTAGCCTTTTTGGAAAATACATGCATGAAAGACAATGTTGACATGCTCAGTGCTTATTTCTTTATTTATAAGTAAAATATATGTTTAAGCGTAGACTCTCAATTTATTTCTGTGTATTTTGTCTATTATGATTATTTTGTCAGTTTCTGTAGTGTTGGCCTTATTTTCTGTCCTGTGACATGAGCTCCCTTCTCATTTTCCAGACACTCCCACCAGCTACTCACTGTCTGCTCCCCTGTCATCTCAGCTGTAAGTAGTTGGGTAATTAAGTCACCTGCTCACTCAGTGGCACGCACCTAGCTACTTAAAGACTGCCTGCTCATTCTCTCACCACGGCAGCATTGTCTAGGGACTGATTCCTGTTGTCTAAGGATTGTTTCCTGATGTCTGATGGACTATCCTACTCAATTCCCTCTTGCAGTGCGACTTCGGCTCTGGAGAGTCTTTTCTCTGTAAGTTACTTTAAGTTTGCATTTTGTGTACCGTGCACAGTTTTTTGTGTTTTTTGATTTCTGTTAATAAATGTCACAACTGCAGTCCAGCGTGTGGGTCTGTCTTTCTGCCCTGGAGGGACCATTCTTGACAGAATGCTGCCGCCAGTGTAAGACCCAGCTGCTGCAGTAGGGCATATTTTTTTCCCTTTTTGTGTTTTTTCACTCACCTGCTCGTCGGAGTTGTTATGGATTCAACAGGTGGACGGGGCTACCCGATGCGCCTGGGGTGGGAGTGCTGACAGGCTCTAATGGAGATTGATGGGCTAATCTCCATGGCAAGCACATATTCCACCCCGGAGGATGCATTGTGGTATCTGGGGCTTGCGGAGGCAGCAGCTCGCCGGTGCCCTCAGCTTGTGAAGCACGCTGAGAGGAAAGAGAGGATTTCTCTGGTGGCTGCGGTGCAACGTGAGAATGGCGGGATGGTGAAGAATCCCATGGAGAAGCTGAAGGGGAGGCACTTCCGGGGCTCTGTTGCTTCAGCTCCTCACTGATCTCTGGCACCCGTTCCTGTTCCTTCAGCTCTATGGCGGCAACGTCATCCTGCTCCGGACCACCGGAGAAAGCCTCCCGCCTCTCCGACAGCCATCTACACGGCACTGAAACTGAAGCCTCCCTCAGCAATACAGCCTTCGGCTCTTTTTTCCCTGGCTGAGTCATCAGCTTCTCTCCGCACTGTAGCTGCTGTTCTCCGCTCAACTTTGGTGTCCTCTCCTGCTGCCGAGAGGTCCTCCATTGATTCCCCGGCTACATCCATCTTCATCACAACAGGGGCGGCTCCTCCACAATCCTCAGAGGGGCCCATATTCACCATAGCCACGAAGAGGGATGACTCTCCACCCACTGTAGCAGGCAACAACGAACACCGGGAAAACAGGTAAGTTCCATTTCATTCAGTTTCAATTTATGATGATATGCCTTGCCTGATTCCCGGCAATGAGGCTCAGGGTCTGCAGTCCCTTGAGCTCTCACCACCTGCTGCAGTAATTAATTGCTCACCAGCCCTCTCCGTGTCCTCTCCCCCAGTTTCTGAGTGCCCACCGGCTCCGGAACAGAACCACCGGATGATGGAGGAGCCCATGGCCCTGGAGGACCCAGTTCCAGCGCCAGCGGTGAGCCAACCCCTAGCTGCCACGCCAGATGAGCCACCAGCATGGGTCACTTCACCTTGGGGCCCCAAGACTGCAACTACCATCATGCCTGCTGTGGAGGCCGCCGCAGCAGAGTTCAAGGCTGAGCTGGTCCTCCAAAAGACCGGGCCCGAGACATCGTCATCATCTGGATCGACGGAGTCCTGGACGGCGGTGGCGCTCGAACTCAGGCAAGTGCTCTTTCTTGTTTTTCTTTTATGAGTTTTGGAGAGGTCTTGCCTGGCTCTTGGTGAGAAGAGCCGGGTGCAGCCACCCACTGCACCTGAGCTCGCCTCGCTGGGCTCCGCCGTTGCTGGTGACCCTGACTCTGTTCCTCTGTCTGTTTCCTCTGAGCTTTCTTCCAGGGTCACCGGAGATGTTCCAGCACAGCAAGATGTCTCTGTGGGTCAGGGGTCGCCACCCGAGGTCACCACAGGTCCAGCTTCCCCCGCTGTGGAGGTCATCACATAAGCTCTGTCCCAGCCCAGGACCTCCGTGGGTGCAGCTCCCTTTCTGCCCGAGGCAGTCGTCTGGGTTCCTCTTCCTCAGTCTGATGGTCAGTGGGTGCTGTGTCCCGGTCGGGGGCCCTCATGGGTGCTGCACCCCAGCCTAAATCCAACTTGAGTGCTGCGCTCCAGTTTGGGCCTGCCATGAACGCTATGCCCCAGCCTGGGGTCCACCGTGGGTTCAGCACTGGCCCAGTCCAGGTCCACCGAGGGTGCAGCATTGGCCCAGTCCGGGCCCACCAAGGGTGCAACTCCGTTCCTGCCTGGAGCCACCGAGGGTGCAGCTCCGCTCCAGCCTGGTGCCACCGAGGGCGCTGCAGTGCTCCAGCCCTGAGGCACCGCGGGTGCTGTTGTGTCCCAGTCCGGAACCACTGAGGGTGTTGCCAGTCAACTAAAGGCCATCGAGCCCTCCCCTCCTCTGCCTAGCGCCGTCGTGGTCCCCCTTCCATAGCCAGATGCCTTCGTGGGTCAGCCTCCACCATCAGACTCCGTTGTCGTTCCCCTCTTTCGGCCCTCCTTTCCCTCATCGGGCCCTCCCATGGGGAGGCCGCATCCTGGGTCACCCCTTTGGTCGTGGGGGCTAAAGAACTCAGGCTGGCCATACGACAGACTGAGCCACTGGATTAGGTGGCCCATATTCTCCGGCAGGCCACCCGACTCACACCACCTTGCCATCCATCTGGCCTGGGACTTCGGCCGGCTGCCCAAACTGCCTAATTCTTTGGCCTAGGGGGCCCAGGGGCCTGGTGTAGCGTTGGTGCAGGTCCTGAGTGGGCTCCAGACTTTTGCTCCTCCTAACCTGTTTTCCCCCACCTGCTGCCCGGGGTGGTTGATTGCTGTACCCTGTCTTTTGGGGAGGGGGGGGGATTCTCTTAGGTGTTACCGTGTCTGGAATCCACCCCTTGGGGGGGGGGGGGGGCTCTGTCATGTGTCTGAGTGTAGAGCTCAGACTCTCAATTTGTTTCTGTGTATTTTGTCTATTATGATTATTTTGTCAGTTTCTGTAGTAGTGGCCTTATTTTCTGTCCTGTGACATGAGCTCCCTCCTCATTTTCCAGACACTCCCACCAGCTACTCACTGTCTGCTCCCCTGTCATCTCAGCTGTAAGTAGTTGGGTAACTAGGTCACCTGCTTGCTCAATGGCATGCACCTGCCGCTCATTTGTTGCCAGCTACTTAAAGACTGCCTGCTCATTCTCTCACCGTGGCAGCATTGTCTAGGGACTGATTCCTGTTGTCTAAGGACTGTTTCCTGATGTCTGATGGACTATCCTACTCAATTCCCTCTCGCAGTGCGATTTCAGCTCTGGAGAGTCGTTTCTCTGTAAGTTACTTTAAGTTTGCACTTTGTGTACCATGTACAGTTTTTTGTGTTTTTTGATTTCTGTTAATAAATGTCACAACTGCAGTCCAGCGTGTGGGTCTGTCTTTCTGCCTGTAGGGGCCATTCTTGACAGGAACTTCTGTATCCACCTTATTCCTTGGCTCCATGATGCCTTGTATGAATTATGGTAGCATCTTCCGGTACTAGTTTAGAGTCGTATGGTTGTCACTGAAATGGGACACTATTCCTTTTTAAAAAACAATGACTTCCGCATCAGAATTTTTTTTTTTTTTTTAGATTTAGTATACTTTATTGATCCCCAGAGGGGAAATTGAGGGTCATCCACCACCTGGATGGATGAAGCAGCCACGATACGGCGCTATCCCTTAACCATTCACACACACATTCACACCTAGGGCCACTTTAGAGTCTCCAATTAACCTAACCTGCATGTTTTTGGCATGTGGGAGGAAACCGGAGAAATCCCGGGGTAAACCCACGCATACACGGGGAGAACATGCAAACTCCACACAGATCACTGTTGGTCGGGGGCTGGGATCGAACCCACAATCCCATGATCCCCACGATCCCCCGGCCAAGGGTAAACTGTGCTGCCGCAGTGCTAACCACTGCGCCACCGTGCAGCCCAATGCAGGAATGTGGAATATGCAGAAATATGGCCTTTTGTGCCTCAAAAACAGTAATATAATCATACCACTTCCCACGACTATCTAGGAATAGGAAGATGACCTTAAAAAGTGGCCTGGCAGACAGTAGCTCTGTTTGTTAGCACCACTGCTAAGATGCTAACGCTGTAAACAAATAAAAGCTCTGAGATATGTGACCCGTGCTGGCAAAATGAGTCACTTTAAGGAAATTATCAAAACTGAGGTAACGTTTTTTCCATATTCTGTATTGAAAGACCTTCAAATGATATTTAATTTATAGGAAGTGTGCAAAAATGGACCCGGAAAAAACCGATTTGTTTATATTTTGGCTACGTGTGGCGGTTCGTTTTAACCCCACAACAGACTAAGGACACTCAGCCCTCTTTTCTCTGTTTTCCTGCTACACTACTGAGATGCAATGTGCCATTCATGTATTTGTGATGCAAACATGCACGTATTGTGATGTAATGCGCCATTCTGTATAGTGTGCATATGGCTTGTCCTTACTGTGCTTTTTCTGAGCATCTTACATATGTAGATGTGCTTTGGTGTATTAATGTCTACAGGTAGACGAGTTTCTTCTGTCTCACCTCTGTGACGTTAATTATTGCCTTTCATCCATTGTACTCATGTGTCCTGTCCTTACTGTGACCTAGAGACTCAGATCAATATGTAGATGTGCCTGTTAGCCTCTTTGTCTTTCACCTAGAGCGAGGTCTAGCTAATCTGCCCATTGTGATGTATGTCTTACAAATGCAAATACCTCCTGCCTGTTCTGTTATACCTTTGATCATTCTAACTGTGGGGTATGTCTCTTTCATGTATTGTTATGGTCAAGTATTTAAGGCGCAACTCTGTAACGCAATCTCTCTCTCTCTCACACTCTGATCCTGCAACTGGTAGACACACACGTGTCCGCCTCTCCTCTCCTTCTCTGAGAGCCGTGAGGCTCGCTCCCGGCGCGCACGCACGGCACCGGGAGCGGAGCTCGTGACGGTGGTATGATAATAAAACTCTACTTAAAACCTCCAACAACGCCGCATTATTTCATGCCGCCGCACTGGTGACCCCTCGAACACGCACACGTTTTGTGCGAAAGCAACCTTCCGAGCTGGACAGCCGCACAGCTGCGTTGGTGACCCCTTGAAAACGCACACGCTTTGTGCGACGCAGCCTTCTGATTTGGACGGCCACGCTGGCGAACCGACGCTGAAAAAACGAGCGGCCAGCGAACGCCACACCCGGACACGCACACGCTTTGTGCGAAGCAAACTTCTGGTCCGGACCGCGACTGGTGACCACTTCACGCTTCACGGTGAGATCTGCACGCCTGAGATCTACACATCCACGCTGGACCGGCCGCTCTCACAGAGAGCGCACGCACCTCGTCCTCTCTCCACGACGGCAACCTCCAGGGCCGACGGAGAGCGCAGCGCGTGGAACTGAACGCACCTGCACGAGCCCGGGGCACAAAGATCGCCTATGGCCTCGCGCCGCTCCAACGCGTCTCCTCCCTCTCACCGCTCCAATGCAGCTGCATGAGCCTGAGGAACAAAAGATCGTCTATTCCCTCCCGCCGCTCCAACGCATCTGCACGGGCCTGAGGGACTAAAGATCGTCTATTTCCTCTCACCGCTCCAACGCACCATGGCCAATCTACAGCAACAGCTCAACCTGGATTTTATCGGCGCCATCTGCGCCGATTTCCACCAAATTTCTGCACCCTGACTCGCCACTCCAGCGGCCCACCCACGCCACGGAACCCCCGCGCACGCTCGGGGAGTTACAAGGACGGCGCATCACGCACGGGACAAGTAACTGCTCCAAGACTGCCTTCCTCCTTCGCCGCTGCCTTTCAGGGCTGCTCGCTCACCTGAGGCACGCATGCAGCATACTGGAAGGATTTGTTAACAGTCTCAGCCACGCCAGAGACCGCCATCGTCCTCCGCCGCTGCTCACAGAACCTTCAGGGCTGCTCGTTCACCTGAAGCAAGCACGCAGCTCGCCACTGGATTTTTTAATGGTCTTAACCACGGCACAAAGGGATTTCAGCCGTCAGCTGCTCCCGGGGGTTTTGGGGTTGCTTCGGCACCTGAAGCCAACAGTCCCTCTGCTTTGTTTACTTTTTTTCTCTTGCAGCCGCTCCTGCTTTTCTTCATGGCCACGAGAGGAGTCAGAGACTAATTTTTCTTCTTGTGATCTCCGCACGTGCAACGGGACAACCCCTCGACGTCACGGAGCAGCAAGCAATTTTTGCGCGGCTCAGGACGATTTCACAGCTCCTGCCGGCACTTACTACCCCTCCCCTCCCTCCCCCTCCGCCTGCAGCGAGCTTCTCCCACAGCTCGCTCACACAGATGGATTATCGAGGTCGCGGCCCCCTGCCGCGTCCTCTGGGGGGGGGCGTGTGGCGGTTCGTTTTAACCCCACAACAGACTAAGGACACTCAGCCCTCTTGTCTCTGTTTTCCTGCTACACTACTGAGATGCAATGTGCCATTCATGTATTTGTGATGCAAACATGCATGTATTGTGATGTAATGCGCCATTCTGTATAGTGTGCATATGGCTTGTCCTTACTGTGCTTTTTCTGAGCATCTTACATATGTAGATGTGCTTTGGTGTATTAATGTCTACAGGTAGACGAGTTTCTTCTGTCTCACCTCTGTGACGTTAATTATTGCCTTTCATCCATTGTACTCATGTGTCCTGTCCTTACTGTGACCTAGAGACTCAGATCAATATGTAGATGTGCCTGTTAGCCTCTTTGTCTTTCACCTAGAGCGAGGTCTAGCTAATCTGCCCATTGTGATGTATGTCTTACAAATGCAAATACCTCCTGCCTGTTCTGTTATACCTTTGATCGTTCTAACTGTGGGGTATGTCTCTTTCATGTATTGTTATGGTCAAGTATTTAAGGCGCAACTCTGTAACGCAATCTCTCTCTCTCTCACACTCTGATCCTGCAACTGGTAGACACACACGTGTCCGCCTCTCCTCTCCTTCTCTGAGAGCCGTGAGGCTCGCTCCCGGCGCGCACGCACGGCACCGGGAGCGGAGCTCGTGATGGTGGTATGATAATAAAACTCTACTTAAAACCTCCAACAACGCCGCTTTATTTCCTCCCGCCGCAGCTAGGTATAAAACTCTCGTTTGATCGGTCAAGAGTTATGTCTTCCACCAAAATATATGTATTTTTAGAAAGTATGATTTCTAAGATTTGCAATGATACCAAGCACTCACGGGGTTTTTCCCAGGATTTGCCGCTAGCAAACAAAGAAAGAGTCATGATTTATGACTTCTCTGCCTGTAGCTCGTAATGACACAGTGCACATTCCGACTCATTTTGCCAGCACGGGCCACATATATCAATGTCTTGACCGCAATAAAGTCCGCTGCATTTTGTTAAAATATGCTGGACATAATCAGATTTACCTCAGAGCAGACATAGAATCTGGTCAGAGCCACAAAGAAGCCTCCATTTATACAGTCTATGGCACAACCATGAACACCAGCAACAAGTACCAGAACTATGCAAAAACATTCAAAAAAATACAAAAACTACAAGTGCTGAAATTAGCTGCCACTTGAGTGCAAAACACATATGTAGACTATACATTAAAATGAATTTGGAAAACTTTTAAAAACACTATTTTAAATACCCCTGCTACTCCACTCTTGCTGACTGATTTAACACTTGGTCAGCCGAATCCGGAAGTCCCGCCCATAATTGTTCCTACAGCGCCAATCCCAGGAATAAGATGGATTAATTATTCTCCTTCAATAAAGGATTAATTATTCTCCTTCAATAATTTGTTTTTTTAATGTACTTTTGGTTTGATGTTAAAAATGTTAAGGCTGCACTAGTTTTTTTTTTAGTAGATTTACATAGTGAGCCATGGCCTGTGTTATACCAGCTCCTTCAGCACAAACACAGTTTCCTGGAAGACGAAAGTGTGATAAGATTTAAATTTGAACTCATGACACATAATTAGCTTTTAGGATTCCAACAGACCACTTGAAATGCAAGTTTGATCATTCTCCAAGCTCGACCTATTTCATACACGGCTAGCAGAAGTGCTGACAAGCCTTTCTATATAAATGAATAACAGAAGAGGGAATTTCAGCTCAGTGATAAGCCCTTGTGGTTCACATATTAGCTTAATGGAAACACACCAGATAGACGCACCATGCCACTTAGAGTCAGTGAGGCTGACAGACGCTCTGAAGACAACTGGGAACCCCTCTACCTCACCTCAGCATTTGTTAAAGCAGTGTTATCCAATGTGTTGAAACCCTGTGATTGTGTGATGCATGTGACAGAAGAATGTGACAGACGAAAAAACGACTTGGCTGACTTCTTCTTTCTCTTTTGCTTTTAGTGTAATGGTCACACACTTTCTACATGATGGACAAGGAACTGCATGCACATATTTTACCTTTTTGTGCCAAGGCTATCCTCTCCAGAATCTTCTTATTTTTAAGAAAGCCCCCTTCACAGTCAGGACCTTAGCAGTTATTCGGCCATAAACTCACTGTTACTAAGAAGCAAAAAATATTTCACCTTTCAACAAAAACGCCACTGTGCATCTTACAGGTTGTCAGCAGTTGTGTAGTAACAGCAGGGCTGTGGACGACATTTGCTTCAACCATCTGTTTAGTGCAAAAAGGAAAATCTCCGTTTATAAACTTGAGTTCTAAAGTCGAGCAGCTAACAAAGTCACATCTTCTCAGCCAAAGTTGTAGTTTTCCATATGTCACTTTTTCTTTGTGCCTGGTTTCTAGCCTTTCGTAGACTTACTGATCTAGAATGAAGAAGCTGTTCTTATTCTGCACGACGTCACACTATTAGTTTGTTTTAAATCTTCACTAAACTTATTTAAGCTTAATATTTACACTTTGGAAATAAGTGCCACCAACTTTTCCACACCTTCTCCATCAAACATTAATCCTTGTTGCCTTTAATGAACACTGTGATAAGTTTATTAACATGCCATTAAATTTAAATACTGTGGACATATTTTCTGTCACTTTATATTTATTTAATAACTTTTAAACTTTTAGGATTTAGACTTGATGTATTCATTTTTTAATATGTAAAACTGATAAAGAGTTTTCAAAAGTCCTGATTTTCTTTAAATGATACTGACAGGTTAAAATAAACAACTGCATTGAAAACTAACAGAGAATGATCTAAGTTTATGGTCTGAAATCCTTGTTTCAAGTCTTACTTTGCTTACTTACTTTGCTGTGTGCTCACACCCTCACTTGTCTCTTCTAGAAGATGCTACAAAAGCAAAAGCCAAAATCAAGCAGCTACTATTGCTGTTTGATGCCATGTATGCTCACTTTATGTATGATGAATATAGAAAATATCAGAGTTAACTTTTTTAAATTGAATTATTTAAAAATAACTTTTTTCCACAATATTCTATGTTTAAATGGACTGGTATAGATTCACCTTTTTGAAAAAAAATACTTATTTTACAGTTAATATAGCTGTAATCTAAATATGAAGTAAGGATACTGTATCTGAATTGCAGGGGAAATACTAGCTGAAGTGGCAAAGTGTAAGAGAAATGATTCATTTTCTCTCCTTTTGTGGTGAGATCTGCTGGTCAGGTGGTTGGCTATGCACCTTGTGTGCATGACGATCAGTCATACTCCCTTCAGACACTGTGTAGGAGGGATTTTGTGACTGTTCATCCTGTGCTTTTTGCATTTGGGGAAAAAAATGAAGCTGTGATGGCTCGGCATGACACAACCAAAGACATTACTCCAATACCTCTCACATGCAGCTCTCTAGCAGAGACGGTTTGTGGGACAAGGGCCCTCTGGCATGGAGGTGATGCCAGTGAGCAAACCCTGCTCTGTGTGTGTGAGTGAGAGAGAAGGAGAGAGAGAGAGAGCTTCCAAGCCATCTATATGTGATTCACCCTGGTCCTCTCATTAAAGTTGCAAACATGGTTATTTTCTTTATGTCACCATCCTATGTGTTACTCACAGGTCTGAAGCAGCTGGAGTTATCGGAATCAATGATTACATGCTCACTACGTCATTAAACTGTAATTCATCCCATCGAGTGCTTTTTTCCCCTTAGTAATTTTCTAATCCATGTTTATCCTAATAAAGGAAATTTACCTTTAAATGCAGTGCCTGCCAAGCCCTCTATTAGATTAAGAGTTTGTCAAACCACAGCTAATGGCACCACTCCAGAGGAAGTGAGCCTGTCTGAAAGAGCGAGAGGAACAGCTCGAACGCTCCTCAGGTGGCCCGACATATCCGTGGCAGCAGCTCAACTTTCCTGTGTTTTCCACCTCAGGTCGCCCTCCTCCACACCTACACACACTCCCACTCCCACATACAGTAACAACCATGTCCTACAAAGGAGAGGGGATTATTTTCTCTCTCCACACAGCCAGAAATTTGATTTAGCAGCCAACAGCGTTTTTATGATTTCTCACTGCTCATGCTGCTGAGTAAACAGGAGGACAACATGACCTTTTGCACAGATTTCTCTAGATTGTTTTTGCCATAATAGCTCACCTTTTAATATTCCCATTTGGATAAAGTCATTCAGGGCAATGCTGCAATTCGATGAGAGGGAGAACTTAATGGAAATATTACATTAGCAGATTGGTTGAATCATTGTGATTAAATATCTTGCTCTGTAATCTATAACAAGAATGTTGAATGATCAGTCATATTTTTAAGCAAAAGTTGCAAAAAATGTCTGATTTGCATGACTGAATTTGGGACAATTGGTCAGAAAACAGCTATTTTCTCACGTCGCCTCAAGTACAAAAAATAAATATAAATGGATAAATAAATACAGTTTTATAATGTTAAAAGCTGAAAAATAATATTTATGTATTTTAATAACATATTTTATCACCTCCCATTCCACATAAATATGGCACATATTGTTAAAGTGTAAATCTGTTATTTATTTTCACTATTTGATGAAGTGTGATTCATATATATTTTTTAAAATATTTTATACAAAACATGTAAGTGAAAGAACTATTATTCAACAAAAGTACTTTATGTGCCATATGATAGAAAACCAAAAATGACTTAAAATATAAACATGTATGATTAATTTACTTGATAAAGTCAAACATTCAGTAAACTCTGAAAGGTAGTTAGTGTAGTGCCGGTGTTGTGACATTAATCCAGAAACAGGAACTGTGGGTTGATGGTTGCTTTCAGCTTCAGTTTTTCAATAATTGTGGCATGCAGTCACCTGCTTTTCAGCTAAATGAGCTAATTTGTCATAAATTATATCCTGTGCCCAACTGCCTTCATGTCATATGACCTTTTCCCCAATTAAAGCCAAACCGTCAGTCACGGAGTTCATTCAGGCCTGATGAAATCACCCCGTGAGTGCTCAGATCTCCTGACCATTGATCTTGACCTTAAGCACAGCCTACATGAGGTTCAATGTGCATGAGTTTACCGAACACTGAGGCAATTGCCTAAGAGGAGTAATAATTTGGGCAAAATCATAAATGCGCAGATCTCCTGACCTTTGACAATGACCTTGACCTTGAGCTCTATTTGGTTGCAGACAAACCTGTGAATCTTTGTGTGTGACTTTGTTGAGAATTAGGGCAATTGCCTAGGAGGAGTAACAATTTTCATAAAATCATATAGCTGCTGAGATCTCCTGCACCTTTGACTCTGACCTTGAACACAGCCTTGATGCAGAAACACCCAATGATCATCGTGCATGAGTGTGGTGAAGATTAGGGCAACTGCCTAGGCAAAGTATTGATTTTTCTGAAATTACATTAAGTCCCCAGATCTCTTGACCTTTGCCATTGACCTTAAGCCCAACTTAGGGTGCATTCAGACGGCCACTGATTGGTCCAGACCAGGACTAAACAGTGGCTTCTGCGGAAGTTTGGTTCGTTTGGTGCCATCTGAACACGCGTTGGAACTCTGGTGCGCACCAAACAAGTGAAGTCTGGACCCCCTTAAAATGCAGGTCTTGTCTAATATATGTAGATAAAAAATTGACAAAGGAATCAGGTAGATGGCAATTTCAGCATAAATGGCTTCAGGATGAGGAATTTGTCAAGTATATAGAAAAACAGATAGACGAGTTCTTTGACATCAATACTACACAAACATCAGCATGTGTAAAGTGGGAGGCTTTCAAAGCTTTTATTAGGGGGCATATTATTAGTTATACAGGATCAAAATCTAAGAAGACTCGAGAGGAGAGAGCTAAATTGGAACATAAAATAAAAAATCTTCAGGAAAAAGTGTATGCAGGAAGTGACCCAAGGTTGGAGAATGAATTACTGATTTTGAGAGCTGAATACGACAAAAAATCAGCGAATAGAGCTGCCTCGAGTCTTCTAAGATTGAAACAATCTTTTTATGAACAAGGTGAAAAATCAGGAAAATTATTAGCATGGCAGATTAAACAATTGGAAATTAAAACACCAATTACCAGTATTATAAGTAACGGACAGGTAGTTATAGATCCTTTAGAAATTAATAGAGCCTTTAGAGATTACTATGAAAAATTATATGATACCAAAAATGAACCTGATTTAACAAAACTAAATGGGTTTTTGAACGAACTATCTATACCGTGTATTCCAAATGAAAACAGGGAGATATTGGAGTCTAAAATTAGTCAAGAAGAAGTTGGGCTAGCCATTGATAATATGAAATCAGGAAAAAGTGCAGGACCAGATGGTCTTCCAGTTGACCTTTATAAAAAATTTAAGAATAAATTAATAAAACCTTTTTTGGAAATGGTTTTAGAAGCATTTCAAAATAATAATTTACCATCATACATAAATAATGCCTTAATTATACTGCTGCCAAAACCAGGTAAGCCCTCTAATAAATGTGAAAATATGAGACCAATAAGCCTATTAAACGCCGACCTTAAGATAATCTGTAAAATTTTAGCAAGACGAATACAAGAAATTTTACCAAATATTATTAATCGAGATCAGAATGGCTTTATAAAGGGTAGACAAGGCTTCCATAATGTAAGAAGACTATTTAATATTATCTATTTTAATAAAGAAGCACCGGATACAGCTCTCCTATCATTGGACGCCGAAAAGGCCTTTGATAGAGTTGAATGGCCCTTTCTTTTTGAAGTCCTACAAAGGTTTGGACTTGGAAATAATTTCATAAAATGGGTTCAAATAAT
Organism: Pholidichthys leucotaenia; assembly: GCA_020510985.1. Taxonomy (NCBI): domain Eukaryota; kingdom Metazoa; phylum Chordata; class Actinopteri; order Cichliformes; family Pholidichthyidae; genus Pholidichthys; species Pholidichthys leucotaenia. The sequence goes on along the minus strand of CM035840.1, from coordinate 98,661,427 downwards.
ATACAATAATGCTACAGCAGAAATCCTAACAAATAACAATATTTCAAAACCAATAAAAATCAATAGAGGATGTCGACAAGGCTGTCCACTCTCACCTTTACTGTTTACTATGGCAATTGAACCTTTAGCGATAGCGATACGTTTACATTCACAAATATATGGAATTAAAGTTGGACCAACAGAACATAAAATCTCCCTGTACGCCGATGATATAATTTTGTTTATGTCGAATCTAAAAAAATCAATTCCAACCTTGTTGAATTTAATAAAGAATTTTGGGGAAATATCAGGATATAAAATAATAAAACTAAATCTTCAATATTAATGCTAAATGAGACCCAGAGAAATTACCCAGCCCCTGAGGTAAATCAATTCAATGTTGTAAATCAGTTTAAATATTTAGGAATCCAAATTATGCCTAAGCTAGAATCAGTCGCCAGTGTCAACTATGAAGCCTTAATGTCAGATATCAGTGAGTTAACTCAGAGATGGATGTCACTACCAATGTCGATGATCGGGAGAATCAATATACTTAAAAGTAATATTTTACCTAAAATACTTTATTTATTTCAATACATTCCCTTATCACCACCTTTAGATCTATTCTCAAGAATAAAAAAAAAGTTAGTGGAATTTATATGGAACAACAGGAGGGCTAGATTACGTCTGTCTTTATTATATTTACCATTTGATCGTGGAGGTCTGAAATGTCCAAATTTTATGTTGTATTATTGGTCGGCACAACTGAGGTCTATGACATATTATTTTTCATCAAATGATCTCCCTCACTGGACTGAAATGGAATCATACAATTTACCTTTACCTCTTCCCATATTCATATACTCAGATTCGGCAAAAAAATTACAAAAACAAGTTAAAAATCCATTTGTAAAGCATATGATCAAAATATGGTGTGAAGCTAAAAACTATTTAAAAGAACCACAGTTATTGTCACAATTTAGTCCAATATGGGGTAATCAATATTTTAAACCAGGGAGAGCGGACGCTGTATTTAAAGTATGGAATTTAAAAGGGATACAAAAGATTCAGGATTTATATTTGCCATGTGCAGACAACATAATGTCTTTTGAAGAGCTGAGGATCAAATTTAATCTCAATAGAACACATTTTTTTTAAATATCTTCAACTTAGAAACTTTATTCGATCAAATCAAAATAAAGCTCTCACTCGACCTATTTATTCATCCTTGGAAAAAATGATGATGAAAGATAATAAAAGAAAGGGTATTATTTCAGAGTTTTATAACTCATTGACACTATCTTCAAGTGAAAATTCACTGAAAAGATTAAACTACTGGAAAGAAGATCTGCAAATTGAAATTTCAGAGGAACAATGGGAATTGGCTTGTACAGAAGCTCAAACCAAATCAATAAATGCACGCCTTAAATTGATACATTTCAAATGGTTAATGCGGATGTATGTTACACCGGAGGAGTTAAATAGATATAACAAAAATATACCAGATACATGCACAAAATGCATGGAAAGTAAAGGAACCCTATTTCATTGTTTATGGGAATGTAGATTAATAAGAATGTTTTGGGAAGAGGTGAGGGTAACAATTGAAAAAATAATCTCAAAACAAATCATATTGAATCCTAAACTGGTTTTGTTGGGTCTGTACCCAGAAAAGCATAATTTCAATAAAAGTGAAAGAACATTCATAGACCTCAGTTTGCTTAATGCCAAAAAATGTATTGCACTATTATGGAAAAAGACTCATAGACCAGATGTGACTCAGTGGTTAAGACAGATGTTAACAAACCTTCCATTAGAAAGAATAACATATATACTGAAATCAAAGGAAATTGTGTTTGAGAATATATGGAGACCTTTTATTGATTATGTAAAAAATTTAAACATAACTCTTGAAGAAGAAGGTGAATGATGTGTATGGACCTTGTAAATTCCAAACTGGTGAACATAATATGTATACTTATGTATTGGATTGTCTAGACTAAACAGAGGAGCATTGTTGAAGACTTGATTTTGTTGGTGGTTGTTGGTGTTTTTAGTGCATTTTTTTTTTTTTTGTAGTACTTTAGTGTTAGTGTTTGATTGTTTGTATCATGTTTGTTAAAAAAAAAAAAAAGGTTCAATAAAGATATTGTGGAAAAAAAAAATGCAGGTCTTGGTCCTCTTGCAAACAAAGTCTGGTGCGCTCCGCTTGCAGTGTGAATTCAAATGGAGTATCCAGCGGACCAATGGGTGGAAGTGCCCCTTGGCATTTGTGTAATCATAGCAACACGTAATCTGAGAAGAGGATGTGGCGTTAACCGTAGTACATTTTGGGTAGAAAATAAGAATAAAGACAACCATGCGAATCCGAGAAATTCTTTTACCGGTGAAAGCCGAGGAGAAAAGTTAAAAAAAAAAAAAAGTCTCGTTTGTGGTGGACAAACAACCCGGCTGAAGGGAACGGATTTCCGTTTTCGGTCCTGGCCAATCGATGAGTCTGATTTTTCTTCTTTACCAAGATTTTTTTCTTCCTGGTCAGTGGTGGTTTCGGCTACAGCGCCCCAAACGAGCAGTTGTTGTAACTGCGTGATGCTGTCCAGGCAGTTTGGTCTGCTGCAGTGTGAATGCAAACCAAACCAAACAAAGGTGTGAAAATTCTCAGCATTCCCTGCCCAGTCAAACTGAGACCCCCAGACTATCCTGGTCTGAATGCAGTCTTAGATGCAGACCCACCTGAGAATCATTGTGAGTGAGTTTGGTGACCACTGAGGCAATAGTGTCATAATTGCCCTTCAGGGTGGAATTAAAGGCACCACACGCCGGCTGTGAGTTTGCAAATTTAATAGTGAAAAAGCACAATTACACAAACAAAACCTAACAAAACCAGCAGAAGCAAGTAGAAGCAGGAGAAGCCCAAAATAGCAATAGCTAAGGCGAGAGGAGTCATTGGCTAATCCTGGAGGACTAGATGTGGAACACACGCTAGGAATAACAGAGAGGAAAAAAGGCACTTATGTCCATATGATAAGAGTTGAAAGAAGGATGCTGCGCCAGAAAATAGTGCACAGCCCCTTAAATAAGGCGAGAAACAAAATGAAACAAGTGATCACAGGTGTGGGTTACCTGAGTGGGCAGAAGAAAGCAATGAAACAATTTAGAACAGCTGGGAGTAATGAGAGAGGTGGGAGCAATCGGAGTTGACAGCTGACAGGGCCACGCCCACACAGGGCAAAACCCCAGAAAGCCACTGAGAGCTGTCAACCCCGGGAGAGAGAACACAACAGAATACAAATATAATGGTATGGCAGAAAATAAAGACAAATAACCTCAAAAATGTAATTAACAAACTATAATGAACATAGATGGGAAAATAAATCATACTGCGATACAATGCAGGATAAGTGACAAGGTAACCAAGGATAAAATGACAGGAAGGCAACTTAAAATGACAACATAGTACAAATACGAAAAAAAGGCAGAAAGAATGAGCCCGGTGGAATCCCCCCACGCTCAGATCATGACAGAGCTCCCCTCTCAAGCGGTTGATACTAGACACCCCAGGGTAACACCAAAAGACAAGAACCCCCCGCACAACCCCCAGGCACGGAGGGACAGAACCAAACCAGAGAAAATTAGAAAAACTTTCAGAATAAACATCCCAGCAGAGTCCAGACAAAGAGGAAACAACAAAAAACAAAGGCCCCGCTCTGGACCCACACCAGGCAAAACCCCAACCACCTAGGGCCCCTGGACCAAAGAGCTGGGCAGTTCAGGTGGGTGGCCAAAGTCCCAGGCCCGGCAGATGGCGTGATGGAAAGAGTTGGGTGCCCTAGCAGACAACGTGGGCCACCCAACCCTGCAGCACAGTCTGTCGAGTGGTCTGCCAGAGTTTTTTGGCCACCTGAACAGAAAGGGTGGTCCAGGAGGCGGCTGCCCAATGGGAAGAACCAGTGGTGGGCTAGATGGAGAAGTAGGGGAACCTGAGCCAACATCAGGGTTAGGAGAGAGAACCACGACAGAGTCTGGCCGAGGAGGGGGAACCACGACGGCATCTGTCAGAGGAGGGGGAACCATGACGGCATCAGGCAGAGGTGGAGGAACCACAACGGCGTCTGGCAGAGGCGGGGAAACCACGATGGCATCTGGCAGAGGAGGGGGGACCATGACAGCGTCTAGCAGACCTATAGCACCCTCGGTGGTCCTGGACTGGGACACTGCGGCACCCACGGTGGTCCTGGACTGGAACATTGCGGCACCCATGGTGGTTCTGGGCTGGAGCAGAGCTGCACCCGTGGTGGCTCCGGGTTGGAGCGGAGCTGCACCCACGGTGGCTTCGGGCTGGAGCGGAGCTGCACCCACGGTGGCTCTGGGCTGGAGTGGAGCTGCACCCACAGTGGCTCCAGGCTGGAGCAGAGCTGCACCCTCAGAGGCCCCGGGCTGGGACGGAGCACCCGCGACAACCTTAGCAGGAAGGGAAGCAGCATCCATGGAGAACCTGGACTGGGCCAAAGCAGCACCCATGGAGACTTCTGACCGGGGTGACTTGAGTCTCTCCAACTGGGTGCTGTCACTCGGTTTGGTCACGTCAGAAGACAAACACAGAGAAAAGACGGAGAAGAATCACCAGCAGCAATGGAGCCCGGCGAGGGGGACTCAGGAGCAGAGGACATCGCCACCTGATCCCCCCCTCACCATGAGCCAGACAAGATTTCTCTGCAGAGGGAAGAACAGAACAGAGTACTTGCCTGGACTTGAGCTCCACCGCTGTCCAGGACTCCAGGGAGCCTGCTGCGGTGACCCCAGCAGCGGGCATGATAGTGGGTGCAACACCAGGACCTCCAGTCGAAGCGGCCGACGTAGGTGGTCCATCTGGCATGGCAGTTGAAGGTTGTCTCACCACTGGCACCAAGTCCTGCGTAGCTGAAGTCTGAGGACGTTCTGCTGTTAGTTCAGGCTTCAGGTCACAGGAAGAACTCTCCTTCTGTCCAGGTTGTGGCTGTGGGGCTGGAACCAAGTCCTCCAGGACTGCAGGTTCTTCCATTGACCAGTGGCTCCCTCCCAGGACTGGAGGACACCCAAGGGAAACAGGAGGAGAAACAGAGGGTGCAGGTGAGGAGTTAACATCGGCAGCAGAGGGTGAGAACTCAGCAAGTTGCAGGGACTGAGTTTCACCACTGGGAGTTAGGCAAGATAGTTCTCTATCATTGGAGAGTGAATGAAAAAACACTTGCCTTTCCTCCCGGGGCGTGATGGAAGCTGCTGCAGGTGAGCCAGATGATGTTCTCCAGCAATGGAGGTGATCCGGCGAGACGTCGGAGTCCAGGGACACTGAACCATCAGCGCAGACCTTGACATCAGAGTGCCCCTAGCCCCGAGGTGCGGGGCCCGGGACCCCCTCACCAATGGCACCGGGTCCCGCGTCGCCGAAACCAGGGGACACTCATTCATCGGGACACCGGAGGCGATCCTCTCCCTCGCTGGACGTGGTTGGGGGCTGAACCAAGACGCTCCGGATCCACAGACCCATCCCTTGTCCGGCGGTTTCCTCCCAGGGCTGGCGGACATTTCGGGGAGACAGGAAGAGTTGGTGAGGGCGTGGTGACAGCAGCTGATGGTGAGGGCTCAGAGGTCTGCAGCAACTGAGCCTCACCACTGGGAATTAGGCAAGAGGACTCTTTAGACAGTGAAAGAGAGTGTAAAAGCAAGCACTTGCCTGAATTCCCGGGGCGTGATGGTATCTGCTGCTGATCTGGATGATCTCCTCCTGGAAACGGCGGAGGTTGTCTGTTGAGGAGGCGGAGACATAGGCTCATGGTGAGATGGGGGAGGCCCCAGATTCAGGGGATGCTCACTCGCTGGCTCACACTCTGGTTCCCCTGGTGAAACCTCCTCCAGTTCCTGGGCAAACTCCGGGAGGAGCCATGGCTTATACTCCAACATTAACTCCGTCTCTTCCGCCAAAACCCGCTGGTGCTCCTCCAGCTCCTCCGCAGAGGGACCGTCGGGGGGCACGAGGAGATCGTGCCCAAGCCGGGAATCTGCGGGTTCTTGCAGGGTCGGAGGGCCGGCTGGTGGTGTGGGCAGTTGCTCAAAAGGAGGAGACGGCATTGCAGCAGGATGACAGCAATGGCTTTGGCACTTCCATACCCGGGGCCACTTGCTCAAGAGTCCTGGTTGCACTGCAGGGGAATCCCTCACCTGCTCGCTGAGACGCCACTGGGAATCAACCACTGTGTTGAGGAGAGCGGTAAGGCCCAGACAGCTCCAGAGACTGGAACATGACTCAATCAGCCGGGCTGCGCTGTCCATGAACCCGAAAACGACTTCGGGAGTGTGGGTGTCTCGAGCCTTTGAGGCAAAATCCACAATGAGTTCCGCCACCACACACTCCTCCTCACTCAGTCCAAAAACACTGAAGTCCATGGTGGCAATCACACCAAAATCTCCAGACTAAAACAAAAAATGTGGGAGGGAAAAAAAAGGAGCAAACTCACAGCTGCTGGTACCCACACTAGCAGCACACTTCTGTCATAATTTCCCTTCAGGGCGGAATTAAAGGCACCACACGCTGGCTGTGAGCGTGCAAATTTAATAGTGAAAAAGCACAATTACACAAACAAAACCTAACAAAACCAGTAGAAGCAAGTGGAAGCAGGAGAAGCCCAAAATAGCAATAGCTAAGGCGTGAGGAGTTGTCAGCCAACCCTGGAGGACTAGACGTGGAACACATGCTAGGAATAAAACAGAGGAAAAAGGCACTTACAGTACGTCCATATGATAAGAGTTGAAAGTAGGATGCTGCGCCGGAAAATAGTGCACAGCCCCTTAAATAAGGCTAGAAACAAAATGAAACAAGTGATCACAGGTGTGGGTTACCTGAGCGGGCAGGAGAAAGCAGAAAAACAATTTAGACCAGCTGGGAGTGATAAGAGAGGAGGGAGTGATTGGAGTTGACAGCTGACAGGGCCACGCCCACGCAGGGCAAAACCCCAGAAAGCCACTGAGAGCTGTCAACCCCGGGAGAGAGAACACAACAGAATACAAATATAATGGTATGGCAGAAAATAAAGACAAATAACCTCAAAAATGTAATTAACAAACTATAATGAACATAGACGGGAAAATAAACCATACTGCGATACAATGCAGGATAAGTGACAAGGTAACCAAGGATAAAATGACAGGAAGGCAACTTAAAATGACAGCACAGTACAAATATGAAAAAAAATGCAGAAAGACTGAGCCCGGTGGAATTCCCCCGCGCTCAGATTGTGACAAACTGCCTAGGAGGAGTAGCAATTTTTCTATAATCATGGGAGTGCGTGAATGTGTTAAGAATTGGGGCAATTGCCTAGGAGAAGTATTGATTTTTCTGAAATTACACTAAGTACCTAGATCTCCTGACCTTTGACCTTGAGCATAACCTGGATGCAGACCCACCTGAAGATCATTGTGAATGAGTTTGGTGACCATCTGAGAAAATACCCAGGAGGAGTAACGATTTCCATGAAATGTGGATGGAAAGATGGACAGACGGATGGACAGACAGACGCCACATCATCACATTAGTGCCTTTCAGCTTTGCCAGAAAGATCTAAAGATAATATATTCCATGGTTTATACATATTTGCTTAATTCTGGCAGAAAATCTTCTCCAGAGAATTATGTACACCTGATCCCAAAAGGCTGATGTGAAAGTGATTTAATGAGGCACTAGCTCATCAGGCCAATTACTACTAAAGAAAAATGTTGGGCTCCTAATGCTCTGTGTACTTAGGTAATGACCCAGAGAATAGACAGTAGACAAAAGGAAGTGGAAAAAGAGTAATGACTCAAACGGGGAAAATCCTGAGGATGAATAAGTTATAAGGCCATCTACATGTGGGGCAGAGGAGGCTATGAAATATTAACTTAGCAGTACAAGACTTTAGGTTAAACAACTCCCAAAAAAGAAAATCAACTACTGAATGTTTGCAAACACCAACTGCAAAGCCATGATACAACTGATCTACTTTAAATATGAGGGATCCACTATGCATTTTCATAACATAAACTGCCGCTCATTTCTACGGCAGTTAAAAATCTGCATGCTGATGACGCCCACTGCTATGTCCATATCTGCTCCGTGACTGTCACTGTACACGCCCATTTTTTTAGCAGACAAATCAAAGTGAGGCAAATATTCAGAGGAAGTATTTTTTTTTTTATCTGATGCAAGCAATTCTCAAAAAATAAAAAAGTATGAAAGAGTAAAGAAAAGAGAAAACTGTAAGGAAAAACCTTACCAAAATCTCCAAACACAGCACCAAGAGATGAGACATGATTTCACACCAAAGGTAATAATAGCTTTCCACGACACATGCTGAATTACCTCTGAGCTGGCAAGAGGATCCATCTCATCTTTACCATGGAAACCAACACCGCACTAGAGTACATGCATGCACACTGAGGGAGCAATTGCCATGACATCCAACAGTGTGGCGGCGAGAAGCTTTAAGCGACCGGACCAATTTTACTCAGCAGCTAACTGGACTGTCAGTCAGTCAACCTTCTGTACACCAGTCCTGATATCACTACCTCTTCTTTTCTCTTTCTTTCCAAAGAAAATTCTTCTGTCACAAAGCTTGACCAATTACCTTTAATCAGCAGAGGACAAGGTCTTGGAGCTCAGTAGGAGCGGCTCTCATTCAAGTGATGACAGAGAAAAAGAAGCTCTGCAGGGATCCCAGGAGATGCACAAGGATGCAGCTGAACCGGCATCGCACGCACGCACGCATCCGCCGCCACTATCACTACCAACGAGAGCAACAGCAGCAGTAGCAAATGGGAAGGGGAGGGGAGAATATTTAAAAAAAAAAAAAGCAGGAGAGGGGGTTGCTCTATCAGCAGCAGGAACATTACATCATAGACTCTTCTGTGGAAGGGTGGGAGAGGAGTGGACAGGGGAAGGGAGGGTCTCTCCGTAGCAGCAATCTCCCCGCTACTGTTGAGCTCCTTTCAATGCACGCACCAGTCCAAATGTAAAATTCATGATCTGGTATCTGTAAAATGCCCTCAGTTGTTCACCAGAGTGAGATCTATGAAATCATTAAATCAACTGCTCTTAATTGTGCCCCACCACCACCTCGGGGGTTTGTTGTCAGAATGGATAGAATATGATCTACAGTATAATGTGGTTTATCCCTTTGGGGCAAAGACTGCGTGGGCTTCCATGCACTGGACACACACTCATGCACACAAACACAATGTCTATTCTGTGGGGTAATTGGATTGCGTGACCAGTGCCTGCTCACCAGTGCTCACAAAGCATGCCGACATTCAACCTCTGAAAAAGGTCATCCGAGATTCCTTGCGGCAGTTCTGTGTGTGTGGATAGGTAAAACTGTTAGGACTTAACATTTGCTCGCCATGATTATGTTTAAACTTGGCTGTCACAACAAATTTGTCTCAGGTGGGTGCTGGGACAAGCAGACGCTTGCAGCACATCTGGGAGGGAGGCTTGAGCATAATTAGTGGATGGAAGGGATGGTCATCTTTTCCCCAGTGGTCAACTATTAACCACCTTGATGTTGGCGCATGGGCCACATAAAACAATACTAACCAAAAACAGGGAGTCAGAGTCACATGATGGCAATTATAACACCTACAAACACAAGGGCACACCCACAAATCTGTCAAAAGTACACACACTGCTGAACCAACAACATGCATTCAGTTCAACAGAAGACGATTACAGTGTTTTCCTCAAACAGGTGTTGTGATCACAGTACAAAACCTCTTTTCCTAATATTAGGGGATGCACTGCACAAAATTCTTAGTAGTTACAGGGAAGTTACCATAGTTGCCCAGAAGTGAGTGGCAAAAACATGTGGAAGCTTTAGATTGTATGCAGCAAAACATAAAAAGCAAACAAATTATTTAGTCACAGTAGTACAGAGAGTAACTTTTACCCTAATAGTGCCACTCATTTTTGCCACTCACTGTTTTGTAACTGCCATGAATTCTGTTCTGTGACATCATGTGCATACTCTCTATACAGCGGGGAAAATATGAGCACATCAACATTTTTCTCATTAAACATATTTCTGATGGCGCCATTGACCTGAAATTTTCACCAGGTATCAGTAACAACCCAAGCAATCGATACATAAAAAGAAATCAAGGCAACTGTGTTCACAAAAAAAGTTATATTTAATAAAGTGGAATGACACAGGGAATAAGTATTGAATGCATGAAGAAAAAGAGGTGCAAAAAGGCATAAAAAGCTAATAAACCAGCTGAAATCCATCAGAATTTAGGAAGCCATCCCATTCCCCCATCAGTGCAAATTAATTTTAGCTGGTTAAATCCTGACTGATAGCCTTTAAAAAGGTCTGTGAATATCAGATTATTACACCACAAAGAACTCATGATGGGTTGAAGCAAAGATCTCTCTCTAGACCTTCGCAACCTCATTGTTGCAAAACATAATGACACTGGTTACAGGCACATTTCTAAACTGCTCTATGTTCCAGTGAGCACTGTTGGAGACATCATTCGGAAGTGGAAAGAACATCATTTTACCATAAACCGTCACGACCAGGCGCTCCACACAAGATTTCTGACAGAAGTTATCCAAGAGCCAAAGACCACTCGTGGAGAACTCCAGAAGGACTTGGAATTAGCAGGTACTGCTGTCTCAAAGAAAACAATAAGTAATGCACTCAACTGACATGGGTTCTATGCCCGCTCACCTCGCAAGACTCCATTGCTGAAGAAAAAGCATGTTGAAGCTTGTTTAAAGTTTACTGCACAACATTTGGGCAAGCCAGTAAAATACTGAGAGAATAAAGTCTGCTCAGATGAGACCAAAATTGAACTTTTTGGATGCCACATCTAGCTACAATGAGCCGCACTGTGTATATATATTTATGTGTACATATGTATATTCACTGCTCTTATTTTCTTATCTTCTAAATAATTGCTCTGAGTATTGCTATCCCTGTGCTGCTGCAATCCTGGAATTTCCCCATTGTGGGACTAATAAAGGCTTATCTTATCTTATCTTATCTTATCTTATCTTATCTTACCTTATTTTATGTTTGGAGGAGAAATGGCACTGCACATCAGCACAAAAACACCATACCAACAGTGAAGTTTGGAGGTGGGAGCATCATGGTGTGGGGGTGTTTTTCAGTATATGGTACAGGCAGACTTCATATAATTGAAGGAAAGATGAATGGACAAGTGTACAGAGATATCCTTGATAAGAACCTGTTGCCATCTGCCAAGAGGCTGAAGATGAAACGAGGGTGGTCATTTCAGCAAGACAGTGATCCCAAACACACAGACAAGGAAACTCTCAACTGGCTCCAGAAAAGGAAAATAAAGCTGCTAGAATGGCCCAGTCAGTCACCTGACCTGAATCCAACTGAAAATCTATGGAATGAACTGAAGATTTGTATTTTGTATTTATACTTTATTCGGTTTATAGTCCATAATAAAAGATCATCATCATCATCATAGCAGTCTGTCGGGGACAACAATGACTGTTTCATTTAGGTCTGATCAGATTCCTCCACACAGCTCTGTCCTTTGCCTTCCGCTGCCAGGAACTCCTGACCTTGTTGACCTGGGCGACATCCGAGCCAGTATGAGTTGCTTTCTGACTGACCATTTCATGAAACTACTTGCAAAGTATTTGAGTACCGCTACTTTTTGCTGGACTAGCAGCACATTCTTGGCAGATAGAGGTATTATCTGTGGCAAGGACAGGCCAAGACAAACTGACTCCAGTATCTGTTGCAGTGACTGACCAGATGATAGGTTTGTTTATCTCTGCTCTTTGTGTAGTGCATGTCACGATGCACCGACTGGCAAAAGTCCACCACAGACCTTGCGACAGATGTGCTTATCTGCCAGGATGTCCAGTCTCACCCCGTGTAACTGGGAGTGGTCCACCACAGACCTATGACACATATTGTTTTTAGGTCTGCCAGGAGGCCCAGTTTCACCCTCCATGCACTCGGAAGGGCGGCGTTGCTGGTTGAGTCACCGACAGCCCGACCCATGAGACAGGTAAAAGAAAATATAACAATAAGAAACCGAAAAGGGTGTAGGCTGAAGCTGAGACTTATATAACGCCTACCCCTAATATTGTACAACAAAAATTCATTCATTCATTCATCTTCTTGACTGCTCAACGCCCTATGAGTCGCAGCAGGGCTGGAACCCATCCAAGCATCCCCAGGCGGAAGGCGGGGCACACCCCAGACAGATCGCCAGTCCATCGCAGACAACAAAAATTTAAACTCGCCAAATAAATCAAATCCATCTTAAATGAAAACAGAAACAAATTCCAACAAAGAAGTACCAGTCTTACAGAATCAACATAAATAGGATGGTGTGGGGGACCCATGCTGTGGCTTTCATCTCAGACTGAAAGGCATGGAGATGCAGTAGTTTCCTCTGACGGAAGAGCATGGCGATCAAAGGGCTGGGAGACAAAAGGAATTGTCATGGGGGAGTGGATGGTTATGCAGGACCTCAGGTAGGAGGGACGTGTGAGTTTGGGATATAAAAGAGAGTCCCTTCTACAGGAGGTTAATGTTTCTGATTCTGGAAGATGTGAGAGAGTGAATAAAGTTCATCTGCTCGGAAAGCTCGGTCTGGTTATTGCTTTCGCCACACTGGTGACCCTTGACGAATAATGGAACACGAGGCAAACACCCCGGAGATGACCCGGACAGGAAGCCCCAGCAATGCGTGCTCCGTTTCGGTCAAACTACCAGACTTTTGGCTGCACGACCCAAAGTCTTGGTTCCTCCACACTGAGGCCCAGTTCGCGCTCCGGGGAATAACAGCAGATGACACCAGATATTACTACATGGTCACAGCACTGGATGCTTGCACGACTCAGCAGGTAGCGAGCCTGCTCCAATAGCCCCCAGCCCGCAACAAATACGGGGCTCTCAAAACCGCGCTGACCCAGCGCTACACACTCTCGGACTGCGAGAGAGCGGAGAGGCTCCTGACGCACTCCGAGTTAGGAGACAGGTCGGCGGTCGAAATGATGAAGAAGAAGGCGTTGATGGGCACGGATGTGGGCATTCTCTATTTGCCCACCTTTTTCTCCGGAACCTCCCAACGGTGGCCAGAGCGGTCCTTGCCAACTCACCGCTGCTGGCCACGTGTGACTACCGTGCGCTAGCCCAGGAGGCAGAGTGGATCATCCTCACCACCAGAGCCCTCACAGTGAACACAGCAGCATTGGAACCCAGCGAGACGGCCAGTGGAAGCGAGGAGTCAGTGATGGTAGCGGCAGCGGGGGCCAGGAAGCGCCAGAGAGACACGCTCTGCTCCTACCACTGCCGTTTTGAAGAGGACACATGCCGATGCGTGCCACTGTGCCAATTCAAGCGTTCGGGAAACGCCAGGACCAGCAGTCGGTAGCGGCTGCTATCGCCGGTGAAGCAAGCAAGCTGCTTTACGTGACAGACTCACGCTCGGGGAGATGGTTCCTCATGGACTCCAGCTCCCAAAAGAGCCTCATCCTGCCGTCCTATGCCGACCGGCTAGCGGGAACTAGCGGCCCTGAGCTGACGGGCCACAAACGGCTCAGACATTAGGACTTTGGTGAGAGGACACTGACTGTATCCTTGCATGGCCGTACGTACCAATGGTCATTCGTCATAGCGGCATGCAGTTTCCCAGTCTTAGGCGCTGATTTTTTGTGTGCACATGGACTACTAGTCGATGTTGCTAACAGATGCCTGATTAATGCAATGTCGTTTGATTCTCTCCCCTGTACAGCTCAAGGAACCAGGCCAACAACGCTAGCAAACGTCACAGCTCCAGGTGGTAAGTTCCACACACTGCTCACCCAGTTCCCAGCACTCATGGTCCCGACATTTTCGGTGGCCATCACTAAACACGGGGTGGAGCACTTTATTACCACCACCGGGCTGCCTGTTTTCGCACGACCTCGGCGCCTGGACACAGCTAAACTGGCCATAGCCTGCGAGGAGTTTGCCAACTTGGAAAGGCTGGGCATCATCAGACGCTCAAACAGTCCATGGGCATCCCCACTACATATGGTTCCTAAGGCCGAGGGATCGTGGCGACCTTGCGGAGATTTTCGCAGATTAAACAACGCCACAGCGCATGACCGCTACCCGATCCCCCATATTCAGGATTTTTCCATTCACCTTTCCAGGGCACATATTTTTTCTAAGATAGACCTGGTCCGTGGTTACCACCAGGTCCCGGTGCATGCGGAGGACATACAGTACCTAAAACGGCAATAATAACCCCGTTTGGTATGTTTGAGTTTTGGCCTTTCGGGTTAAAAGGCACGGCACAGACATTCCAACGCATGATGGATGCGGTGTTGCGCAATCTGCCATTTGTGCTCATCCATCTGGATGACATCCTGGTGGCCAGCGCGTCCGAGGACGAACACATAACCCACCTCAGAACAGTTTTCCGGAGGTTAGAGGAGCACAGGTTAATAATCAACCCGGCGAAATGCCAGTTCGGGATGACAGGGATTGATTTTTTGGGACACCGCATCTCACCGGCGGGAGCGATACCCTTGCCGGACAAGGTGCGTGCAGTGGCAAAATTTCCCTGGCTTCAGATGGTCAGGGCGCTGCAGGAGTTTTTGGGGATGGTCAACTTTTATAACTGTTTCCTGCCCCGAGCAGCCCAGCTCATGCAGCCATTGTACGCCGTGCTCAAGAAATGGAAACAAGCGGACAGAATCGACTGGACTCCTGAGCGGGAGCAGGTGTTCTCTGAGGTTAAAACAGCCCTGGCGAACGCCGCACTACTGGCACACCCGGACCCAGCGGCTCGGATAGCGCTCATTACCGACGCCTCGGACGTGGCCATAGGGGCTGTCGTGGAGCAATGCGTCGCCGGTTCTTGGCAGCCGCTCACCTTTTTTAGCAGGTCTTTGCACAACAATGAGCGTAAATACAGCGTGTTCGACAGAGAGTTACTGGCTCTCCACCTGGCCATATGCCACTTCCAGTTGTGGCTGGAAGGGCGCACCTTCACTGCGTTCGTGGACCACAAGCCACTAACGTATGCGATGGCCAAGGTTTCGGAACTATGGTCTGGCCGGCAGCAGAGACAGCTGGCCGCAATCTCGGAGTTTACGTCCGACATTCAGCATGTGGCCGGTAAACTCAACGTGGTGGTGGACTGTCTCTCACGCGCATTAGTGGCCCCAGTCTACGTAGGGATAGATTACACGGCCATGGCCGCGGAGCAGATCGGCGATGCGGACGTTTGCACGCTCCAGTCGGGACCAACAGGGTTAAGGCTGGACAGCAGAGAACTGCAAGACGCCCCCCCCCCAATCTGTGACGTCTCCACAGGATGCCTGTGCCCGGTGGTCCCACGCACTTGGCGCCGCCGCGTTTTTGAGTCGGTTCACTCCCTGGCGCACCCAGGAGTGCGCACGTCAGTCAAAATGGTGGGAGCGAAGTTTGTCTGGCTGAGCCTGCGCAAACAGGTGAAAGAGTGGGCTGCAGCCTGCGTAGCGTGCCAACGAGCCAAAGTGCACAGGCACACAAAGGCCCCCTTGGAGCCATTCCATATCCCGGCTAAGAGGTACGACCACATTCACGTGGACCTCGTTGGCCCCCTCCCGCCATTGCAGGGGTTCACACACCTCCTGACAGTGGTGGACCGCACCACACGATGACCAGAAGCAGTCCCGCTAGCTTCCACCACGTTCGCAAATGTGGCACGCACTTTTTTGACAACATGGGTGGCATGTCTTGGCACCCCTTTGGACATCACGTCCGATCGGGGCCCTCAGTTTGTTTCCGACCTCTGGTCCACGATGGCCTGGAGCCTGGGGGTCTCAATTCATCGTATGACCGCGTACAACCCACAGGCCAATGGGTTATGCGAGCATTTCCATAGGTCACTGAAAGCAGCGCTCAGGGCTTCGCTTACGAATGCAAATTGGGTGGACCGGTTGCCATGGGTTCTATTAGGGTTGCGTTCCGCATCGAAAGAGGATTTGGTGGCTTCCCCAGTAGAGCTGTTTTCTTCTCAGCCGCTGCGGCTCCCTGGGGAATTTTTACCAGATAACCCTGCGCCGAACATCCATCCGTCCCCGTGTTCACGGCATAGCGCAGACGCAGGGACGCTACCTGGCCCGGCCCACCACTGTTTTCCCTGCGCTTTTGTGCAAAAAACCTTGAAGGACGCGGCATTCGTGTTTGTCAGGCACGATGCCCACCGGACCCCATTACACCCACCCTACGATGGCCCGTTTAGAGTGCTGGAACCCGGGGACAAACGTTTTGTGTTAGACTTGGGGGGTCGCCGGGAGAGAATCTGTATAGACAGGCTTAAGCCTGCCTTTGTTGTGGCAGACGAGCAGGTGGTGTTGGCCCGAGCTCCTCGGCACGGAAGACCCCTCCTGAGAACTCCCCAGGTAAATGATTCATCAGAGCAGTCACACGAGCATGCTAAATTCCGCCCCCCCTCCATTGTCCCCCCACAGATGGACACACCCCCAGGAACCCCCCACAGCCAAAGACCCCCCCGTTACAGCAGGTATGGGTGGAGGCTGAAGCCGAGAGGACATGAGAGTTAACACTCAGTCTGAGACTCTGGGGGTGGGGGGGGGTGGCGGTGTGGGCGACCCATGCTGTGGTTTTCATTTCAGACTGAAAGGCATGGAGATGCAGTAGTTTTCCTCTGACGGAAGAGCATGGAGATCAAAGGGCTGGGAGACAAAAGGAATTGTCAAGGGGGAGTGAATGGTTATGCAGGACCTCAGGTAGGAGGGATGTGTGAGTTTGGGATATAAAAGTGAGTCCCTTCTACAGGAGGTTAATGTTTCTGATTCTGGAAGATGTAAGAGAGTGAATAAAGTTCATCTGCTCGGAAAGCTTGGTCTGGTTATTCCTTTCTCCACAATGTCAAGTTAATTAGCCACTTAAGCACACCATTTCTCTACTCAACATGACAATACTGAGAAATTATATTTTCTTTATACATTTTTTTAAACATTTCAAATGTACTACACATTTCAATTTTGTCTGGACAACAATTCCATAAAATACTGCCAACAACAGAAACACTGTTTAGTGTTTGTCCTGAACTTGAGCTTAACCAAAATATAATTCCTCTCAAATTATATGTACTTTTTCTAATTTTGAACAGCTTTTGAATATTTGATGGTAGTGTGGCGGTTCGGTTAACCCCCACAACAGATTAAGGACAGTCAGCTCTCTTCTCTTGGTTTTTTCCGCTGCACTACTGGGATGTAATGTGCCATTCATGTATTGTGATGTAATGTGCCATGCATGTATTGTGATGTAATGTGCCATTCATGTATTGTGATGTAATGTGCCATTCATGTATAGTGTTCATGCGTCCTGTCCTTACTGTGACCTAGAGACAGATCAATATGTAGATGTGCCTTGTAACCTCTTTGTCCTGCAAGCTGGAGCAGAGGACAGCAATCTGCCTATTGCTATGTAGGTCTTTCAAATGCAAATGTCTCATGCCTGTTCTGCAGTCCCTTTGGTTGTACCAACTGCTGTGAATCCGCTTTGATGTATTGTCTGAGTTGGGTATAAATACTGCACAGGTTCTGTAACTCACTCTCTCAATTCCACTTCCTCAACTGCTGCTGCTGGACACAGACATTGTGTCCTCCTTCTCCGAGAGCCGCTGGGCTCGCTCCCGGCGCGCATGCACGGCACCAGGAGCGGAGCTCGTGACGGCGGTATGATTAATAAAACCTGCTTAAAACCACAGCATCGCTGCTTATTTTTCATGCCGCCGCACTGGTGACCCCGAAGACGCACACGCTTTGTGCGACGCAACCTTCTGGTCTGGACATCCACGCTGAACCGGCCGAGGGACACAAGACGTCTCCTCCCTCTCGCCGCTCCAATGCACCATGACCTGAAGGCAGAAAAGAACACGCTGCCAGTGAACGCTTCACTGGTGACCCCGAACATGCACACGTTTTGTGCAAAGCAACCTTCTGATCTGGACAGCTGCACTGGTGACCCGTTCTTCATGATGAGATCTGCACGTCTGAGATCTGCTCATCCACGCTGGACCGGCCGCGCTCGCAGCTCCTCCACACGAGAGCGCAGGCACCTCGTCACCTCTCTGCGACGGCGACCCCCAGGGCCGGCGGAGAACGCAACGCGTGGACCTGAACGCACCACGGCCGAGCGGTGACAAAGATCGTCTCCTCCCTCTCACCGCTCCAATGCATCTGCACGAGCCCGAGGGACATAGATAGTCTATTCCCTCCCACCGCTCCAACGCACCATGGCCAATCTGCAACCACAGCTCAACTTAGATATTATCGGCGCCGTCTGCGCCGATCTCCACCAAGATTCTGGACCCTGACTTGTCACTCCAGCGGCCCACCCACGCACGGAACCCCCGCACACGCACCGGGGAGTTACGAGGACGGCGCATCACGCACGGGACAATAACGGCTCTAGAGACCCCCATCCTCCTGCACTGCTGCACACAGGCCCTTCAGGGTTGCTCGTTCACCTGAGGCATGCAAGCAACTTGTTCACAGGATTTACTGATGGTCTCAGCCACGGCGCACAAAGGGATTTCAGCCGTCAGCTTTTCCCGAGGACTTTAGGGCTGCGTCCGCACCTAAAGCCAACAAGCCAAGTCCCTCTGCTTCCTTTTTTTTCCCTTACAGCCGCTACGCAGCCTCGCCGCTCCTGTTTTCTTCATGGCCACGAGAGGAGTCAGAGACTAATTTTTCTTCTTGTGGACCTCTGCACGTTCAACGGGACAGCCCTTCGATATCGCGGACCCACAAGCAATTTTTGCGCGGCTCGGACGATTTCACCGTCCCCCTGCCGGCACTTACTACCCCCCTCCTCCCTCCCCCTCCGCCTGCAGCGAGCTTCTCCCACAGCTCGCTCCCATAGAGGGATTATCGAGGTCTCGGCCCCCTGCCGTGCCCTCTAGGGGGGAGCGTGTGGCGGTTCGGTTAACCCCCACAACAGATTAAGGACAGTCAGCTCTCTTCTCTTGGTTTTTCCCGCTGCACTACTGGGATGTAATGTGCCATTCATGTATTGTGATGTAATGTGCCATGCATGTATTGTGATGTAATGTGCCATTCATGTATTGTGATGTAATGTGCCATTCATGTATAGTGTTCATGTGTCCTGTCCTTACTGTGACCTAGAGACAGATCAATATGTAGATGTGCCTTGTAACCTCTTTGTCCTGCAAGCTGGAGCAGAGGACAGCAATCTGCCTATTGTTATGTAGGTCTTTCAAATGCAAATGTCTCATGCCTGTTCTGCAGTCCCTTTGATCGTACCAACTGCTGTGAATCCGCTTTGATGTATTGTCTGAGTTGGGTATAAATACTGCACAGGTTCTGTAACTCACTCTCTCAATTCCACTTCCTCAACTGCTGCTGCTGGACACAGACATTGTGTCCTCCTTCTCCGAGAGCCGCTGGGCTCACTCTCGGCACGCACGCACGGCACCGGGAGCGGAGCTCGTGACGGCGGTATGATTAATAAAACCTGCCTAAAACCACAGCATCGCTGCTTATTTTTCATGCCGCCGCAGTAGTTGTTTATTGACTGCTTACGTAATTTGGAATTGCACTATGTTCTACTAAATCTTTAAATGTTAGTGCATTTAGTAAATAGTGGATTAGCACTAGAAGTCCCAGAGAGGGGCCATTTGGCCTTTTTGGCTAGAAAACCCATAGGGGGACCATCAAGTGGCCACAAGAGGGCTAATGTCTGGGTCTTCTAGTGTTAGTTGGCTCAGGATATGGGTTTATTGCAATCCCAATAGCTTTTTTTTGTTGTAAAAAAATTGGGTGTATATTTGTCTTTTAAGTATTTCTGCACACCACTGAACAGTAGGACATATAGGGAACAATAAGTGAATTATATAAAATGCATAATAATTTTTGACATCAGAGATCTTTTACTTTATACAATATTGCAATTGATTTGGCCATTCTGGTTCTGACATAATTTATATGAGATTTCCAGTTTAGTTTGTTATCAACAATTACACCTAAGAATTTTGTTTCAACAACTGTATCTATTACAACATCATTTATTTTAATTTGTCTGATTATTTGTAGACTGATGTCCAAATATTATACATTTAGTTTTTCCTAGGTGAAGAGATAATTTATTTAGATCAAACCATTTTTTAATAATTGATAATTCCCTATTCACTGTATCCAAAAGCTGCCCAGCATTATTTCCACTACAAAAAAAAGTTGTATCATCAGCAAAAAAAATACACTTCAGTTCTTTGGCAACCAAACACAATAGAAACAACAATGGTCCCAGCACTTAGCCCTGAGGCACTCCACATGTCATTTTTAACAAGACAGAATCCGCATTGTTTATGTGCACATATTGGTGTCTGTCATCCAAGTACCCAGTCATATGCAAGGCCTCTGATGCCATACTTTTGTATTTTCCTTAAAAGTAGTTCATGCTCAACAGCATCAAATGCCTTTTGTAAATCCAGAAATATCCCTACTGTATGCTCTTTCCTATCAATTGCATCAGTAATCTGTTCTATGAAATCAATTAAAGCCAGTGAAGATCAGAGTTCATAGAAGACTCCACGGAACCTTCAAGATTTGAAGACAGTTTGTGTGGAAGAATGGGCTAAAATCACTCCTAAGCAATGCCTCTGCCTAGTTTCTCCATTCAGGAGGTGTCTGGAAGCTGTTATTACCAACAAAGGCTTTTCTACTAAATATTAAATTAATTTCACCAAGCATGTTCAATACTTATTTCCTGTGTCATCCTACTTTATTAAATATAACTTGTTTTGTGAACACAGTCCTTTCGTCCTGGCCGTGGCACATCGGACCAGCTCTTTACCCTCTCGAGAATTCTTGAGGGTTCGTGGGAGTTTGCCCAACCAGTTTACATGTGTTTTGTGGACTTGGAGAAGGCATTTGACCGCGTCCCTCGTGGATTTTTGTGGGGGGTTCTTCGGGAGTATGGGGTATCGGGCTTGTTGTTACGAGCTATTCGGTCTCTGTACGACCGTTGTGAGAGTTTAGTTCGTATTGCCAACACTCGGTCGGAGTCATTCCCAGTGAGAGTTGGACTCCGCCAGGGCTGCCCTTTGTCACCGGTCCTGTTCATAATTTTTATGGACAGGATTTCTAGGCGCAGCCAGGGAATGGAGGGTGTCATGCTTGGTGACCACAGGATCTCATCTCTGTTGTTTGCAGATGATGTTGTCCTGTTGGCTTCATCCAGCAATGACCTACAGCTCTTGCTGGGACGGTTTGCCGCTGAGTGTGAAGCGGCTGGGATGAGAACCAGCACCTCCAAGTCCGAGTCCATGGTCCTCAGCCGGAAAAAGGTGGATTGTCCTCTCCGGGTTGGGGACAGGCTCCTGCCCCAAGTGGAGGAGTTTAAGTATCTTGGGGTCTTGTTCACGAGTGAGGGGAAAATGGAGCGAGAGATCGACAGACGGATTGGAGCAGCATCTGCAGTGATGCGGACGTTGTACCGGTCTGTTGTGGTGAAGAGGGAGCTTAGTTCTAAGGCAAAGCTGTCGATTTACCAGTCAATCTACGTTCCTACTCTCACCTATGGTCACGAGCTTTGGGTAATGACCGAAAGAACGAGATCGCGGATACAAGCGGCTGAAATGAGCTTTCTCCGTAGGATTGCTGGACTCACCCTCAGAGATAGGGTGAGGAGCTCAGTCATCCGGGAGAGGCTCAGAGTAGAACCGCTGCTCCTCCACATTGAAAGGAGTCAGTTGAGGTGGTATGGGCATCTGATTAGGATGCCTCCTGGACGCCTCCCACTTGAGGTGTTTCAGGCACGTCCCACTGGGAGGAGACCCCGGGGCAGACCCAGGACTCGGTGGAGAGACTATGTCTCCCAGCTGGTCTGGGAACGCCTTGGTATCCCCTCTGAAGAGCTGGAGCAGGTGGCTGGGGAGAGGGAAGTCTGGGCTTCTCTGCTTGAACTGCTGCCTCCGCAACCCGGACCTCCGGAAAAGCGGTAGAAGATGGATGGATGGATGGATGTGAACACAGTTTCCTTGATTTCTTTGTATGTATGCATTATTTGGGTTGTTACTGATTTTGTCATGAATTGCCCCTTGGGGCAGAAAGGAGAAACCCAGACACTGAATTGTAGTTTGTGGTATTTATTAACAAAACAAAAACACAAAAAGTTCAAACAGTGCACAGACACAAAAATCCAGTCAGTGCACAAAGCAAACTTACGAACGGCAGGGAGAAAACAGGATACACACGGATGAAGACATCAGAACGGGGACAGGGTTCTGATGCAAATGATTCTTTGAGACTCCATCAAAAAGTGAAAGAAACAATCGCCTTAAGTAGGGCATGAAACCAGTGGGCATAAATGGTCGCAGGTGTGGATTACATGAGCGAGTAGGAGATGACAATGATTACCAACTGGGGTCAGCTGAGTATAATGAGAGGGGAGAAGATGGGACTGACAGCTGACAGGGACACCACCCACAACGGAGCAAAAATCTGGAAGTGCCACTGACAGCTGTCACTCCAGTAAGAGAACACAACAACACGATTATAAAGAATTAAATGCCAACAAATACGATGGAGCTGAGAAATAAATACAAATTAATACCAAATAAAAGAGTAGCAAAACCATGATAACATAAACAAGGGGAATAAGAAACAATGAGAGATATACGAAAACCAACCATGGGTAAAAAGACAGGAACCAAAGAACACAAAGTACAACAAATATACAAATATGAGAAAAAGGCCATGCAACTGAGCACAGCGGAATCCCCCGTGCTCAGATCATAAGAGATATCTGGTGAAAATCTCAGATCATTGGCTCCATCAGGGACATGTTTAATGAGAAAAATGTTGACGTGTTCAATACTCATATTCCCCACTGTATAGACTTTTCCTATGGCAGTCACTGAAAATATGTTATGAAATGATATGACAAAAATGTGACTATTTCAGTCAAATTCTTCAGTCATATTTTATTTCTTTATTTTTTGTGCATTTTTTTGAGAAGAGGGCACGGCTTGCTGAAGGTTTAAATTTTATAGGCCTGGAAGTGACAGTTTTATTTTCATAGTCCTTACAGAATATCAGTAATTAATATTTCATTGATTTCAACATGAACTGTTTATTAATTACGAGAAGAGCTAACTACAACATGTAATATCACATCTTTATGGAAAACTGAAGAACTGGCAAATTATGTTGCACGAAAAATTGTACAGTATTAGCCTTTGAAATTGCAATGCCTTGCTTTAGAAAATTTAACTGACTCTGCATCACCAGCGTAGAGTATTAGGGATAATCAAATAATGATTAACTACAATATTTGAGTCTGAATGGGTCACTCATGTCGCCTAAATCATGTGCAGTTGTCACACATCTCCACAGCGCCGAGATATTTTGGCTGAACTGTTCATATCACAGTGCTGTTCATATCATACTGTTAATAGTAAACTTATCAATCCTTATAGGCCACTTATGGATTTCAATCAGTAGAGCTCATAAATCTGCTGCATTGTCAATGTTGAGCATGGAATAGAAGAAAACAAACTTATCAATAAGCTGCTTTCAGTCCAAAGTTTCCAAGTGGACCTTTTTTCTAAGCACTAACAAACCAACACACAACTTTACTCACACTCATTTGCAGCTAGCAGCCTCAAATCAGACAAGTTTCCTCATTAATGAGACCAAAATCAATCAATCATTAGATACAAAATCAATGACTGACTGAAACATGTGAGAACGTAGCACAAGTTAGATGAGTCTTGGTCAGTCATAACTTTTGCAGGAGAAGAAGCCTCAATTTAAAAAAAAAAAAAAAAAAAAAAAAAAAAAAAAAAGCAACCCATTAAAACAAAGCATCCTTTTCATGGAACAAAGCAGAG
This sequence comes from Pholidichthys leucotaenia, assembly GCA_020510985.1. Taxonomy (NCBI): domain Eukaryota; kingdom Metazoa; phylum Chordata; class Actinopteri; order Cichliformes; family Pholidichthyidae; genus Pholidichthys; species Pholidichthys leucotaenia. The sequence continues at coordinate 98,637,532 of CM035840.1, read as the reverse complement.
AGGAGTGGAATATGATCACTAGTCTCCACAGTAAAAAAAAAAAAAAGTACTGATTATTTTATACAGGAAGATATGTGTATTCTTTTTTGGGGTGGGGGGTGGGGGTGGGAGGGGGATTCTTTATATATGTTTGATGCTTATTTTATTCATCAGGCTGCACTTTTTTTTAAAACATGCAGTTGAGAGAGAGTGCTAGCTGACAAAAATACATACAGTAGGTGCCATATTGTTGTATATTAATAATTTGTTTTCTGACTGGTGTAACGGGTTTTAATGAATTGAGGGGACTGAGTGGAGATTTGAATGGGTATACTGTATCTCCTTTATCTACAGTATTTGTCACTGAAGCACTCCATGAACACAATAAGAAAAACAAATTAAAAGTTTAAGTGAGTTTGAAGAACATCTGTTACAGCGTGTTTCTGCAGTCAAGTCCAAATGAAGACTTCTAGTTTACAATAAAGATGACACAGTTCACCCTGCAGGGAAACAATGACACAGTACAGACACCTTTAATCTGTGGTCTAAATGGTAGTTGAAGACTAGCTCTTATAACGGTCCTATCTGGAAAACTTTAGAAATGTTATTGGAATTGACATAAAATTGTTTGTCTGAGTAAACAAATACATCACTAGGGCTAAATAAAATAAAAAGAGTTTTTTTGTTTTTTTTTGTTCAGACTCAGAATAGAGATCCTCCTTTTCCACTTGCAGATGTGACCTTTGCATAAAACAGTAGCATCAGCTTTGTTACAATGTACCCAAACAGCAAGAAAATAAAGGAGCAGTGTAGGATAAGTGTGACAGTACAAGCAGAAAAAAATCAATCCTACTTCTCTTCCCGCTGTCTCTCTCCTTCTAAAAGGGTCCGTACAACATTCCTCACATGCCGAGTATTGTAGGTTGGCTGGAATGCAGACTGTACTCACACAAGACTGAGTGATTTCCAGTGAGTGACACTATTTGAGCAGATGATGGTCTGAGGAAGGAGGGTAACCCCAGAATGTAAACAGCACTCCAGACAGACCTGACCTTTGCTAACATAAATTGGCTGAACCCCTTATGGCTGCAGGGGATGCCAAACTTGAATTATTGTTGCTGCGGTGGACAGACGATCATTCAGCCCTGCCCATGAAAAGCCTTCTTAGCCAAGGAGCTGCTCTGTTTCATAGTGACAAACAGATGCAGGAGTGACCTTGACACAGGACCATCATGTTCTTCAGGGATACAAAGACCCATTTCATTAGCTTCTAGTAAAAACTGTAAAGGGTGTACACAATAACACAATCAAATGTGAAATCTGGACAAAGCCATTATGGGAACAAGTCATGACTGTTCCCAATATGGCATGTTTATTACGGAAGAAAAAGTTCCCATAGTGGCTCCATGGAGATCATTTCTGATGGTGCATTTAGTCTGCATCTTCTACTCACTCCAAATTTGTCATTATGATGTAATAGTTTTTAAAGCTTTATAAAATACAAGCAGTTTCACTGGTTTAAATACAGCCACAACCAGTGTAGCAATTTATTTCAATAATCCAATTTAACTGACTTTGCCCCGGAGGGTAAAGTGTAAATGAATTATTCAAATTTTACACATGCAGGAAGAGATGGTCAGCTGTGATACACGGTGTTGATTGATCTCCCTTAGCAGCGGCATCCTCCATCCCCTCCTCCCTCCTTTCCCTGAGCCCTGGAGACCACTTCAGAATTGAAAAGGTCAAAGGTGATTGGCTGGTACGCTATGAAGCCACTGAGCAGCAACAGGAATAATCAACCGTCCTGACATGCATTGTCGTGCTTCCATGCAGTCATACCCAGCAGAGCACGGAGAGCTGACGTGACCACTAATGCAATGTCAGTATGCTCCCAAATACCATTACTGTGGAAGAAAATACGAAACACTGCGAGATTAAATTGTCAATTTAATGCACATTTATGCAATTTGCTGATGAGATTAATGAAGGGGAGCTTTTGAAGGGAATATTACTTTAGCAAGTAGTCCATCTATTGTGACAAAATTATGCAGCACAGAGTAGTGTCTGGGCTTCTCATGAATTAAGCTACAAACAAATGACAGATGATTTTATTTTGGAAGAAAATGTTTGTTCTGACTATATGTAGACCAAAAAGCCCTCCAACCAGTACATAATAAAAATAGATCATACGTAGGTTCCTCAGTTGAGATATACCAAATGTACTGCCTCAAGGTTGGTGATGCCACTGCCTGTCATGTGGTTTCTCCTTTTCAAATAGGCTCAAATCCAAGTACGAAAGTGTGTGAGTTGCCAGTATTCCTTTTTATTCACTCCAGCTTTCTTGTTTCAGTTCTGGCTTGCCAATTGGTAAAGGTTACAGAAAGGGTTAGGGTTAAGGGAGGGTGAGAGTCTATTTTTCACAGATTACACCTCTCACTAGGGCTGGACAATCTGACCTTAAATCAGCATCATAGTTATTTGGAGCATGTTACCCTGTGCTCCTGTGGTAACGTATCATCACTTCCTGTGTTGCTGACTGTTGTTGTGGTTTGCTTTGTGGTTCGCTCTCCTGAGGATTATTGCCTTTAATTGTATTTTAATTGCTTTTTTCTATCTACCATCACTGCTCACTTCTGTTTAACAAGCCTCTTGCACCTGTGTGCACACTCAGTGTCACCTAATCACCTTCTTTAGCCTTCTGTTCTCCTTTCATCAGTGTTTGTGTTAGCTTCGGGTTAGCTACTAACTATGGCTACTAGCTCTCCTTCCCCTTCTCCTCTGGTGTGCTCTCTCTGTCAGATGTCTAGCTACACCTCTGCCTCTTTTAGTGTTAATAGTAAATGTAATAAATGTTGTCTTTTTGAGGTGCTCGAGGCGAGGTTATGCGATTTGGAATCCCAGCTCCGCTGCATTGAAACACCATCTGCGCCAGTTAATAATGACGGACGCTCCTTAGCTGCAGCGGAGCACCCTAGCATAGGGCGGCCTGCTAGCCGTTCTCTGGTTCCGACCTCTCTTGAGCAGCCAGGAGAGAATGCGTGGGTGACGGTGAGAAGGAAGCACAGCGACAAGCCCCTGGTACACCACCAACCTGTTCATGTCTCTAATCGTTTTTCCCTGCTCAGCGACACACCCACTGAGGAAAAAACTCTGATCATTGGTGACTCTGTAGTCAGAAATATGAACCTAGAGACTCCAGCGGCCATAGTTAAATGCATTCCTGGGGCCAGAGCAGGCGATATCGAGTCAAATTTGAAAATGCTGGCTAAAAGTAACTGTAAATACTCCACAATTGTTATCCACGCCAGCATTAACGACACCCGACTCCGGCAGTCAGAAGTCACAAAACTTAATGTGGAATCAATGTGTGACTTTGCAAAAACAATGTCTGCCTCTGTAGTATTCTCTGGGCCCCTCCCCAATCTGACCAGTGATGACACGTTTAGCCGCTTGTCATCCTTCAACCGCTGGCTGTCTGTGTCGTGTCCTGCAAACAATGTGGGCTACATAGACAATTGTTTTATTTTTTATTTTATTTGTTTATTTGACAGGGACAGTGCAATAAACATAGACAAAAAAAATCTGATGTGTTGCACAAAGAGTGTATAGCTATTAGCTAATTTGCAACTCCTGTCCCTGGATGGGCTTTAGAAAGAAGAAACAGGTAAAAAGAGAGAAAGATAAGGGGAAAAAAACAAAATGAAAACAGAATAAACAATAACCACATACATCAATGCAAACAAGATTATAAGTACACAATATAAAAACCTGGTTCACATTTGCCTATTTCAGGTCTCCCCCCCTTCGTCACTCACTATAAACAAACACATTCATTCCTTCCCTTCATTCACTCACACCCTGCAGACAATCATTTCATACATGGGCACATTCTTGTTTATTTTTCAGCCGGTTTTTAACCTTTGTAGTAAAAGTCCGTTATTATTTTGATTTCATTTGGCATTGTGTTCCAGATATGACTGCCCTTTATAGAGAAAGCTGTTTGTCCAAATGTGGTTCTGCGGTGGGATATTTTACAGTTATTGTTAACAGAACTCCTGGTGGCTCTTCTGCTGTCTTGTCTTTGGATGACTCTAACAAGTGGCTCTGGCGCTGATTTATGGAAACATTTGAAAATTAATTTCAGAAAACAGAGGTCAATGAAACTCTCAAAACTCAATAGATTGTATTTTTTTAAAATATAACAGTGATGCCACCTAATGGGCTTTTTATCCAAGATTTTTAGAGTTTGATTATATAATGAACCTATATGTTTTATTGAGGAAGGAGCTGCTTGAGCCCAGACTGTCAAACAGTATGATATATGAGAAAAAACCATAGAATGCATATACAGTACAGCTGCTTGGTATGGTATGTAATATCTAATTAATTTAAAGCAGTTCAGTTTTTTTTTTTACTGTTTTAGAAAGCTTCTTTATATGAAGATTAAATTTGAATTGAGGATCTAGTACAATGCCAAGGTATTTGAATTCTGTAACTAAACTGATGTCTTGATCATGTATATTAACTTTAAAATGTTGCAGGTTACATTTTTTGATTGAAAAGCACATTGAAACTGTTTTCTGAAGGTTCAGCAATAGATGGTTCTGGAAGAGCCACTCTTGGACATCAACCATACTTGTAGACAGTACATCTGCAGCCTGTGCTGGAGTCTTGGCAGCTGTGTAAATAACTGCATCATCTGCATAAAGTTGACATGTTGCAGCTGAGCAGTGTAGTGGCAAGTCATTAATAAAAATGCTGAAAAGTAAAGGACCAAGAATGGACCCTTGTGGGATACCCATACGGTTGTTTAAAAATAAGGATTTATCCTGGTGAACTTTTACACACTGTTCTCTATTCTGGAGATAAGATGCAAACCATTCTATTGTATCTGGAGAGAAGTTAAAAGATACCATTTTGAATAAAAGCAAACTGTGGTTTACAGTATCGAAAGCCTTTTTGAGATCCAGAAAAACAGCCCCCACCACATTACCCCTGTCCAAGGACTGTTTGACATTTTCAATAAGGCAGCAATTTGCTGTTTCTGTTGAGTATCCTGGTCTAAAACCAAATTGGTGTGGATGAAGAAGTTGACTGTCTTGTAGATAGTCTATCAGCTGTGTAGCTACAACTTTTTCAAGAACCTTAGACAGGACTGGTAAAATAGAGACTGGGCGGTAATTGCATATATCGTCTTTACTGCCTGATTTATAAATTGGTTTGACGACAGCTTTTTTCCAACCAGATGGAAATGTACTAGACCTAATGGAGAGATTAATGAGATTAGTCAGTGGTTTGATTAATATTTTGCTGTGCGTTTTGAGAAAGGAAGTGCTCAATTGTAGATATCATTGGAACTCATTTTGGGGAAAACCTGGTCTTATTAGATGAGACGGCATACATCCCACTTTGGATGGTGTGTCTCATTTATCTAACAATCTGTCATCATTTTTATCCAAATTTCCAAAACCTTGACAACTCAGAGTTGGGACCAGGAAGCAGAGTTGCAGTCTTACATGGCTCTCTGCAGCTCCTCTTCATCTGCCACCCCTCAACTTAGCCCCTGTCTTCCCCATCAGAGAATCATTGTCTGCTCCCTCCAAAGTAAATTAAAATACAATGTATAAGCATCCCAAAGTGATTAAACAAAAAGTTGGTAAAACAAATTAGACATGAAGCCTCTAAATTTAATGATTTGGCCTCTCTTCCTCCTCATAATTTAAAAATTAAATGTGGTTTGTTAAATATTAGGTCTCTAACTCCCAAGTCTCTGCTAGTCCATGACCTATTAATTGATCATCAGATTGATTTAATATCCCTTACAGAGACATGGTTAGGGCAAGAGGATTATGTTGGTTTAAATGAATCAACTCCCTCTGGTTATTTAAACTGTCAAAATCCCAGAAGTTCTGGTTGTGGAGGAAGAACAAGCAACAATTTACCATTCCCAATTACTAGTTAATATAAAGCAAAAAAACATGTTATAATTCCTTTGAGGGCCTGGTCCTCAGTATTGGGCATTTTAGCAATTTTAGGTTAAACCCAATTTTATTTGCCATAATTTATCGTCCTCCCTCAGCCTACTCAGAGTTTTTATCCGAATTTGCCGAATTCTTAGCTGATTTAGTGCTGAAATCAGATAGAATAATTATAGTAGGGGACTTTAATATACATGTAGATGTAGATAGTGATTGCCTTAATATGGTATTTAATTCAATATTAGACTCGATGGGGTGTTGTCAGAAAGTAGGAAATTCTACTCTTTATCTCCACCACATGTTGAACCTTGTTCTGACATATGGCATAGAAATAGAAAATCTGGTAGTGTCTCCTCATAACCCTGTACTGTCAGACCATTGTCTGTTAACCTTTGATTTTACTATTTCTGACTATTTGGTTCCTAAAGAAAAATATTACTACAGTAGAGGCCTCTCAGATGATGTTGTTACCAAATTTATGCAGATTGTTTCCTCTATGTCATGTATCAACACAACGGAAATAACCTATAGAGAGCTTGCTCCTTTTGTAATTGATAGCATGGTAGATAGTGTTACAGCTTCTCTGCATCAGACTCTAGACATGGTGGCTCCTTTAAAAAAGAAAAAGTCTAATCAGAGATTTCTAACTCCTTGGTTCAAAACAGAAACTCGTAGCTTAAAACAGAAGATTCATCAATTAGAAAGAAAATGGTTCTCCACTACTATAGATGAAATCTATTTAGCTTGGAGAAATCATTGATTTATAAAAAAAATCTCTTAGAAAAGCTAGAACAAGTTATTATTCTGCATTAATAGAAGAGAACAAGAATAATCCCAGGTTTCTTTTCAGCACTGTAGCCAGGTGACAAAGAGTCAGAACTCTGTCAATCCTAGCATTCCCTTAGAGCTTACTAGTCAGGACTTTATGAACTTTTTCAATAATAAAATTTCATCTATCAGAGATAAAATCAGTCAGATTCTCCCCACCGTTAACTTAAATACAGTAACTACTACAACTCCTTCAACTGATATCTGTTTGGATGAGTTTACTCCAATTGACCTTTTAGAGATAGATAAAATAATTTCCTCATCCAAGCCTTCAACTTGTCTTTTAGACCCTATTCCTACCACATTATTGAAAGAAGAAGAAGTCTTCCCATTTATTGGTAGCTCTATTCTTCAAATAATCAATTCTTCATTAACATTAGGCAATGTACCACAGGCTTTTAAAACTGCTGTAATTAAACCCTTACTCAAAAAGCCAACGCTGGATCCAGGAATTTTAGCCAACTATCGACCAATCTCTAATCTGACTTTATGTTCAAAAATCTTAGAAAGAGTTGCTGCTACGCAATTATTTGACCACTTGCAGGGAAATGGTTTATTTGAAAAGTTTCAATCTGGGTTCAGAATCCATCACAGTACTGAAACAGCCTTAGTGAAGGTCAGTAATGACCTCCTTATCGCATCTGATAATGAACTTGTTTCTGTACTTGTCCCTTTAGACCTTAGTGCAGCTTTTGATACTATCGATCATAATATTCTACTTGATAGATTAGAACACTATGTTGGACTTAATGGAACTTCGTTGAAGTGGTTTAGATCTTATTTATCTGATAGGTTCCAGTTTGTTCTTGTCAGTAATGAGTTTTCTTCCAACTCAAAGCTCAGTGATGGAGTTCCACAGGGATCTATGCTAGGCCCTACTCTTTTTAGTTTATATATGCTTCCGTTAGGCAACAATATTAGAAAGCACTGTATACATTTTCATTGTTATGCAGATGACACACAGTTATACTGACATGGTGTATAGACCCAATGACCAGACTAAGACTCAGGAATAGATACAATTAAGTTTATTAACAATAATGAGTGTGTGTATGCGTGCATGGATATGTAGTCTGAAGCCGCTGGGGGAGAGCAGAACACCGTACAACCTGGCAGCCCTAAGGACACACAGAAGCAGGGACAGTTAGAGGTTATCACTGATGGGGATGTGCAGTTTAGTCCAAAGCTTACTGTTTGTGGAGATGTTGTGCGGCTGAGGTTCAGCTTGGCGGCTACGGCCAGGAGGACAGTGTTCTCCGTTCTCGTCGCGGCAGCTGGAGGTGAATGTGTGCAGGGTGAGTGGTGCGGCATAGTCCGCCGCTAGGAAGGAAGGAAGGAAGGTGGTCCGCCGCCACAGAGAGGGGGAGATCCGCCGCCACGGAGCTCCGCCTGTGCACAGGGGACTGAGAGAGGGATTAGAGGAATGAGCGAGCCTTACTTGAACTGGAGGAGGATTCTTCCTGATGCCGGTGGGCAGGATGCTAGGAGCGAGGACAAAGGTAGGCTTAGACTGGAACTCAGGAACAAAGACGAAGGCAGGAGAAGGTCGTATGGAGTGTAGACAGACGACTCCACACTGAACCCAGGGCAGCATGGTTTATATAGCCCAGGCCATGACGAGGAGCAGGCGTGTGCACAGCTGAAGGGAATGAGCACTGGAGCAGACCATTACATATACCTGTCAATGAAGCCAGATGATAGTAATCAATTAGCCAAGTTAGAGGCCTGTCTTAAGGAAATCAAAGCTTGGATGACTTGTAATTTCCTGCTATTAAATTCAGATAAGACTGAACTCATTCTAGTTGGTCCAAAAAAACCTTAGAAATACCTTTCCAAATCAAACTCTTAGTTTGGATGTGGTTACTCTTTCTCTGAATAGTTCTGTGAGGAACCTTGGAGTTATTTTTGATCAAGATCTGTTTTAAATTTGTTTCTAAGAGTGCCTTCTATCATTTGCGTAATATTGCCAAGATTAGGAGCATCTTGTCTCAGAGTGATGCTGAGAAACTGATCCACGCCTTTGTTAGCTCTAGATTAGATTATTGTAACTCTTTGTTATCAGGTTGTCCTAAAACATCTCTAAAAAGTCTTCAGCTGATCCAAAATGCTGCAGCAAGAGTTTTAACAGGTACTAGAAAGAGAGATCATATCTCTCCGGTTCTGGCCTCCCTTCATTGGCTTCCCATAGAGTTTAGAATTAAGTTTAAAATCCTTTTTCTCACTTCAGGCCCCTTTTTATTTAAAAGATTTGATACTACCCTATTATCCTAACAGATCACTATGCTTCCAAAATGCTGGATTACTTGTAATACCTACAATCTCCAAAAGTACAATGGGAGGCAGAGCCTTCAGTTATCAAGCTCCTCTCCTGTGGAACCAGCTGCCAATCTGGATTTGGGAGTCAGACTCGATCTCTGTTTTTAAGGATAGAGTGAAAACCTTCCTTTTTGATATAGCCTACAATTATGGAGGGATCATGTGCCTCTGAACCCTCCCTTAGTTATGCTGCTAATAGGTTTAGACAGCTGGGGGACCTCCAATAATGCATTGGACTTTTTGCTGGTCATTAACATTTGTTTGTTCTCTCCCATAGATTGAGTCCCCATCATGCTGTGTTTGCTCTCTACATATCTGTTCTTTTCGTCTTCTCTATCCCCTCACCCCCCAGCCAGTTGCAGCAGATGACTGCCCCTCCCTGAGCCTGGTTCTGCTGGAGGTTTCTTCCTGTTAAAAGGGAGTTTTTCCTCTCCACCGTCAGTAAGCGCTTGCTCACAAGGGATCGCCTGATTGCTGGGGTCTTTCTGCGATTGTGGGGGTTTCCCCTACAGTTGAAAGTGCTATGAGATGACTGTTGTTGTGAAATGGTGCTATATAAATAAAGCTGAATTGAATTGAATTAACTGACAATTTCATGTTGTTTGTTTCCCCTCCTTTCTTCTCCCTTACTGTTCACTGACAAGGCTTGTAATTAAGCAATGTTACATAAGAGTGTGGCATCCTATCACTGTGGTGCGGTAATAAATGGACATTATATAATAATATAATAGACTTATTGTCATTTCACACAAAAAATAAATATTGTCCAGAGCCGAAGTCAGTGTTTGTTTACATGCCTCTTGAGGGAATGTGGGTCACGTGACTTGTGACGGTGGCTAATTAGCTTTTTTTTAACAGTTTATCCACACACACACATCACACATTATCAACAACATAAATGAATGAGTTACAACATGAATTATCAACAGCATGAACAGCAGTATACAATAGGCTTTTTTCCACATTGATTTGGAGTGTGAATGGGTCATGGAGCCCATTTCTACAATAAAATGATTATGGAAATTGGTCGGATGTCTTTGTGTACAGGAACAAACAAACATATAACAGACATATAGCACACAATCCCAGCATTTGTTTACATTGAATTAGTAGGTGAGTTCAAGATACATAGTGAAGTTATTAAATATTAGTGGAGTGACATCAATATATAAAACAAAATTACAAAGGGGTGACAACTCATCAGTAAGCAAGTTTTGTGTAACAAATAGTGGATTAATTATATAATGATAGGAGTTGTAGTTTTAGTTTTTCTTGAAGATGGAGATGAAAGGTAACATTTTTAGAGTCTCATCAAGCTCATTCCAAATCTGCAGTCTTCTGCACACAATACTAAAGCTGGTAGATTTTAGTCTTCCTTTTTTCCCAGTAATTTGGTTTTTATTTCTAGTGATATAGGTGTGCCTGGGAAGGAAGGTTGGAATGAGTTTATATAAGTTATAGTTGAGTTTGTGTACAACCTGATACATTACACAGACATTCTGGAAGTAATTATGCTCAGCAAGACTTAGGACATTACAATGATGGAAAAGATGACTAGTAGAAGAATTATATTCAAACCATGATAAGACATGTATAACTTTCTTTTGGAGAATTTCTAGCTTTTTTAGGTGAGTTGGAAATGTGGTACTGTGGAGGAATAAGATCAGGCGAGATGGGACGAGCTGGAAGGTTGCAGAGTTTTATTTGCTCCAACATCATGAGACGCACTTTGTAGCTCAGTGCGCTACTGTCCTCTACTGCGCTATCGAGACATTTCACACAAGATCTTTTATACAGTGATCAGGAAAAGAGAATGCATGGCACATTAGCATATCAGTCAATACACATGAATAGCCTAACCAACTGGCACCCGGACGTCCTCTCCCTAATCCTGGGATGTATAAACAACAGTCCATTGTTCTGGCTGTCCCCCAGGGGTTCTCTGTCCGTATGTGAATGGTCCTCTGCTTCCTCCAGACCTGCTGAGTGTGAGGATTTTCCATGTAAAGTGTGGTGGGTCACCACAGTACGACATATGATATTGCAGTAATGTAAGTGAGGCTCAAATAAAATTTTATATATAGAGTGAGAAGTGATGGAAGTGGTAGAAAATGTCTCAATTTAAAAAATAAAGCAGCATATTTGGCTAGTTTCTTGGTTAGATTGTCGATGTGACATTTGAAATTGAGAAATTTGTCAATGAAGACCCTCAAGAATTTTGTAGAGCTAACTCTTGTAATATTCTGTCCATTAATTTTGGGACAAAGTTGCTTAGTGTCTGGCTTTTTATTGGAATGGAATACAATATAATTAGTTTTACTGATATTAAGAGAAAGTTTGTTACACTGAATCCAGGTGTCTATTTTCATAAGTTCACTATTTATTGTCTGTTCTAAGTTCATTTGGATTCTGGTAAGCAAAAAATAAATTAGTGTCATCAGCAAACAATACTTTATGTAGTAGAGATGAGGAGTTAGTAATGTCATTTATGTACAGAATGAATAGAACTGGTCCCAAAATGGAACCCTGGGAAACCCTATGATCGATGGATTTATATGATGATTTGTGGTTATTTGTATAAACATATTGTTAGCTGCAGTCCTTCATGCAGCTATAATTGTGTTACCACCACATAATGATTATAAGTCTCTCATCGGGTTCTTAAATAAAGCCTTAGCTTGTCCATTTTGTCGTAAATTCCCACAAGAAAATCATTGAAATAACAGCAACTTAGCTTCAGGCATCTACGTGTTAGTTTCCACAAACTTCACTGCTTTTTCTTGGCATCTTCAGATGACATAAAGAGTCAGTCATCACATACATATCTTGGGCGCATGTGCACGCAGCGACCAGCAGCTGGTGATATAGTGCGTGTGTGCGTGTGTGTGTTTTTTGTACTTTTTTACGTTTTTAGAAAATCCTCTGTGTTGTTTCTGCCCTGGAGCATTTGTAGAATATATGGCGAAGAGCTCCCTGGTATTTACATCATGGAATTCCTCTCCTCTCTCGCACTGCTGCTTTCTGTGTTCTGGCTCTTTGTCTCTGAGGTAAACGCGTTCGGCCCCATGGCGAGCAGAATAGCGGGCAGAATACAATATTCCAGGGACGTGTTGCTACGCTTTAACACAGCTGATTCAGCGCCTGTGATTGAGCCCAAACTTCAACTGCCGGACTTTATTTTGAGAGATGGACACAGCGGTGAAAAGAGAAGCGGCAGGAGGAAGCGTGGAAGACGTGGAGGTGTGAAATTGCGCCTTAGGAGACGTCAGTTTGGTAACATTCCTCTTCCTTCGATCATTTTTGGGAATGCACAGTCTGTGAGAAACAAGGTGGAGGAAATTCAAGGCAATGTACGTTACCAGAAGGATTTTGAGAACTGCTGCGTCATGGCTTTCACTGAATCTTGGCTTACTGCGCATGATCGAGATGCAGACCTGTGGATTGACGGCTTTGGAGCCCCGCTGTGCTCGGATCGGCAGGAAGAGGTAACTGGGAAGCGTCAGGGGGGCGGTGTATGTTTATACATTAATAAGCAGTACTGCACATCTGTCACGGTCAGAGAGCGCATCTGTACACCCAATGTGGAGTTGCTGTCTGTGTCACTACGCCCCTTTTATTTGCCTCGAGAGTTTCCCCAACTTTTCATCACAGTTGTGTATATTCATCCGAGGGCAGACGCTGACTCCGCCTCCAGCACCATCTCTGATGTGGTGCAGCGGCTGCAGTCAATTTCTCCAGAGGCGCCAAACTTCATTCTTGGGGATTTTAACCATGTTTCTTTAAAGAAGACACTTAAAAACTTTCATCAGTATGTCTCCTGCCCAACCAGGCGAAAAAAGACATTGGACCTGTGCTATGGATCCATAGAGAGGGCCTATAAATCACTCTCCCTTCCTCCTTTAGGATCCTCAGATCACAACTGTGTTCATTTGCTGCCCACATATAAAACTGCTCTCAGAAGAGGCAAGGTGGAGATGAGAGACACTGATGTGTGGACAGAAGATTCAGAGCACAGCCTCCAGGAATGCTTTGACTGTACAGACTGGAAGATGTTCATAATGGCCTGCGGGGATGACTTGGACTCTCTGGCTGAGCTCACATGCTCATACATGGCTTACTGTCAAAATAAGATTGTTCCACGTAAACGTTTCAAATTATACCCCAACAACAAACCATGGGTTACTAAATCAGTTAAATCCTGCTTACAGAGGAAAGCTCTTGCCTTTAAACAGGGGTCTGTTTCTGAGCTACAGGTTGCCACTAAGGAGCTGAAGGCCGAAATTTTAAGAGCAAAACAGAATTATAAATCAGAGTTGGAAAGCAAGATGGCAGCAAATAAACTTGGTTCGGCCTGGGCCAGTATGAAAACTATTGCAGGCCTTCAGAGTACAGAGCGCAGTAATCGTGTGTTTTTAGATGGTTTTAGTTCAGACACAGAGCTGGCTAATGCTCTTAATTGTTTTTATGGTCGTTTTGACTCCTTTGATTTTAGCACAGAAATCCAAGATTTGAAACAGAAACTCAAAGACAATCAGCACTTTAATATTGAGATGCAGGATGTTAAAAGGGAGTTCCGCGCTGTAAAAGTGAACAAAAGTCAGGGCCCTGATAATATATGTGGGCGCCTGGTAAAGTCCTGTGCACATGAACTGAGTCCTATATTTCATTACATTTTTTCAATAAGTCCTTACAGACACAACATGTGCCTAAGATCTGGAAAGATGCCGTGGTTGTTCCCGTTCCAAAATCCAACTGTCCTAAAACGGTAAATGACTTTAGACCAGTTGCTTTGACTTCAATTTTAATGAAAATTTTTGAAAAACTGGTCAGATGTGAGGTCCTAAGGCAGACTGAAAATGCATTGGATCCTCTGCAGTTTCCCTATAGGCCTCACAGAGGAGTGGAGGATGCTACTGTCACTCTGTTTGACATGCTTTTCAAACATCTGGATTTTAATGGGACACACGCCAGGCTTTTATTTGTGGACTTTTCTTCTGCCTTTAATACAATCCAACCTCATATTTTAGTTGAAAGGCTCCTGCAACAATTTGATTTAAGCAATAATCTGGTGGGTTGGATTCTGGATTTCTTAACCAACAGGACGCAGAGAGTAAGGGTCAATGGTACATTGTCTGACCTAAAGTGCTCTTCTACTGGCTCTCCTCAGGGGTGTGTGTTGTCACCACTACTCTTCATCCTGTACACAAACATGTGTCGGAGCAGACATGACAACAGACACATTATAAAGTGTGCTGATGACTCAGTCATTGTCAGTCTCCTCCAGAATGGTGAGAGTGGCCACAGCCCAGTAGTTGATGACTTTGTTCACTGGTGTGAGGATTCCTACCTGCAGCTGAATACAACAAAAACGAAAGATATGATTATTGACTTTAGGAGGAAAACTCCCAGGCACAAAGTCACCATACTAAAAGGCCAGACCACCGAATGTGTACAATCGTACAAATATCTTGGGACGATTATTGATAGTGGATTGAACTTTGAGGTGAACTGTGAAAGGGTGTGCAAAAAGGGTCAGCAAAATTTGCATTGTTTGAGGAAACTTGCACGCTTCCAAATTGACCGAACCATAATGACTATGTTTTATCGGGCTTTTATTGAATCTGTTTTATCCTTTTCTTTAATGTCATGGTTTGGTCAGATAAAACTGAAACAGAGGAAATCCTTGGATCAGGTAGTCAGCTGGTCCAGTCGTTTGCTTGGTGAGTCACAGCTGAGCCTGACATCCCTGTACATCAGACAAGTACAGAGGATGGCCGACTCGATTTTAAATGATGACTCCCACCCTTTGCACTGCAACTTTCAGCTTCTTCCCTCCAGACGGAGGTTTGCTGTCCCAAAAAGTAGAACCCACCGCTACAAAAACAGCTTTGTCCCTGCTGCTGTCAAAGAGTTAAACAAGCTATAAAAATTATATTGTACATATTTTATATTTACCTATTTTGTAAGATGTGTGCCTGTGTTTGTGTCTATGTTGAATGTAATTAGTGGCTTGTAAATATGGATGTCACCAACTGCAAAACAAATCTACCTACGGGTACAAATAAAGTAACCTGAACCTGAGCCTGAACCTGAACCTACTGTGTGGACGGAGACCACATTTCACATTTTTACTTTTTCTGCAGTGTTCTGCTGCTTCCAAACAGGGCTAACTATTCTGCTTCTGGGGTGCAGAGTTACGTTGCTGCACACGTAACTCCATGGGCATGTTTTAAAGAGGCAGTACATGAAAACCTCTATATACACACGCAGGGAGAGGTGAAATTTAAAAAAAAAACAAAACAACATGAACAAGATTACATCAGTTTTACACCCCAAATGCAGTGACTGGGCGGGTTATGCCAAAGACCATAAAAAAGTGGAACTTCCTACCATCCAGCTTGGTGCTCAGCAAAAATGGAAGGAAATATGGGCGGCAGTGGATCAGGGGGTAGAGTGGGTCGTCCAATAACCACAGCGTTGGCTGTTGTGTCCCTGGGCAAGACACTTTACCCACCTTGCCTCCTGACAGACAGCCATGTCAGTCTGCCCCAGGGCAGCTGTGGCTAGAGCAGTAGCTTACCACAACCATTGTCTGTCTGTGGAGTGACTGAATAACGGACTCACTTTGGGTATCTTGAAAGGTGCTATATAAATACAATCCATTATTATTATTATTATTATTATTATTATTAATAATAATAATAATAATAATAATAATAATAAGGCCTCGATAGTCCGGCTTTGGGAGCGAGCTGCGGGGGAAGCTCACTGCAGGCGGCGGTGGAGGGAGGGGGGTGGGGGTAGCAAGTGCCGGCCCGGGACGGCGAAATTGTCTGGGCCGCGCAAAAATTGCCTGTGGATCCGCGATGTTGAGGGGCTGTCCCGTTGAACGTGCGGAGGTCCACAGCAGCTGTAAGAAGAAAAATTTGTCTCTGACTCCTCTCGCGGCCATGAAGAAAAAAAGGAGCTGCAGCAGTGAGGGACTTGGCGTGCTGACTTTAGGTGCGCACGCAGCCCTAAAGCCCTCGGGGACAGCAGGCGGCTGAATTCTCTTGTGCGCCGTGGCTGAGACCATTAGAAAATCCTGTGAGCGAGCTGCGTGCGTGTTTCAGGTGTGTGAGCAGCCCTGAAGGTTCTGTGTGCAGCGGCGACGGACGATGGCGGTCTGTGAGGAGCTGGTATTGTCCCTTGTGTGGTGCGCTGTCCTCATAACCCCCCGGTGTGCGTGCGGGGTTCGGTGCATGGCAGGTCCGCTGTAGAGGCGAGTCAGGGTCAGGGAGCTTGCTGGAGATCAGCGTCGTCGGCGCCGATGGTCATCCCTGTAAGCTGTTGCGTCGTTCGCTGTGTCGGGTCGTGGTGCATTCAGGTCCACACGGTGCGTTCTCCGTCGGCCCTGGAGGTCGCTGTCGTGGAGAGAGGACGAGGTGCGTACGCTCTCGTGTGGAGGAGCTGTGAGAGCGGCCGGTCCCAGCGTGGATGTGCAGATCTCAGGCGTGCAGATCTCACCATGAAGGTTTCTGCAGCTTTCCCGGTCGTGGGTGATCTCCCGAGAGTTTCGCCTGGTGGTGGCTCTGCGTCGAGGTCTCCCTGTAGCAGAAGGGAGGGCAGATCATTTGCGTCAGGCTGCTGCGTTCGCTTGTCGTCGGACAATCACCGCCGGGTGCTGCGTTCGTTGTCGTCGGGTCACCAGTGTAGCTGTCCAGACCAGAAGGTTGCGTTGCACAAAGCGTGTGCTTTCTCAGGGTCACCAATGTGGCGGATGAATAATAAGGCAGCGAACTGAGAGTTTTTGAGGGTGTTTATTATCATTCATCCCGCCATCATCGAACTCACTCCAGCCCTGTGCAGGCGGGCTGGAGCGGGTCCTCAGGCTCTCGTGAGGAGACACAGAATGCGTGTCGTCAGATGAGCAGTAGTCAGAGAGAGAGAGAGTTACAGAGCAATGCAGTTTTTATACCCCACTACAGACAATACATGAAAGGCATGTTATCATCAAAGAAACTGCAGGAAGGCATGGGACATTTACATTTGAGTACAGAGCAGGAAGTCATACATAACAACAGCAAGACTGGCCGGAATTCGCCTCTGCTCCGGAGCTGTAGGACAAAAGAGGTTACAAGGCACATCTACATATTGTTATCAGTCCATAGATCACACTGCTATGTTAATTGCTCCCGCTGAGCGCTCTGCTTGTCCGTGGCTGTTGTGGGGTTTACCCATACCCATTATCCTTGTCCTTAATTGGCAGAATCAATTCTGTAAAAATGATGTTACTTCCAAAGTTTTTTAATTTGTTTCAATGTCTCCCCATTTTTATTCCTAAATCCTTTTTTAAGTCTTTGGACTCTCTGATTACCTCATTTATTTGGAATGGTAAACATCCGAGATTGAGGAAAGTTTTTCTTCAAAGACCCAAATCAGTGGGTGTCATGGCTCTGCCTAACTTTCAATATTACTACTGGGCAGCAAATATCAGGTGCATGTTATATTGGAAACATTTCTATCTGGAACCCAAATCATCCATTTGGATCCTTATGGAGTCACATGTGGACAATCAAACTTCCCTACCGGCAATTTTAGGTTCACCACTTCCCCTTGCTTTGTCTACACTGGGTAATAATAAAGAAGTTCGTCAGTCTCTTAGAATTTGGTCTCAATTCAGGAAAAATTTCGGTCTTCAGTTTTTCTCCATTAGAAGTCCAATTGCCGCAAATTATTTATTTACCCCATCAACTATTGATAGTGCATTTCATATATGGCACAGAAAAGGTTTAAAATCTTTTGCGGATTTATATTTTGATGGTCAATTTGCAAGTTTTTCTCAACTTTCCACTAAATTCGACATCACTTCTACACATTTTTTCCGCTTCCTTCAGGTCAGACATTATGTGCAAACCATGACAAAACAATTCCCTCAAAAACCTTCTGATAATCCTCTAGATGATTTTTTATTAGTTAAACCAACTTCTAAGCGGGTAATATCAGTTTTATATAATTTAATTTCAAATTTACAATCTTCTTCTCTGGCCGCTATTAAATTGAATTGGGAACAAGATCTTAATTTTACTTTTACTGATGAACTGTGGGACTCTATTCTTGGCCAGGTTCACACTGCATTAATGTGTGCTCGTCACGCTCTTATTCAATTTAAACACCGGGTGCACCTGTCCAAGGTTAAGTTAGCACGTATTTACTCGGATATAGATCCAACTTGTGAAAAGTGTGGTAGCGCTCCTGGCACTTTGCTTCACATGTATTGGTCCTGCCCTTCATTGATGAATTTTTGGCATTCTGTTTTTATTACTATGTCTGAAGTCCTGCAATATCAAATTAAACCTGATCCATTATGCGCCATTTTTGGTGTGGCTCCAGAACTTGTCTTGCCAAATTCCAAATTAAAAGTATTCAAATTTTCATTATTATTGGCTAGACGTGCTGTATTACTGAAGTGGAAAGACTCTTCGTCCCCTTCACATTTACAGTGGATAAAAGATATAATTTTTTTTTTTTTTTTTTTAATGCAAAAGATGCAATAGACTTACACAATGGTCCTCTCCGGCATACAACTAGGAACATACCGGTCGCTATGGAGGGTGAGAATATGTATGGGCACATAATCATACCATGTAGGATAACTAAATAGACGGTTATGCTGTTTCATCCCACCTAGCAACAATGCTCTGCACTGTGTGTGTTTATATATTTACATATTTATTCCATCTAGCTACAATGCTCTGCACTGGGTGTGTTTATATTTATATATCTATATATTTATTCCATCTAGCTACAATGCTCCGCACTGTGTTTTTATATATCTACATATTATTCCATCTAGCTACATTGCTCCACACTGTGTGTGTTTATATACTTGCATATTTATTCCACCTAGCTGCAATGCTCCATACTGTGGGTGTTTATATATTTACATATTTATTCCATCTAGCTACAATGCTCTGCACTGTGTGTTCATATATTCATATATTTATTCCATCCAGCTACAATGCTCTGCACTGTGTGTCTGTGTGTGTATGTGTGTGTGTATATATATATTTTATAGTAATATGTACATATGTATATTAGCTGCTCTTGCTTGCTTGTTTTTTCTTGCCTTCTGATTGTTGCTCTGAGTGTTGCTATCCCTGTGCTGTTGCAATCCTGGAATTTCCCCGTTGTGGGACTAATAAAGGCTTATCTTATCTTATCTTATCTTATCTTAAAATAAAATCAGATATACAGTTCATAGCTCTGAAAACAAATTCTATAAATTATGGTGCCCGTTTCTTGATTTCTTTGAAAGACCCACGATCATAGTTTCTGAGTAGCTCATATCCCCTTTGCCCCACCCCCACCTCACACACACAATTTTTTTTTTGTATTTTTTTATTATTGTTTATTTAAAGGTTTTTGTGTTTTGAAGCATCCACTTTTGTTAGTTTTAAATTCTAGTTTTGCACTGTTTGGTTAAAACAAAAATGAAAATTTCTAATACTTTGTATTGTATTGATACTTCAATTAATAATAATAAAAAGACCTTTGAAAGAAAGAAAAAGTGGAACTTCCTGCCATCCAGCTTGGTGCTCAGCAAAAATGGAACAGAGGAAGGAAATATGGGCGGCAGTGGATCAGGGGGTAGAGTGGGTCGTCCAATAACCACAGCGTTAGCTGTTGTGTCCCTGGGCAAGACACTTTACCCACCTTGCCTCCTGACAGACAGCCATGTCAGTCTGCCCCAGGGCAGCTGTGGCTAGAGCAGTAGCTTACCACAACCATTGTCTGTCTGTGAAGTGACTGAATAACGGACTCACTGTAAAGCGCTTTGGGTATCTTGAAAGGTGCTATATAAATACAATCCATTATTATTATTATTATCATTATTATTATTAAATGTCAGTTTTGGTTTTACTTCGGTTAATCACCCAGCCCTACCTCTCATCCTCTGCCATTTCACTACAAGTGGTCTTTTTCACAACTACTATAGGTCACTTTCTTTTTTCAAACAAGGAACTGAGGTATAATTCCTGTTGGTAAAATTGGTATATCTTCATTTTTCTTTGCATCTCAACTTTGGGCAGTGACCTTGAACGTTTTATTAAGGAACATACAGTAACACATGCTTTTAAGCTGCTTAGCACACACGCTACCATCAGTAAAAAAAAAGATGAAAAGCACCAGTTGCATCTTGTTACGGCGTCTTGGAATAGTGATCTTAATCCTGAGCATAAAGTGCTTACAGCTGAAAGATAACAGCAACCCGCCCTATAGTGCCCTCATTTCAGGGTCTCATGGGCTCTGGGACAGCTGCTCACTTAAAGCTCCAGTACAATATGGGACATTCCCAGTGCCAATACTGGTATTTGGTCATGTGCTAGAAGAAGTTTAACTCAAAACAATTAACTATAAATGTTAAAACTTTAATCATATTTGTCCACATGGTCTAATTAAAGGCAATGATGTTCTAGCTACCTGATGTGGTTAGCAGACTTGACTTTTTCATTAAAAAAAGTTTAAAGGGTTACATATTGAGCAATTTTGATCCATGAATATATTAACTGCTATCTGATGCTAATGAAATGCTACATGACTCCACTCCATCCACTTGGTTGCTGGCTACAGGTGAGTATGTCGAGTTCTTCTGTTACAGGCCACAGCATGGCCTCGCCAGCCACCGTGTTTATTGACTCTCACTGCAGTATCGCATTCCACGTTCCCTCGGCAACGCTGCAATCATATTCACTTCTTCATTCAAATCCTATACCCGTCCCTCCAAGAAACACAATGCAAAGCTTATCACAATGGTCAGTGTCTGTCTGCTTAACATATTTAGAGGCTTAAGTACCTCTTTGTTACCAGTGCAGAGCCAGTTCTGCCTTAGTGCACTTAAGAAAAAAATCACTGACTAAAAACTAAGAACTAAATATCATAGTTTTATGGAGCAAATGCTAGGTGGATTTCGATGACAAGAATATCATGATGGACAAAATTATCACTCAATCATCTGTGATTTTTTTTTAGCAATTTTGTGATAGTGGGTCTACTCTCAAACCCAAAAGTTAAGCCTGTATCTCACAACAACATAACTAACATAATGTAGTTTGCATTTTGTCAGGGTTCGTAAAAGGTTGCAAAACAGGTCGCAAACAGTTTTTCTTGAATGTACAACCCCAATTCTGGTGAAGTTGGAATGGTGTGTAAAATGTAAATAAAAATAGAATACAAGGATTTGCAATTTCTTTTCAACCTATATTTGATTGAATACACTACAAAGAACAGATATTTAATGTTCAAACTGATCAGCTTTATAAGTTTGGGGGGGGGGGGGTTGTGTGTGTGTGTGTTGTTTTTTTTTTTTGTTTGGAAAATATTCACACATTCTGAATTTGATGCATCCAACACATTCCAAAAATGCTGGAACAGGAGCATGTTTACCACTGTGTTACATCACCTTTCCTTTTAACAACACTCAGTAAGTGTTTAGGAACTGAGGACACTAATTGTTGAAGCTGTGTAGGTGGAATTCATTCCCTTTCTTGATTGATGTACGACTTGAGTTGTTCAACAGTCCAGGGTCTCTGTTGTTGTGTTTTGCACTTCATAATGTGCCACACATTTTCAGTGGAAGACAGGTCTGGACTGCAGACAGGCCAGTCTAGTACCAACACTCTTTTACAATGAAGCTATGCTGTTGTAACAGGTGCAGAATGTGGCTTGGCATTGTCTTGCTGAAATAAGCAGGGACGTCCCTGAAACAGCATTGTTCATCACAGGCAGCATTTAGGATCATTCAGCCCATTTAATATTATACTAATTTATTTAAGAATCTTATATTTACTGGAGAACGTTTACTTGACGGCATTAAAATATATTCTACTAAATACACTGTTCTATTGTTTATTTTGTTCTATTCATATTTAATCAGAAAAGAAAGGAAACAGTTGAAGTTTACAAAAGTTACAAGCAATTTCACAATTAACAGTATATTCCCTTATTTTACAACAACAAAACAAACTGAAAAACTTGTGAACTTATTTAGTGATGAACTATTTAGGGCATCATTTATTTAAAACACACACTCACTTCAGCTCCGCATTCAACACCATCCGCCCCGCTCTGCTCCGGGACAAGCTTCACTTCCGCTCTTCAAGGAGAGTAGACGCTTCTCTCTTTTCTCTCTGCTCTAGCTCCCCACTTCCCTAACTAACTGGATCCCAGCTTGCTGTTGTCTGTCTGCGTCTACTGCTGATTATCGAAAAGAAATTATGGAATTGATAAGCTGGGCTTTGAACGCAATTGACACTATTTTTTCAACAAGGAACAGTGCTCCGGGGGAAGCTGTTTGCCCCGCAGGGACGGCTCCAGCGGGCTATTTACGGGTGACAAGTGTTTGGAGGATCTTGTGCCTGAGTAATCTCTCTATCGAAGATATTGAAGATTTGTATATCTTCGTAATAATGGTGACTGGGATCATTCTGATTGGAACTGGGATTGTCCTGGTGTACCGCAAATTGCTGAAGATGGATACAACCTATCAAAATGCTGGCCACGCGAGGTGCATCCATCAAATTGGGAAATGGAGGAGACTTTGATAGCGACAAATGGAGAACTGTCTCGGAAGGTGGATTACATCTACGCTTAAGTCTATCCACGACGGACTCAAAGCCCTCGCAATGAAGGATTAAGCACTGAATCTGCAGAAGAAAATAAAGTTCTTTCTCTGTGTTCAGTCTATTTGGCTCAATTTCCCTTACAAAAATCCTCCTGATAATCCCCAGTCTTTGTTTTTCAAAACACTGAGCACACGGCCTCTGGACAGTAGCTGCTTGGGACAATTGCCAAGGACAATTGCTGCAGCCAGACAAAACATCTTCTGCCAAAGTGTCCTTGTGCTCATATTGATACAACATTGCTTCAACACTACATCCACACTGACCCAGAAACTGACAACAAGATAACATTCACTGCTCTCCTTGTGTCCTGTGGACTCTGGTCTTGAATGTGCATCGTGGGCTTTTTTTGTCTTTGTAATCATAATATTGATTACTTATGGTCAATATTCTGAATTCAATGATTTTTTTGCTCCTTCCTATTGTATGATTTCTTATCTGTACCATCCTATTGGCAGGCGCGTCCCCGATGCAGCCGTGTCACTGGAAATGCAGGTTCATTTTCTGTGTCAAGTCAAATTCTCTCGTATGTTATCAGTGATCTGTTAATGTACTTGGCAATAAATCTTTTTCTGATTCTGATTTTCTGATTTCTGAAGCTGTCCCTGCTCAACGTGGCTGACTCCCTCTGCAGGTGGATCACCGACTTCCTGACGGACCGGAGGCAGTATGTGCGGCTGGGAAAGACTGTCTCAGACTCTGTTAGCATCAGCACTGGATCACCCCAGGGCTGTGTACTTCCCCCCTACTCTTCTCCCTTTATACCAACTCCTGCACCTCCAGCCACCAGTCTGTCAAGCTGATCAAGTTTGCGGACGACACCACCCTCATCGGGCTCATCTCCAACGGCGACGAGTCCGCCTACAGGAGAGAGGTGGCCCAGCTGGCGTCCTGGTGCAACAACAACAACCTGCAGCTGAACGCTCTGAAGACAGTGGAGATGATTGTGGACTTCAGGAAAGTCACAACCCCTCTGCCCCCCCTCACCCTCACAGGCTCTCCCATCACCACTGCTGATTCCTTCCGCTTCCTAGGCACCACCATCACCAGGGACCTCAAGTGGGAGCCGACCATCAGCTCCCTCATCAAAAAGGCCCAGCAGAGGATGTTCTTCCTGCGGCAGCTGAGGAAGCTCAAGCTACCCACCAAGATGTTAGTGCGGTTCTACACAGCCATCATCGAATCCATCCTCACCACCTCCATAACCGTGTGGTACGCAGGAGCCACTGCCAGGGACAGACTAAGGCTGCAGCGCGTCGTGCGCACTGCTGAGAAGGTGATCGGCTGCAAGCTCCCATCTCTCCAGGATCTGTACATCTCCAGGACCCGGAGGCGTGCTGGCCAGATCATAGCCGATCCTTCACACCCTGGTCACGTACTGTTTGCCCCTCTCCCCTCAGGTAGAAGACTTCGGTCCATTCAGACTAAAACCTCCCATCACATGAACAGCTTCTTCCCCTCTGCCATCAGACTGCTGAACACTAAGTGACTTATTGACTCTCGTGCACTATGTACAGCAGCTCAACCAGACTCATGTCAATCATCACTGTTTTCTTCTTGCATTACCGACTGCACTATATGGTTCTCCACATTATCTGCTGCTCGCTAATATATTTAAACTGCTGACTAGTATTACTCATTCTTATTCTACACTTTATTGCATGTATAGTTTATTTCTTTTATTTTATCATGTATAATGTTGCAGCATTGCACCGAGACAAATTCCTAGTTTGTGTACTACATGAACAATGGCAATAAATCTGATTCTGATTCTGATTCTGATTCACATCCTAATGTACTGTCTGGGTCCTAAAACATGCACGCAGATGTCGTCTTTACAACTTGGCTGACTGAAATAGCAGAAAAAGGAAAACAAAGAAATGCAGTGTAACAGTTACACTAAGGGGGGGGGGGGACAACAATACTACATTGTCAGTGCAACACTGCTCTGTAACACTACCCCAGAATAGAGGAGTGTGTCTGATAAATATTCCCCAAAACTACCTTGTCTCAGTACATAAACCTCCCCTCCTGCTTCACAAACTGCACATTATTCCTTATTTCTCACTTTGTCTGTGGTGAGCCATTTGAGCAATGGTAATTTGAGGGCTCGTCATAAAGAGTGGGTATGTCAGGAGCTCTGTAAAATGTAGGCTATGTGCCTACATGAGCAGTTTTTCTGTTGCAAACGTCTGCCTGTCACACTTCTAATAACAGGGAGGGATTCCATTGAAAAAGCAAATCAGCGACGCCAGTTTGAAGCTTGAGATCATAAGGGGCCTGTTTGTGTTCAGCACCAAAGAAGACTCAAACCTTAAATTATGCTATGACACAGTACATTTGAACATTGCAAGCCTTCTAAATTCTCATTTTATGGCGGAAAAGCACCTTATTCTCACAAGCAATAACAAAATAAGGCCAATTAAAGCTGCAAGCAGCTGTAAGCGGGCCTCGCCCCCCGCATAGACCATCACTTCTATGGAGTTTTTTGCATGTCTTGACATGATAAACATCTCATCCGATTTTCATCTTTCTACGCGAAAGTAAGCGTGTGTCACTCTCCATTGACTTCACATGTTAGGTGGCGCTGTAGAGCCATTTTTGTGAGGTCATTCGTATTTCCTCCAAAATATTCAATTTTTTGCCAGTCTTGAGGTCCCTGCAAAAACTGGTGAGTTTTCATGCACGTTCACTACCCCAAAAATGAGATCTTAGATGGAGAAGAAGAAAGAAAAAAAAATTCTAACAATCACAATATGTCATGTGCTGGCATGCGCTCGCCCCCTCCTTCCTGTTCACCTGTCTCCTCATCAGACGCACCTGCTGTCTCCTGCTGGGCTGGCATTTGTAAGGAAGCGCTCTTCAGTGATTCAACGCTGGCTTGTTTGGGTATACTGCTCTAGCAGACGGCTCATCTAGTAAGCGGTTGTGTTGTGGGTGAATTTTTCCTCACACGCTTTCTCCTTTCCTCTCTTCCAGGTTGCTGCCAACGTAGCGGTGTGTCTGCAGGGATTTGATGAGCTAGCCAGCCTGTTGCTCCACCACTACGCAGCTCATCAACTCCACCCGGTCAGACTCCACGACTCATTCTCTCACCAGCAGTCCTGACATGCTGGCTCCTCTCCTTCGCTGTGTTCTGTGCCGGTCATTCCTCTCCTCCCACGTGAGTGCTATATATTATTCATTCATTCATCTTCTTCTGCTTAATCCTTTTCGGGTCACGGGGGGGGGGGGGGGGCTGGAGCCTATCCCAGCATCTTTGGGCGAGAGGCAGGGTACACCTTGGACAGATCGCCAGTCCATCGCAGGGCCAACACAGAGACACAGACAACCATTCACTCTCACAGTCGTACCTAAGGACAATTTAGAATCCCCAATTATGATGCCAATTAACCTAACTTGCATGTTTTTGGCATGTGGGAGGAAACTGGAGAAATCCCGGAGTAAACCCACGCAGACACGGGGAGAACATGCAAACTCCACACAGATCACTGTTGGTCGGGGGCTGGGATCGAACCCAGGATCCCCCGGCCAAGGGTGAGTTGCTGTGCTGCCGCAGTGCTAACCACTCCGCCACCACGCCGCCCTGGTATAAATTAGATTTCCCTATTTCCCCTCCATTCCCCTCTAATCAGCCTCGTCTCATCCTCTGCAGGTTGCTTCTCCTCTGGCGAGTGATTGACATTTTCCTTAAGTGTGCAGTTTTGAAAATTCAATAAAGGGTCAGACGTTCTCTGCATGCGTTCTTTTGGTGATTGCACTTTGCACTCAGGTTGCTTGTCCAGTCAATATGACAGAATGAGCCAGCCAGGGTCACAACCTGGCAAGTGCGTCATCAACAGAGCACTCTGCGCTCCACCACCTTGACGTTACAGAGAGGCAGGTGGCTGAACACACTCAACGGCTGCAGGAAATTACACAGCAGCTGAGTGTCATTTCTGATCAATTTGGCCGTGCGGCTGCTCCGGCTACTCCACCTCCACCTGCTCTTTCGCCTTCTATCATCCACAGAACTCTTTCCATTTCCACTCCTGCCCCGTAAGTGGGGGAGGTGGGGAGATGCCAGGATTTTTTATGTCACATTCGGTTCTACTTCGAGCAGGTGAAGGGGGAGTTCCCGGATGACATCTCCAAAATCCACCAATTTACTCTTCTGCTTCGGGGCCATGCTCTTAGTTGGGCGCAGGCTGTTATTGATAGCCAGAGAGATTCGCCACCAACGTTTGACCAATTTGTGTCTGAGTTTTCCCGCACTTTTGACTGTACCGAGAGTGAAGGGAATATCATGAGTCACCTGTTGTCGCTCTGCCAGGGCAGCCGGTCTGTGGCCGACTTCTCGGTGGAGTTCCGGGTCGAGGCAGCTGATTCGGGGTGGAACGAAGTTGCACTGCGCAGCGTGTTCCTCCACGGATTGAATCCTCTGCTTCGCGATGACCTGGCGGTTCATGCCGTTCCTGCCACCTTGGACGGCCTTATAGATCAGGCGGTCGGGTTGGATAACTGGTACCGCGAGCGCGCCCGGGAAAGCAGCGCCTCCTCTCGCCCATTTGCCACACGTGCACTCCCGGCACCTACTGACCTAGGTGAATCCGATTCTGCCCCCGAGCCCATGGACCTCAGCTCTGCTCACCTTCCGTGGGCAGAGGTTGAGCGGCGGTGACGGATCGGGGTGTGTGCCTACTGTAGTTCACTGAAGCACAAGCGGGACACTTGCCACCGACGGTCAAAAGATTCGGCCCGTCAGTAGCTGCGGAGGGTCTGGCAGGCGGTACTCAACCTGATCCCCCCCGGAATTTTTCCATTTCAGCCCTGGTCCAGTTGCTGGGGGTCGAGAGGAGGGTCTCTGCCCTAATCGATTCCAGGGCAGAGGGTAATTTCATCTCCTCTGTGCTGGTTCACGAGATGGGGATTCCGACAGTTAAACTGCCGGCTCCCTGTTCCGTTCATACCCTTTCTAGCCAGACCTTGGCATCCGTGACTCATTGCATGATGCAGTTATCCATCCTATTGTCCGGTAACCACCGGGAGAGGCTGACTTTTTACGTGTTTCCACAGGCCTCTCATGCAGTGGTGCTAGGGTATCCATGGCTCTGGAGGCATAATCCAATTCTTAATTGGGCACAAAATTCCATCACCTATTGGAGTCCTAACTGTTTGGCTACATGTCTAAATTCAGTCCAGTGTTCACCGTTCCTCCCTGTCTCCTCCCCTCAGGTCGAGCCACTGGACCTGAGCCTCGTGCTCGAGGTCTACCATGACCTCAGGGAGGTCTTTAGCAAGTCACGAGCGTTAGCGCTTCCTCCGCATTGCTCGTATGACTGTGCCATCGACCTCCTTCTGGGCGCGAGGCTACCGTCCAGCAAGCTCTATAATATTTCCGGTCCTGAGAGGGAGGTGATGGAGAGGTACATTAAAGATTCTTTGAACACCGACCTCATTCGGCCATCCTCAGCTCCTCTCGGGGCGGGGTTTTTCTTTGCTGGCAAGAAGGACGGGTCTCTGCGTCCGTGCATTGACTAACCGTGAGCTTAACGCCATAACAGTCAAAGATAAATACCCTCTGCCCCTGATGAACTCCATATTCAAGCTCCTGCAGTGCTCGCGCATATTCTCCAAACTTGACTTACGTAACGCTTACCACCTGGTCAGAATACGCGAGGGGGACGACTGGAAAACAGCACTTAAAACACACTAGGGCCAATTTGAGTACTTAGTCATGCCTTTTGGGTTAATTAATGCCCCTGCTGTTTTCCAACGTTTAATTATTGACGTCCTCCGCGACATGTTAAATTGGTTTGTTTTCGTCTATCTGGATGACATCCTGATTTTTTTCTCGCACGCCTGTGGAGCATGAGACCCATGTTAGAGCCGTGTTACAGAAGCTCTTAGAAAACCAACTTTATGGCAAGGCTGAGAAGTGTGAGTTTTCTACCAATTCCACTTCTTTCCTTGGCTTTATTGTAGCTGAGGGAGAGCTGAGGGCTGACCCGGCCAAGGTGAAGGCTGTGCTGGATTGGCCAACACCCCGCTCCCGCAAGGAGCTGGAACGCTTCTTGGGGTTTGCAAATTTTTATCGGAGGTTTATCCATAACTATAGTGGGGTAGCACACCCTTTAACACAGCTGACCTCTGTTAAGGTACCATTTTTATGGACCAAGGCAGCTGAGCAGGCCTTTGTCAAATTAAAGGGCCTGCTCGCAGATAAATCCATCTTGGCTCAGGTCGACCTGGGGGTGGGCACTATTTTGTCCCAGCGCCCCCCTCCCCCAGACTTGAAGTTCCGCCGGTGTGCTTATTTCTCTCGGCGGCTCACCCCAGCTGAGAAGAATTACGACGTCAAGGATCATGAGCTTTCAATTCCACGTACCAAAAGCCAGTTTAGAAAGCTTGGGATCAGTCCGCCAAGGTCTCCGCCTTTGACCGCCACCTAATCCACATAGCACCGGACCCCCATGATCCCTCCTGCAGGTGGTGAGCCCACTCGAGGGCAGACCCATGTAACTCCTTCGGGCTGAGCCCGGCCGGGTCCCATGGGTGGAAACCCGGCCACCAGATGCTAGCCTTCGAGCCCCTCCCCCAGGCCTGGCTCCAGGGTGGGGCCCCGGTAACCCCATACTGGGCGGGGTACACTGAATCCTTGATATAGAATTTATCATGAGAGTCTGTTGGATCATTCTTAGTCTGGCCCTTCACCCAGGACCAGTTTGTCTTGGGTGACCCTATCAGAGGCAAATTGCCCCGGAAAACATAGCTCCTGGGATCACTGGGGCACGCAAACTCCCCCACCACGATAAGGTGACGATCCATGACTCCTCCACATTGAAAGGAGTCAGTTGAGGTGGTATGGGCATCTGATTAGGATGCCTCCTGGACACCTCCCACTTGAGGTGTTTCAGGCACGTCCCACTGGGAGGAGACCCCGGGGCAGACCCAGGACTCGGTGAAGAGACTATGTCTCCCAGCTGGTCTGGGAACGCCTTGGTATCCTCTCTGAAGAGCTGGAGCAGGTGGCTGGGGAGAGGGAAGTCTGGGCTTCTCTGCTTGAACTGCTGCCTCCGCGACCCGGACCTCCGGAAAAGCGGTAGAAAATGGATGGATGGATGGATGGATGGAGGATCATGAGCTGTTGGCCATTAAATTGGCTTTTAAGGAATGGAGATATTGGCTGGAGGGAGCCGTTCACCCTGTAGTCATGTGGACCGACCACAAGAACCTTGAGTATCTGCAGTCCGCCTGCCGGCTGAATCCTAGGCAGGCTCGCTGGGCCCTATTTTTTCAGCGCTTTAATTTCACTGTCACCTATAGGCCCAGCTCCCATAACAGGAAGCCTGATGCTCTCTCCAGGCAGTTCAGTCAGGACCTGGCTGACCCCCCCTCCTGCTCCCAGCCCGTTCTTCCGCCTTCATGCGTCCTGGGAACCCTTACCTGGGAGATTGAGAGGAAAGGCTCAGTCCTCAGAGCCTGAACCAGCAGATTGTCCTCCTAATCGCCTTTACGACCCTGCCGCCCTCCGCAGCAAAGTTATCCAGTGGGGGCACACTGGACGTCTCGCCTGCCACCCTGGGATGATACATACTGTGGACATTATTAGGCGAGCATTTTGGTGGACCATGCTGCGGCAGGACGTGCAGAAGTACTGTACGTGAAGTCTTGCCAAACATGTGCCCGTAATAAAGTTACAACTTTCTGATGTTCCGTGGCAAGGAGTCAACCCTTGCCATGTCGCCATGGCAACACTTCCCTGTCAGTTATGTGCTGGCCACCCATATAGGACTATGTAAGACAGTCACCTCTACCTATGTTTCAGACTTCATGACACCAGGTCGTTCCCAACCATCCCAACAAGATCACGGATTGAATGGTGAGGAGGGTGTGTCCATGGTAACAAGACTGACGTCATGTACAAACCCCTAGTGCACAGACAACCTCCGGCCATGCACACTGTGGAGTTATGGTCTGAGGAGACAATGGACACTCTAAAGGACTGTTTTGAAGCCACCGCCTGGAAGCAGCTCTGCGATCCACATGGTGAGGACATCGATGGCCTCATTCACACCTTCACGGGCTATCTCAGCTTCTGTGTGGACAAATCCGTTCCCACCAAGACCATACGGCGTCACTCAAACAACAAACCCTGGATCAACCCTGAGATAAAAACACTTCTGAGAGAGAAGAAGAGGATCTTCAGGTCAGGGAACAGGGAGATGCTGAAGTCCGTACAGAGGGAGCTGAGAAGAAAGATCAGAGAAGGCAAGGACAGCTTCAGGAAGAAGATGGAGGACAAGCTGCAACAGAGCGACATCAGCGGGGTCTGGAGAAACCTCAAAACCATCTCAGGGCTCCAGAATACCTCCCCCCAGGCCACGGGGGACAGGGAGTGGGCGAACAACCTGAATCTGTTTTTCAATAGATTTGACCAACCGCCCTCCCCCCTGTCTGCACAACAACCACTGCTGCCTCTAAAGAAATCAAGTCCTGCTGCCCACTCCCCACTCCACCAACACCTCCCCACTCCCAACACACAGCCCCCCATCCTGACCCTGACCGAGACCCAGGTGAGGACGGAGCTGAGGAAGATCAAAGCGAGGAAGGCGCCGGGACCGGACGGCATCAGCGCAAAGCTCCTCAAGTCCTGTGCAGACCAGCTGTGTGGGATTGTGACGTATATCTTCAACATGAGCCTGAAACTGGGGAGGGTACCACAGCTGTGGAAAACATCTTGTGTGGTACCTGTACCAAAAACTTCCCACCCCAAAGACCTGAACAGCTACAGACCGGTGGCCTTGACGTCCCACTTGATGAAGACCCTGGAGAGACTGCTCCTTGCTCACCTCCGCCCCCTGGTGGAACCAGCGATGGATCCACTCCAGTTCGCCTACCAGCATGGCATTGGGGTGGAGGATGCGGTGATCTTCCTCCTTCACCGTTCTCTGTCCCACCTGGAGAAGCCCGGGAATATGGTGAGGATCATGTTCTTTGACTTCTCCAGTGCTTTCAACACCATCCAACCGATGATCCTGAAGGACAAGCTGCTGCGAGCAGGGGTGGACCAGCACCTGTCATCATGGATCCTGGACTACCTCACGAACCGGCCTCAGTTTGTAAGAACCCGGGACTGTGTGTCCGACACGATCATCAGTAGCACGGGGGCCCCCCAGGGAACGGTGCTGGCTCCCTTCCTGTTCACTCTTTATACTGCAGACTTCTCACACAACACAACACACTGCCATCTACAGAAGTTCTCTGACGACTCTGCGATCGTTGGCCTCATCTCCAATGGAGATGAAGCTGAGTACAGAGGGCTTATCCAGGACTTCGTGGACTGGTACCATCGGAACTGCCTCCAGATCAACGCGAGGAAAACTAAGGAGCTGGTGGTGGACTGCCGCAGGCATGGGCAGCCCCTCACAGTACCAGTAAATATACAGGGAACAGACATCGAGATGGTGACATCCTATAAGTACCTGGGTGTTCATCTGAACAATAAACTAGACTGGTCACACAATACTGACGCACTCTACAAGAAGGGACAGCGCAGGCTGTTCCTGCTGAGGAGACTCAGGTCTTTTGGTGTACAAGGGGCGCTGCTGAAGTCATTCTATGACACGGTGGTGGCATCAGACATCACTTTTGGAGTGGTCTGCTGGGGCAGTGGCATTACTGCAGCCGATAGGAAGAGACTGAACAAACTGATTAAGAAAGCTAGCTCTGTCCTGGGGCAGCGCCTTGATCCGATCGAGGAGATAGGAGAGAGAAGGACGGTGGCTAAACTGTCATCTCTGCTGGAGTCCGAGTTCCACCCTATGCAGGACATACTGGATGCACTGAGGAGCTCATTTAGCAGCAGACTACATCATCCCAGGTGCACAACCGAGAGGTTTCGTAGGTCTTTCCTACCAACGGCTGTCAGACTGTACAACCTAAGCAGGGCTGCTCGCAGAGATAGCAAAAAGACGTAACAAACTAATAGTTTTTTGAATGCAAAAGATGCAATAGACTTACACAATGGTCCCCTCCGGCATACAACTAGGAACATACCGGTCGCTATGGAGGGTGAGAATATGTATGGGCACATAATCATACCATGTAGGATAACTAAGTAGACGGTTATGCTGTTTCATTCCATCTAGCAACAATGCTCTGCACTGTGTGTGTTTATATATTTACATATTTATTCCATCTAGCTACAATGCTCCGCACTGTGTTTTTATATATAAGATAAGATAAGATAAGATAAGATAAGCCTTTATTAGTCCCACAACGGGGAAATTCCAGGATTGCAACAGCACAGGGATAGCAACACTCAGAGCAACAATCAGAAGGCAAGAAAAAAAAAAAAAAAAAAAAAAAAAAAAAAAAAAAAACAAGCAAGCAAGAGCAGCTAATATACATATGTACGTATTACTATAAAATATATATATATACACACACACACAGACACACAGTGCAGAGCATTGTAGCTGGATGGAATAAATATATGAATATATGAACACACAGTGCAGAGCATTGTAGCTAGATGGAATAAATATGTAAATATATAAACACCCACAGTACGGAGCATTGCAGCTAGGTGGAATAAATATGCAAGTATATAAACACACACAGTGCGGAGCAATGTAGCTAGATGGAATAATATGTAGATATATAAATATATAAACACACCCAGTGCTGAGCATTGTAGCTAGATGGAATAAATATGTAAATATATAAACACACACAGTGCAGAGCATTGTTGCTAGATGGAATGAAACAGCATAACCGTCTACTTAGTTATCCTACATGGTATGATTATGTGCCCATACATATTCTCACCCTCCATAGCGACCGGTAAGTTCCTAGTTGTATGCCGGAGGGGACCATTGTGTAAGTCTATTGCATCTTTTGCATTCAAAAAACTATTAGTTTGTTACGTCTTTTTGCTATCTCTGCGAGCAGCCCTGCTTAGGTTGTACAGTCTGACAGCCGTTGGTAGGAAGGACCTACGAAACCTCTCGGTTGTGCACCTGGGATGATGTAGTCTGCTGCTAAATGAGCTCCTCAGTGCATTCAGTATGTCCTGCATAGGGTGGAACTCGGACTCCAGCAGAGATGACAGTTTAGCCACCGTCCTTCTCTCTCCTATCTCCTCCATCGGATCAAGGCGCTGCCCCAGGACAGAGCTAGCTTTCTTAATCAGTTTGTTCAGTCTCTTCCTATCGGCTGCAGTAATGCCACTGCCCCAGCAGACCACTCCGAAAGTGATGGCTGATGCCACCACCGTGTCATAGAATGACTTCAGCAGCGCCCCTTGTACACCAAAAGACCTGAGTCTCCTCAGCAGGAACAGCCTGCGCTGTCCCTTCTTATAGAGTGCATCAGTATTGTGTGACCAGTCTAGTTTATTGTTCAGATGAATACCCAGGTACTTATAGGATGTCACCATCTCGATGTCTGTTCCCTGTATATTTACTGGTACTGTGAGGGGCTGCCCATGCCTGCGGCAGTCCACCACCAGCTCCTTAGTTTTCCTCGCGTTGATCTGGAGGCAGTTCCGATGGCACCAGTCCACGAAGTCCTGGATAAGCCCTCTGTACTCAGCTTCATCTCCATTGGAGATGAGGCCAACGATCGCAGAGTCATCAGAGAACTTCTGTAGATGGCAGTGTGTTGTGTTGTGTGAGAAGTCCGCAGTATAAAGAGTGAACAGGAAGGGAGCCAGCACCGTTCCCTGGGGGGCCCCCGTGCTACTGATGATCGTGTCGGACACACAGTCCCGGGTTCTCACAAACTGAGGCCGGTTCGTGAGGTAGTCCAGGATCCATGATGACAGGTGCTGGTCCACCCCTGCGCGCAGCAGCTTGTCCTTCAGGATCATCGGTTGGATGGTGTTGAAAGCACTGGAGAAGTCAAAGAACATGATCCTCACCATATTCCCGGGCTTCTCCAGGTGGGACAGAGAACGGTGAAGGAGGAAGATCACCGCATCCTCCACCCCAATGCCATGCTGGTAGGCGAACTGGAGTGGATCCATCGCTGGTTCCACCAGGGGGCGGAGGTGAGCAAGGAGCAGTCTCTCCAGGGTCTTCATCAAGTGGGACGTCAAGGCCACCGGTCTGTAGCTGTTCAGGTCTTTGGGGTGGGAAGTTTTTGGTACAGGTACCACACAAGATGTTTTCCACAGCTGTGGTACCCTCCCCAGTTTCAGGCTCATGTTGAAGATATACGTCACAATCCCACACAGCTGGTCTGCACAGGACTTGAGGAGCTTTGCGCTGATGCCGTCCGGTCCCGGCGCCTTCCTCGCCTTGATCTTCCTCAGCTCCGTCCTCACCTGGGTCCTGGTCAGGGTCAGGATGGGGGGCTGTGTGTTGGGAGTGGGGGGGTGTTGGTGGAGTGGGGAGTGGGCAGCAGGACTTGATTTCTTTAGAGGCAGCAGTGGTTGTGTGTGCAGTCAGGGGGGAGGGCGGTTGGTCAAATCTATTGAAAAACAGATTCAGGTTGTTCGCCCACTCCCTGCCCCCTGTGGCCTGGGGGGAGGTATTCTGGAGCCCCGAGATGGTTTTGAGGTTTCTCCAGACCCCGCTGATGTCGCTCTGTTGCAGCTTGTCCTCCATCTTCTTCCTGAAGCTGTCTAGCTTCTCTCTTCCATCTAGCTACATTGCTCCGCACTGTGTGTGTTTATATACTTGCATATTTATTCCACCTAGCTGCAATGCTCCGTACTGTGGGTGTTTATATATTTACATATTTATTCCATCTAGCTACAATGCTCTGCACTGTGTGTTCACACTGGCTTTTCCCTGCACTGTGTGTTCATATACTCATATATTTATTCCATCCAGCTACAATGCTCTGCACTGTGTGTCTGTGTGTGTGTGTGTATATATTTATTTTATAGTAATATGTACATATGTATATTAGCCGCTCTTGCTTGCTTGTTTTTTTCTTGCCTTCTGATTGTTGCTCTGAGTGTTGCTATCCCTGTGCTGTTGCAATCCTGGAATTTCCCCGTTGTGGGACTAATAAAGGCTTATCTTATCTCTTATCTTATCTTATGTTAAAGTTTATGTGCAGTTATAATCATC
The DNA here is from genome assembly GCA_020510985.1 of Pholidichthys leucotaenia. NCBI lineage: Eukaryota > Metazoa > Chordata > Actinopteri > Cichliformes > Pholidichthyidae > Pholidichthys > Pholidichthys leucotaenia. The sequence continues at coordinate 98,601,706 of CM035840.1, read as the reverse complement.
CCTGTGGTCTGATGAATCTCAGAAAATTTCACGTCATTCTAGCAAGTGGAACGTGACTAATAAATAAAACAGTTTTCAGCAATTTTTTCTTTAACCACTAGGTGGCGCTATATCTATTGTCAGGTATTTTTATGTAGACGCATTCAGGGAGGGACTATTTTCCATCATGGAAACTTTGGTGGACATTGGACAAGTTTTGCTCGAATTACAGCTGTTGGATGTTGTAAGGGGAAGAGTCAAATTTTGCCATGGTGTCGTGACCACGCCTTTGAGATTGCGACTCACATTTGATACCTTTTAATGGCCAATGCCTATAGATGCCGCCATGCGAAAATGAGTTCAATGGGAGCAGGCCCCCTGGAGGAGTTCGTTCAAATGCGAGTGGCGTAGTACTTCCCGTGAACTGTAGGTGGTGCTATAAATTTTGTCAACCATTTTTACGTAGGAGTGTGTGAGGTCTGACTAATATCCATCGTAGAAAATTTGGTGAAAATCGGATGAAGTTTGTCCAAGTTGCAACTTTTCGATGTTACATGGCGAGGAGTCAACCTTCGCCACGTCGCCATGGTAACACTTACCTATCAGTTATGCGTTGCTGACCCATATAGGAGTACAGATGACAGTCACCTCTACCTATGCTCCAAATTTCATGACGCCAGGACCTTCCTAACCCTCCCCACGAGATTGAATGGCGAAGAGGGCGTGTCCATGGTAACAAATGTGACGTCATGGTAGAGCTGATATGCAGTTATGATCATGCCTGTGGTCTGATGAATCTCAGAAAATTTCACGTCATTCTGGCAAGTGACGTGTAAGTAATAAATAAAACAGCTTTCAGCAATTCTTCCATTAACCACTAGGTGGCGCTGTAGATTTCTATGAATACTGTTCTATAGAACTGTTTGGAATTGGACTGATTTGCATAATATTGAATTTGGTTGAAATCCGACAATGCATACCAGAGTTGTTGCCGTCAGAATGGTCATAGAATGATCATGGCCAGGCATCAAACTTTGCCATGACCCTATGGCCAAACTGCCAAACTTTAAGAAAAGTTTTCAATAACGTTTATTGGCACATGGGTATAGATGATTGTCACTACAAATGAGGTCAATCGGACAAAAACCCTAGGATGAGTTTGATCAAATGCGCGAGGTGGAAATTTGGTCACCACCACTTCCTGTCAAAATGGCCGACTTCCGTTGGGTGTAGACCATCACTTCTATGGAGCTTTTTGCATGTCTTGACATGATAAATATCTCACTCGATTTTCATCTTTCTGCACAAAAGTAAGCGTATGCCACTCCCCACTGACTTCACATGCTAGGTGGCGCTGTAGAGCCATTTTTGTGGGTTCATTCATATTTCCTCCAAAATATTAAATTTTTTGCCAGTCTTGAGGTCCCTGCAAAAAATGGTGAGTTTTCATGCACGTTCACTACTCCAAAAATTAGATCTTAGATGGAGAAGAAGAAAAAAAAAAAATTCTAACAATCACAACAGGGCTCTCGCCCACTGATGCTGTCAGTGGCTTGTGCCCTAAAAAAAAAAAATTAAAAAAAAAAAATTCTAACAATTACAATAGCACTCTCACCCACTGACTTTGTCAGTGGCTCGGGGCCTATTTAACAACTGAAAAACAGCAGAGGTTGGTTATCAAAAATGCATTTAAATTATAAATACAGTATACAACTGTGACACTGTGATGATATGAAATCAGTTGAGACAAACACATCACCTCTGAAAGATGAGCTGACTGTGTGGAGGGCTTCAGTAAGGTTTAGAGCGGCTCCAGCATCAGTCTATCCTGAGTCATTCCATGAAATATTTAGCACATAAATGCACGCTAACAAGGGCACAGGAACAAGCACATTCTTCAGTCAGGAAACAGGAGTTACATCCAAGAATTATGTGGAATTAAATACTTTTGCTTTTATGTCAGTGATTAAAGAAAGTAAATGTAATCTTGTCAGGAGCAAAGTAAATATAAAAAATACATCTAGTTGCATAGTATAACTAATTATTTAGCTACGTATACAATGAAAATAAATTTCCTGAAAAATGGTACAAGATGGATTGATGGATGGATGAAAATAACTGATAATAAAAATCTAGAATTACCTTGTCTTTTTCAATCTATTTTTTAAAGACTGGATTAACAGTGTTTTAGAGAAGAAATAAAAGAGTTATCTTTTCAGTTTTCCAGTTAAAAGTTTCCTCTTTAAGCTTTAATGAAAAAGTCTTAATTTGAAAATGTACTTGTCCTGAACACAAATAAGATTGACATTCAGGAATCTAGATACAACCAGTTGTATGACTGACTTTGTTCTCATTTAAAGATAATTTGGCAGAGACACTCATTTATCTTGCACAAACAACAGAGACAAAATAGAAAAGGAAAAATATTGCTCTCAGCAATCTTTTTAATGTGGTACTGTACGTTTGTTGAGAATGGTATTTTTCAACCAAGGGTCCTAGGAACCATGGGGTTCTGTGAGAGAACATTCAGGGTTCTATGGGAAATTGTCTAATTTTACTTCTTAATCGGTCCAAAAACTTGCAAATAATTTGCTGTTGTTGTGCATGGGTTCTGAAGTGCCTCTTTTATGTCAGTAGATGGCAGTATGAATGCAGTATGGTTACCGTCTTCTTCTTCTTCATGTGTTAAGTAGAGGTGTGGGAATTTCTCAGTTCTAAGGCAATGTGTCGCAATTCAGGTTCAGCGTCCTCCAAGTGCGCACATCTAGGCCAGATACGTCACTGTGCCGCATCCAAGGCTGTCCCATTCCGTGAGCTCCTTCACATGCCGCCAGCAAATGCAACCTTCAAAACCCCAAAAATGGGGGATACATGAAGAGGATCCTTGTGGCCTTAACATATCCCAGCATTCAGTGCGTGGCTCAGCCTGGCTTTTTTTTCTCAGCTCATGCAGAAACAGTTCAAAGTAAGTTTTTTGCTTGAATTATGCAGCGGTTTGAACATAAAAACATCAATAATCCAGTAAATGGCAACAACTGATTATTTAAGCTCATGTTACGTGACATTTTTTTCTGATGTGTTGTATGCTTCGCTTAATGTATTAATTAACAATGTTGAACTATTATTTTTTCTGAAGTCAAACTTTTTTTCCCATTAATGTCAATTTATTAAGTAATGTCAGTAATATAAAAATACAGTATGACATGGATAAAATAACTTGCTTTAAGATAACTTTTAAAGTCCCGTAGAGACATCGGGAAGTTGATGTTATTTATTTGCTTATGTGGTGCTGTAAATGTCAGGTCAGGCATTGGTTTGCTTGCTACCGAATAACCATAAAAACCGGTACTACCTGTCTCATGGGTCGGGCCGTCAGCGACTCAACCGGCAACCTTGCCCTTCTGAGGTTGTGGAAGGTGAAACTGGGCATCCTGGCAGAACTAAAAACAATATCTGTCACAGGTCTGTGGTGGAAAACTCCCAGTTATACGGGGTGAGACTGGACATCCTGGCAGATAAGCACATCTGTCGCAAGGTCTGTGGTGGACTTTTGCCAGTCAGTGCATCGTGACATGCACTACACAAAGAGCAGAGATAAACAAACCTATCATCTAGTCAGTCACTGCAACAGATACTGGAGTCAGTTTGTCTTGGCCTGTCCTTGCCACTGATAATACCTCTATCTGCCAAGAATGTGCCGCTAGTCTAGCAAAAGCTAGCGGTACTCAAATACTTTGCAAGCAGTTTCATGAAATGGTCAGTCAGAAAGCAACTCTTACCGGCTCGGACATCGCCCGGGTTAACAAGGTCAGGAGTTCCTGGCAGCGGAGGGTGACAGTCATTGTCGCCCCCGACAGACTGCTATGATGATGATGATGGTGCTGTAAAACAAAACCACTTAAGGTTATTTTTAGAGAAAATGGAGCAGTTAATGAAGCTGAGGAGGGACAGGACATCTGAAATAATTTGGTTATGCTGATCTTAAAAATGTCCATCACATCTGAAGTGATAATCAGACTGTTCTGATATTTTCCCTTTTTTTCTGGTTTATTTCTGAGGTCCATGGTGGAGAACCTGCAGGAACCACGGATCAGCTGTGGAGAGAACGGGCTGGACTCAAGATTTATAAAACTGATATTTGACTGAAATAACCACAATAAAAGAGATTTGATGAATTTGTTTTATTGATTGTGATGTTTTAGCAGTTTACTTTGCAAATTGAAACAAGCTAAATAAAAATATTGCATGTTTATGGTTAATAGAAAAACTGCATTTGATTGAAGTAGTTTTTTTAAAAAAAGATTATTTTTTTGCAAGCTAATTCTAAAAGAGACCTTCTTCTATTTATTACGCACAGAGTGAAACATTTTAAACCTGATTTAATATTGATGATAATGATTATAGTTTTTAAAATTAAATGACAAATCATAATTTTCTAATTGACTGAGATGGTACAACTGAAATGAAGCTGAAGATGGAATCTGTTCTGCTGCTGCTGAAAAGAAGAACATTAAAACTAAATGTCAGAGCTGATACAAGGCAGAACATCTAAATCATTTAGCTACATAATGGTCATAAATGATAACGGTAAACCGTTATATTTTTTACTGTTCATGTAATTAAGAATATATTTTAGAGTTCAGTCTAACTGGTATACATATTTAAAGTAATAAAAATTAATTTATCTATTTTGTGGTTTTAATTTACCTTAAATTTTCCTGCTGACTTTAACATGAGTTAAAGTCTTATTTTATCTGTCATGGTCCTCTTTCTGTCTGGTGAAGATTCTCAAGTAAAAGGTAAATAAAATTAAATTTAAAAAAAAGGATAAAAATAAAATTCTATCTCTGTCAAAAATGTCAGCAAAAAAAAAAACCCTCAACTGACGCTGTCATGGTTGCTAGGCAACAGGGTAGTGCGTGGTCACACAAACATGCGTCCTCCAAAGACTAGACCGTCTCATTTAAGAGCCATAAATCAGCCTTTAGATGCAGCCTACCGACCTTTGAATGTTCTGGCCTCCAGGGCCGCGGTCTATGAGGCTGCAACACCTGAACTGAGACACAGCCTCAGATGCATCGTGATGCGGACCTTTGCATCGATGCAAAATGTTACTGATCAAGATCCCCCCCCCCCGCACACACACACACACACAATTGCACTCGTAGAGCAGACAGTTCACTTTTTCCTCCTCTCCTTGTCTGCTTGTCTCACCCTTCTACCTCCTCCCTTCTCCCTCCGAACACATAACGCCCCCTCCCACACCTGCTCTGACCGGTGTGCAGTGCAGCAACAGAGGATGGGTGCCCAAAAAGAAATATTCACTTTATAGAGCGGTCTCCAACCGTTTTCGCTTCACAGACTGGTAACAAGTTTTTTTTAAAAATCTTGTGTGTGTGAGTGGGTGATTGTGTGTGCACACTTGAACACTGATTTGTATGTAATTGTGCCGTGTATGAAACAAAAAAAAAGTGTAGTCTTATGCAGCAACCACTGCTGAAACTAAAAGCTAGTTCTGTAAACTATCAGACCTATTAATGTGTGCATCTGTGAGAGAGATGACATGTACGCTACTTACTGTATAAATTTAAATTACCCATACAACTGTTTCAGTTATATTTTTTTAAAAGCTGCTGAAAACATTTTTTTTTTAATCAGGCTTTCTATTGTTTTAAATCAACTGTTTTGTAATGGTTTCATATTTTGAAATTATTTTAATGTTTTGTTTTAACTTGGTTTTTGTATTTTTTTTTTTGCAAACTTTGTTTTTATTTCTTTTTTTATCTTGTCTATAGTTTTTTTTAATTCTATTATGTTATAAGATAAGATAAGCCTTTATTAGTCCCACAACGGGGAAATTCCAGGATTGCAACAGCACAGGGATAGCAACACTCAGAGCAACAATCAGAAGGCAAGAAAAAAAAAAAAAAAAAAGCAAGCAAGCAAGAGCAGCTAATATACATATGTACATATTACTATATATATATATACTGTATATATATATATATATATACACAGACACACAGTGTAGAGCATTGTAGCTGGATGGGATAAATATATGAGTATATAAACACACAGTACGGAGCATTGCAGCTAGATGGAATAAATATGTAAATATATAAACACAGTGCGGAGCAATGTAGGTAGATGGAATAATATGTAGATATATAAACACACAGTACGGAGCATTGCAGCTAGGTGGAAAAAATATGTAAATATATAAACAGTGCGGAGCATTGTAGCTAGATGGAATGAATATATAGATATATAAATATAAACATAAACACACCCAGTGCGGAGCATTGTAGCTAGATGGAATAAATATGTAAATGTATAAACACACACAGTGCAGAGCATTGTTGCTAGATGGGATGAAACAGCACAACCGTCTACTTAGTTATCCTACATGGTATGATTATGTGTCCATACATATTCTCACCCTCCGTAGCTACCGGTATTTTCCTAGTTGTATGCCGGAGGGGACCATTGTGTAAGTCTATTGCATCTTTTGCATTCAAAAAACTATTAGGTTGTTACGTCTTTTTGCTATCTCTGCGAGCAGCCCTGCTTAGGTTGTACAGTCTGACAGCCGTAGGTAGGAAGGACCTGCGAAACCTCTCGGTTGTGCACTTGGGATGATGTAGTCTGCTGCTAAATGAGCTCCTCGGTGCATTCAGTATGTCCTGCATAGGGTGGAACTCGGACTCCAGCAGAGATGACAGTTTAGCCACCATCCTTCTCTCTCCTATCTCCTCCACCGGATCAAGGCGCTGCCCCAGGACGGAGCTAGCTTTCTTGATCAGTTTGTTCAGTCTCTTCCTATCGGTTGCAGTAATGCCACTGCCCCAGCAGACCACTCCGAAAGTGATGGCTGATGCCACCACCGTGTCATAGAATGTCTTCAGCAGCGCCCCTTGTACACCAAAAGATCTGAGTCTCCTCAGTAGGAACAGCCTGCGCTGTCCCTTCTTGTAGAGTGCGTCAGTATTGTGTGACCAGTCTAGTTTATTGTTCAGATGAACACCCAGGTACTTGTAGGATGTCACCATCTCGATGTCTGTTCCCTGTATATTTACTGGTGCTGTGAGGGATTGTCCTTGCCTGCGGCAGTCCACCACCAGCTCCTTAGTTTTCCTCGCGTTGATCTGGAGGCAGTTCCGATGGCACCAGTCCACGAAGTCCTGGATAAGCCCTCTGTACTCAGCTTCATCTCCATTGGAGATGAGGCCAACGATCGCAGAGTCATCAGAGAACTTCTGTAGATGGCAGTGTGTTGTGTTGTGTGAGAAGTCCGCAGTATAAAGAGTGAACAGGAAGGGAGCCAACACCGTTCCCTGGGGGGCCCTCGTGCTACTGATGATCGTGTCGGACACACAGTCCCGGGTTCTCACAAACTGAGGCCGGTTCGTGAGGTAGTCCAGGATCCATGATGACAGGTGCTGGTCCACCCCTGCGCGCAGCAGCTTGTCCTTCAGGATCATCGGTTGGATGGTGTTGAAAGCACTGGAGAAGTCAAAGAACATGATCCTCACCACATTCCCGGGCTTCTCCAGGTGGGACAGAGAACGGTGAAGGAGGAAGATCACCGCATCCTCCACCCCAATGCCATGCTGGTAGGCGAACTGGAGTGGATCCATCGCTTGTTCCACCAGGGGGCGGAGGTGAGCAAGGAGCAGTCTCGCCAGGGTCTTCATCAAGTGGGACGTCAAGGCCACCGATCTGTAGCTGTTCAGGTCTTTGGGGTGGGAAGTTTTTGGTACAGGTACCACACAAGATGTTTTCCACAGCTGTGGTACCCTCCCCAGCTTCAGGCTCAGGTTGAAGATGTACGTCACAATCCCACACAGCTGGTCTGCACAGGACTTGAGGAGCTTTGCGCTGATGCCGTCCGGTCCCGACGCCTTCCTCGCCTTGATCTTCCTCAGCTCCGTCCTCATCTGGGTCCTGGTCAGGGTCAGGATGGGGGGCTGTGTGTTGGGAGTGGGGGGGTGTTGGTGGAGTGGGGAGTGGGCAGCAGGACTTGATGTCTTTACAGGCAGCAGTGGTTGTTGTGCAGTCAGGGGGGAGGGTGGTTGGTCAAACCTATTGAAAAACAAATTCAGATTGTTAGCCCACTCCCTGCCCCCCGTGGCCTGGGGGGAGGCATTCTGGAGCCCAGAGATGGTTTTGAGGTTTCTCCAGACCCCGCTGATGTCGCTCTGTTGCAGCTTGTCCTCCATCTTCCTCCTGAAGCTGTCCTTGCCTTCTTTGATCTTTCTCCTCAGCTCCCTCTGTACGGACTTCAGCATCTCCCTGTTCCCCGACCTGAAGATCTTCTTCTTCTCTCTCAGAAGTGTTTTAATCTCAGGGTTGATCCAGGGTTTGTTGTTTGAACAACACCGTATGGTCTTGGTGGGAATGGATTTGTCCGCACAGAAGCTGAGGTAGCCCGTGAAGGTGTGAATGAGGCCATCGATGTCCTCACCATGTGGATCGCAGAGCTGCTTCCAGGCGGTGGCTTCAAAACAGCCCTTTAGAGTGTCCATTGCCTCCTCAGACCATAACATCACTGTGCGCATGGCCGGGGATTGTCTGTGCACTAGGGGTTTGTACACCGGCTGGAGATGAACCAAGTTGTGATCCGATCTCCCGAGTTGGGGGAGTTGTGATGAGGTGTACGCCTCCTTAGTGTTTGCGTAGAATAAGTCCAGTGTTTTATTGTCTCTAGTGTGGCATGTGACATACTGGGTAAACGTGGGTAGAATGGGAGACAGTGAAACATGGTTGAAATCGCTTGAGATGAGGAGAAGAGCAGCTGGGTGTTCTGTCTGGAGCCTGCTGGTTACTGAATGGATGACGTCACGCGCTGTCCCAGCGCTCGCCGTCGGATTTGCATAAACAACAATGCAGATCACGTGTGAGTGTTCTCTCGGGAGATATGTAGGCCGCATGCTAACAGCTAGCAACTCAATGTCTTTGCTGCAGTGACGTTGTTTAACAGTGATATGTCCCGGCCTGCACCAGTTGTTGTTAACATACATTATCACTCCACCACCCCTTGCTTTGCCACTGTCTGGTGTTTGGTCTGCCCTTATCATGTGGAAACCCTCCAGCTCAATGTTAGCGTCTGCTGCTAGTTCAGTTAGCCACGTCTCAGTAAACAAAAGGAGAGAGCACTCCCGGTATGTGCTATCGTAACGGCAGATAGCCGCTAGCTCATCTACCTTTCCCAGTATAGAGTGTACATTCCCCATAATAACGGATGGGAAGGTGGGTCTGTACCTTATACTCCTTGTCCGCCGTCTAACACCAGCCCGACAACCACGTCGTTTTCGCCTTATTTCTCTCGGTACGTCGAGTTTTTTCGTCAGCACCGAGTGGCGATTAAGTCCAAATTATACACCACTTTGTGACTATACTGTATATCTATGAAAAAAAATTCAATGTAAAAAATGTTCCTTGGCTCAAAAAAGGTTGAAAAACACTGATCTACTAATATAACACCCTAGAGTAATTAATTCTGTCATCAAATTCATCATTAAACATTTCTTTTCCAGCAAACCACAAAATTTCCTACGCTCAGCTTAAGATAGTTGGAGGTGATATGGTCGATGGTCCACAGCTTTTGAGGAGTGATGATCTGAAGATTACTCTTATCTATATGACTAACAGGAATACTGTAAGTGATGAATACGATGGTATAGTGTACATTGCACCCAGGCCAGAAACAAATGGAAAAATGACATCTGATCTTTCCAAGCGGTTGCAAAGACAACAGGCTAGCACAAAGCTAGTGGACCAAGAATAATGATAAAGCTCAGGGTATGCAAACCAAATGAAGCAGCGCAATTATCAGAGATAGAATAGTTTGCCTTTTATCATTCACTGGGTATATACACAGTACATACTATTATGCAATCTATGCAAACTTCAGTCCTATGACAGGTCTAATAATACACAGACCAGAGCATGTGGGACATAGTCGATACTACTGCAGCTGAAACCTTCATATCAGTGCCTCACCCATGCAATCCTCTCAGGTCCCCCCCTCTCTACAGGCCTCTAAACTTAGCTCAGCCCAGAAATGGACCAGATCAGAGGATGTTTGCCTGCAGCTGGGTCGTGTGGCGATCCCTCAATGGGTGCAAAGATATGTGACAACTGCACATACTCAGGCAACACCAGAGACTATATGAAACCACAACATACTGAAGTATGAATAGCCAAAGACTATGATAAAAAAAGAAAACTGAACACAACCTTTAAAAAGATCAATATAAATACTTTACTAGTAAATTAATTAAAAATTCATATTTTTTCGATATATCTGCTTGGGTTTGGATTACACTATCAACCAAAGATGGTACCAAAGCACATCAGTGCTCAACTGGTGGAGCTTTCAACCATGAGTGGGAATTTACAATCAGATTCAGTGCTGTTCCACATATTGTGTTCCATCTATTTATATATATAGATGCAAATATCAAAAATATCTGTATGAGTACATGAAAAACATGAACATGCCAAATGACCTGCCCCAAAACAGACCAAAGCTTACAAACAAACATGCCAAAATCATGCTAACACAGCATTATAAAAAGCATGCTAAAATAAATGAAGAGTTACCCAGAGTGGGGAAAAACTCAAAGGCACTCAGTGGAGGTGCAGATCCACAGCAGTCCTGGGACTTCTGACCCACTGACCTCAAAATGAATGCGTAGAACTGTGCATGTACTATTCCTGGTTCCAAGTTCGGTGTTGATATGTGCAAGCATTCTAGTTTATCACTCAACAATATAATTTTACAAGGACATTTGCTTTTGAGCATTTTTCCAACACCAGAGTCAATCTATAAGCTTGTCCAAGGATGTGCACAGGTATGGGGTATTGTTGTGTGGGCAACAGCCTATTTATCTTTGAGCTGCTCGTCCAGAAGAAAAAATAAATTTAAAAAAACCCTGTTATGACACTTTTTGTAAATGTGTCACATTATACCAGTAAATTTGCAGTTTTTTCTTGCTTCTCTCATAGTTTTTTAATGTAAGTTTGAGACTTTATTCTTATATTTCCACCATATTAAAGTAAATCTGCAACTTTTTAAATTATAAATTTGGAACTTTTTCTCTAAAATTTGCATGTTTTTTTTAAAGTTTGAGGGTTTTTTTCCTTGTAATTTGGAATTTTTATATGTGATTTTGGAACATTCTCATGAATTGGCTGGGGGTTTTTTTAGTCATTTTTGAAACATTTTTTCTTCTTTCATCGTTTCTTGTAATTAGACTTTTCCACAAAATTTGAGACCTTGTGAAAATTTTAGGCTTTTTCTGATCATGAATTCATTTTCTTGTATTTGGGACTTTCTGTCCTAAATTCACATCTTTTTCTTCCAACTTTATAACTTATCAACATGTCTTTCCATTGATATCTTTTTCTTGTAAAAATAGAGAATTTTCATTTGAATTTCTTTTAAATGTTTCACTTTTCTCTTGTAATTTTGTGATCTCAAAAATTATAAAATTTTCTCACAAATTCTCTGCCTTTTTAACACGCATTTCTTGTCTTCTTATACCATTTCAGAGGTTGTAATTGTCCATATGTGACTCTTTCCCTCACAGATCTGGAATTTTTCTTATAAATTTGTGATTTTTGTCTTATAAATTCACATTTTTTCCTTGTAATGCTGCCCTTGTTTCAGGTTATATATATAATATCTGAGCACATTTTGATGCTGGGTCCTTTGACCACCCATCATTTTAATTTCACTGTTCTTTGCTATTTTCCCAAACCACAAATATAGCCAGCTATGTTACACACTGGATTTACACTTGGAATAGGGACAGATTCACCTCTTGTTCATGGTTTTAAACAACAGCTATTTTCTGTACTGTAGACTATCTGGAATACCTGAATGGTGCCTGAGAAAAATTTATATAAACTTCTAATGGCAAAAAATTTCTTTGCAAAGCTAATTAAAATATTAAAATGCTCACTTCATAGAGAAATACACACAGCCTTTAGTTAAGCTCTTAAAGAAATAAGCAGATTTCACTTCCTTTATGGTTTCACAGTCAAACATTCCCCATCTTCAGTTCTGTAAGTTAGCAAAACAAACACAACCTGACTGCCTCAGTACTTGTGATTGGTCCACTCAGAAAACTTTTATCCAATCAGGAAAAAGGAAACTGCATATACAGTGGTGTGAAAAAGTGCTTGCCCCCTTCCTGATTTTGCATTTTTTTTGTATGTTTGTCACACTTAAATGTTTCAGATCATCAAACAAATTTAAATATTAGACAAAGATAACACAAGTAAATACAAAATGCAGTTTTTAAATGAAGGTGTTTATTATTAAGGGAAAAAAAAATCCAAACCTACATGGCCCTGTGTGAAAAAGTGATTGCCCCCTAAACCTAATAACTGGTTGGGCCACCCTTAGCAGCAACAACTGCAATCAAGCGTTTGTGATAACTGGCAATGAGTCTTTTAGAGTGCTGTACAGAAATTTTGGCCCACTCATCTTTGCAGAATTATTGTAATTCAGCCACATTGGAGGGTTCTCGAGCATGAACCGCCTTTTTAAGGTCATGCCACAGCATCTCAATCGGATTCAGGTCAGGACTTTGACTAGGCCAATCCAACGTCTTCATTTTGTTTTTCTTAAGCCATTCAGAGGTGGACTTGCTGGTGTGTTTTGGATCATTGTGTGATGTTGTTCATGGGACGTATTATTGTATGACACAGGTGGTGGCTCCACCTTTCCGGTTCTGCCACCACCCGGGGAAAGGTGGAGCCACCACCCGGGGTATAAGAGGGCTGTGGGGAAGAGGGTCGGTCTCTTTGACCACCTCTCTGCCTGATGGGAGCATCTGTATCATTTGTGTGAGTCTGCAATAAAGTCGTGTTCAGTTCCACCTTAACTCTTGTCATTCACCTTCAGTTACAGACATAACATTTGGCGACGAGGGTAAAAGTATGGACACAGGAGTCGCTACAATTTGGCCGTTTCTGGAGCTTCCCGGCAAGCCGCCGGTCCCTTGGGTGAGATGGTTTGCCGCGTTCCAGAATTACCTAGTGGCTCTGAACCTCGGTGAACTGAAGAAGATGCGGGCTCGGGCAATGCTGGTTCATAATTTGTGTATGGAAGGACAGCGTATCCTTGCTACCTTGGATGCTAGCTTCGAGGACGTTGTTGTGCAAACGGCACAACATTTTCACGCCCCTGAGAATGTTATTGTCCGGTGGATTCAGTTTCGGCAGCGCCACCAGCAGACCGGCGAGTCGGTACAACGATATGTTGCGGACCTGTGACAGCTGGCTTGGGACTGCCAGTTTGGAGCATTGGAGGAAGAGATGGTCCGCAACCAGTTGCTGGAACACATACTTTGCTCGATGGTGAGGTCGAGGCTCCTCACACACTCCGGCGAATTAACACTAGCCATGGCTGTCGAGATAGCTCAACAATATAAAGCAGTGGACAAATTGTCACGTGACCTAGGTGAGAGAGCTACACTTCGCCAGTATGAATCACGATCAATGGCGCAGGCTGTGGACCCGGACAGTGATGATGGCGTGCAGGAGGAGTACGCTACCGCTGTGAAGATAAGGTCCACCCCGGATCATCTAGGTGTTTGGGTTGTGGGTCCATCAAGCACCGCAACAAGGCTAGAGAGTGTCCGGCAAGAGGTAAACGCTGCGGTGGACTTCTGCATCATTTTGCCGGGACCTATAATAGGTTTGAGCGGGGTGAACAGCGATGCAAAGTGGACTCCCCAGCTCCAACTCCCATGGTTATCTGCGCCGTCAACCCGAGCACCGATGGTCGTACGTACTGTATGGTAAAATTGGATGGGGTGGAGGTGCCGCTGCTGATTGACATGGGTGCGGTGAGGTCCGTGTTGAATTGGCCCACCGTGAGGAGTTTCTTCCCATATTACCGAATAAGAGGTCATTCAGTGCTGCTGTGTGGGTGTGGTGGAACAAGGTTAGCCACGGTGGGATCAGTGGAACTGACAGCTCGGTACAAGTCGGCGGAGGTGTCCAACCTGCAGTTTGTGGTGACTGCCAGTGGCGAGAACGTTATGGGCTGTGACCTCTTTTATGGACTGGGCTTCACCATCACCAGCGGTGTAGGAGAGGAGTGGTCGGGCCATGGTTTGTGGGACCGGCCGATTCCGCGAGTGGTGGATGATGCTGTATGGGACAAACCTTGGCCTAGTATTCTGGAAGATGAGCAGAACCAACCCCACCCAGGGCCATTGCGGGAGGGTTCCGGTGCTAGAGCCCAAGTAACCCTAGTTGAGGGAACTAGGCAGCACGGTGGGACACCTGTGATGGCGGGTGGAGCTGAGTGGATGGCCCATTCTGATTTCGGAGTTCGTCTGGGAGGTACCGAGGAGCAGGGGGTCACAATGGCTTCGCCAACAGCCAAAATGAAAGCGAGCAGGGCAGGACCGGCTGGCACGGTAAAACGACGTGCCACTCAGGGACATTGGAAGCCAAGTTGGGCTCCTCTAGGGGTTGCTGATGTGGTCCGACCCAGGGAGGAGGCCCGGTCGAGAGGAGTGCTGGGCAAGTGCAAGTAACAGGACAACCAGGGGTGGCTGCAGGTAGTAGAGGTTTGGGAGGATGGCCACCTTCAGCTCTCTGATGGCTCATGGTGGTATCTCAACGAGCTGCGGTGCGCCAAGCAGGAGAAGGAGGTGTATGGACGGCGGCACAGGCCATCCCTGGGCGTGAAGAAAAGAAGGTGGCTTGGAGGGGAACCATCCAATGGTTTACCGGGGGTTGGTTTCTCTACTGGGGCAGAATGATGTTTGGGGTGATATGTTTATTGCATGGTGTTCACATAAATTTTAACTGAGTATTATGTTTGGTTGGTTACTGGGAAATAACCTGTTTGTATATATGCTCTGTTAAGGGGATTGTTTTAGGTTATTTATTTTAGGAGTACGGCAATTTTATGTTAAAGGACTGTGTTTCAGCAGAGACGGCAGAATAATCCATCTAGCCGTGTGGGGGTGGGACGGTAGTCCACCTGTTCCCCCCTAGCTTTAGTTGTTTTGTGTGAATGTTATAGGCCTTGGTATATTTCTGCTTCATTTTAGTGCGTGATTCAGGTCCCAAATTGGGAAGGGTCTCGATTGTATGTGTGTTTTAGACCATTTTGAAGGGGGGGGGGGTGATGTTGTTCATGGGACGTATTATTTTATGACACGGGTGGTTGCTCCACATTTACGGTTCCGCCGCCACCTGGGGTATAAGAGGGCTGTGGGGAAGAGGGGCGGTCTCTGCCTGACGGGAGCATCTGTATCATTTGTGTGAGTCCGCAATAAAGCTGTGTTCAGTTCCACCTTAAGTCTCTTCATTCACCCTCAGTTACAGACATAACACATTATCCTGCTGCAGAACCCAAGTGTGCTCCAGCTTGAGGTCACAAACAGATGGCCGGACATTTTCCTTCAGGATTTTTTGGTAGACAGCAGAATTCATGGTTCCATTTACCACAGCAAGTCTCCCAGGTCCTGAAGCAGCAAAACAGCCTCAGACATCACACTACCACCACCATATTTTACTGCTGGTATGATGCTCCTTTTCTGAAATGCTGTGTTACTTTTATGCCGGATGTAATGGGACACACACCTTCCAAAAAGTTCAACTTTTGTCTCGTCAGTCCACAGAGTATTTTCCCAAAAGTCTTGAGGATCTTCAAGATGTTTTCTGGCAAAACTGAGATGAGCCTTTATGTTCTTTTTGCTCAGCAGTGTTTTTTGTCTTGGAACTCTGCCATACAAGTCATTTTTGCCCAATCTCTTTCTTATAGTGGAGTCGTAAACACTGACCTTAACTGAGGCAAGTGAGGCCTGCAGTTCTTTGGATATTGTTGTGGGGTGTTTTGTGACCTCTTGGATGAGTCGTCGCTGCACTCTTGGGGTAATTTTGGTCGGCTGGCGACTCCTGGGAAGGTTCACCACTGTTCCATGTTTTCGCCATTTGTGGATAATGGCTCTCACTGTGGTTTACTGGAGTCCCAAAGCTTTAGAAATGGCTTTATAACCTTTTTCAGACTGATAGATCTCAATTACTTTGTTTCTCATTTGTTCCTGAATTTCTTTGGATCACAGCATGATGTCTAGCTTTTGAGGATCTTGTGGTCTACTTCACTTTGTCAGGCAGGTCCTATTTAAGTGATTTCATGATTGAGAACAAGTGTTGCAGTAATCAGGAATGGGTGTGGCTAGAGAAATTTAACTCAGCTTTCCAAAGATGTGATAAATCACAGTTAATTTATGTTTTAACGGAGGGGCAATCACTTTTTCACAAAGGGCCATGTAGGTTTGGATTTTTCCCCCTTAATAATAAACACCTTCATTTAAAAACTGCATTTTTTGTTTACTTGTGTTATATTTGTATATTTCAATTTGTTTGTTGATCTGAAACATTTAAGTGTGACAAACGTACAAAAAATGAAAAATCAGGAAGGGGGCAAACACTTTTTCACACCACTGTATTGTATGTCCTTGAGGATGTCAGAATATAAAATCAGTCCCTAGTGAGTGCGCAATATGGGACCTTACACACTTCTGCCTGAAAAAAAAAAGATATACAGTAGAATCACTTATTTCTAAGTTTTAGTAACTTCCAGACATCCAGTGTTTCCCCTACTGTTATATTAGGGGGAGGGGGGCGCCCCCCAATGGACACCCCCCCACCCCACTAGAGTGTCAAGTTAATGTAATTTTATTTTCCTGTATAGCGCCAGATCACAACACAAGTCATTTTAAGATGCATTCACTATAGAACAAGTCTTAACCTTGTCCTTTTATTAAACAAACTAAATATCCTTATGTTATTATCTTATTTACATGCCAGCAGCTTATTTCTGTCTCTTCTCCTCTGCACTCTGGTATCCTGCAGCGGGACGGAACTCCGCTGTACGTAAATACAGATGATGTCAATCATAAAAATTTGAAATTTACGCAGATTTTTATTGTCAATGAAACGTTTAATTTTAAAGTTTATATATATGCCGCGGAAATGTTCAGTTTCACTGTCCCAGTGAAGAAGAAGAGGAGCGCATCATAGCGACACAGAAGAGAGAAAATCACGAAAAAGAGGAGGCCAAAACTTTCCAAAGCATGGGAGCATTTCACCAAAAATGAACAAATCAAACAAGTTAAATGCAAACTCTATAAAGCTGAGTTATCATCACAGCGACATGTCCATCCTCCTCTCCCTCCGCCGGCTTGGCTGCTTGTCAGGGGGTCTCTGCTATGCTCTGTCCCGATGATGACTGAAGTCGGGCCCCTTATAAACACCGCACTGGTAAGGTTAGCAAGTAAATTTAGCGCTTCTTATTTTCAATGAGTGACTGTCTCAGCTTTAGAAAACTGATTAAACTGTTAGCATGTGCTGCTTATGTTAGTTTACCTGTTGGACAATAATCTCTCTTGGATGACGACTGCTGACGGCTGAGTCGTTTCAGTTCTGTTGGCTAATGACATAATGCACGGCTCAGGAGACACACACGCAGGCTCAGGGTAGATCTAATAGCCTTATTAACAACAAGTGTGTATGAGTGTGTGTCTGCGGGATGTGAATGTGTTGGTGGTGGCGTCTGCGTCGGGCACGGAGGCGGGAGGCCGTACAGCCGGACAACCCTATGGGAGAAGCAGAGGGAGAAGGGTAACGGGCACCACACCAACACAGGAGATATGAAAATGATGACTGGCTTACTTGGGAATGACAGGTGGCTGGCACAGCAAGGGCGAAGCCCGGAAGACAGCGACCTGGAGCGCCCGGTGCAGCAGCGAGGGAATGGTGGCAGAGAGGAGTGGTCCGCCGCCGGGAAATCCACCTGTGCACAGGGGAGCAGACTAGGAGAAGAATGAGGTAAGAGATTCTTACTTGGATGTTTTGCTGAGCGGTTGAGATTCCTTACAGCAAGAGTAGCGAGTGAAGACTGACGGCTTCAGGCCGAAGCCCAGGGCGAGGCGGCTTAAATCCCTCGCCGCTGATGAGGTGCAGGTGTGCGTGCAGCTGGCGCCGCAGATGGGCGGCGAGGCGTGACAGCTAATGTGTTAAGTGCACTAAATTAGTGAATTACAGGAGTAGTTTACTCTCTTATCTTCACTCTTTTTGTCGTGGCAATATCAGCCCTCATTCTGAATATTAGTGCATCTCAGTAAATTACAATACCGTGATTTGTAATTTAATTTATAAAAACTGTAACCATAATAATCAAAGATAAATTAAAATGGCTTAAATATTTCACTGTAAGTGTAGTGAAGGCTGACATTCTTGCACCGTAACTTAAAGCATTTGCAAACTGTTATTTTGGACTGGAAGAAGTTCTTTTAATTTTCATCTGAAGCCTAATTGAATTTTTAAACTTCCAGATTCAGAAAGATTTTAATAAGATGGACTGCTTTCTTTTTTACTTTTATGGATTTTAATGTTACTGTAGTTTGTTTTGAGCATGCAGAGTTACAACAGCGTTCCATGGTGCAGCAGATGCTGCTTATTTGAATTTTTGCACTTCATTTTTTAGTTAAAAGACTGCATTTTAGTTTCTGTTATTTAATTGGGTTGCTCCAAACACTTTTTATTATGCTGTCAAGTTCAAGTTTCCAACTTGTTTCATGGGTCGTTATTCTATTTAGCTATGGGAACTTTTTTATAATAGACTATATTATATTAAGAGAGAGACTGACAAAGTGATTTTCACAGGTATGCAGGCTTAAACAGGTGAGGTTAAACATGAACTGGAGCCCTGAACAACAGCCATGCCAACAGGAAGCAGAGATGGTGGACATGACAGAAATAATCGCGATTAGTCGACTAATCAAAAAAATAGTCGTTACATTAGTCGACTACAAAAATAATCACTTAGCCCCCCCCCCCCCCCCCAAGGCTGTAAACCTAGGGAAAACAGTGACATCTATGAGGGAAAAAAAAGACTAATGGAGACAAGTTATCAAATGCACTTGTCTATAATATATTATGGATTAAACAACCTTTCTGATACATGGTACTTGCTGTGTGCAATGTAAAATCATAATAGTGATGGATTACTGCAGGGGTTTAATCTGGCTCTCACGAGGCTCTATCACTGGCTCTCTGAGGTCAACTTACACTTTCATGGCCAAACCAACAGATAAATGGGCCAGTGAATGCTCCGAGACTGGTGTTTGACATCGATCCAACAGTCACAATTAATAAACAATCAAGGAACCAGCTGCAGGGAATATTATTGGCTGGTGTGTGTGATGAAAAGAATTGATGACCCTGTAATAGAGTGGACAGATTAGTTGGCACATGACAAAGGCTGAATGATCATGTGCACTGCATAAACGATGTAGGAGAAAGAATATCAATGGTGTTGAGCCAGTGACCTGCATCTACTTGTACCTAGATACACAATCAATTTGTGCGGAGCAACATATAGATTGGACA
The DNA here is from genome assembly GCA_020510985.1 of Pholidichthys leucotaenia. NCBI lineage: Eukaryota > Metazoa > Chordata > Actinopteri > Cichliformes > Pholidichthyidae > Pholidichthys > Pholidichthys leucotaenia. Next base: position 98,582,296 of record CM035840.1, on the reverse strand, counting down.
AAAGGATATGAGGATAGAACAGGAAACAAAAAAAGAGGACAGATACTTGGAAACCTTTAAATGAGTGAAACCCTTTAGCATTGAGAAGGCTTAGCATTGAGACGGGGACATTTTTAACAGTTTCACAGCCCTTTGAAACAACGTCTTTAATTTGGGGAGATTTACAAAATGTGCCGCATCAGCTGAGCATTGCATGATTAACACTGTTATGACAACCAGTACTGTGTACAACCATGACTAACATAGTCGAGGAACCCAAGATTATGCCTTCAGACAGTTAACACAAATGAAGCAATACTTAATCTGCAGCAGTGAGACACACCTGAACCGTGGATTAAACAAAAACAATGTCAGCTCTGTTAACACACTGGGTACAGTAGCTGCTGTACCTTTCGCTTTTTGCTGAGGCTGAGCTGCAAGAAGTCTGACCCTCTCAGTGGTCTTAAAATAGATGCACTCACTCACAGACAAGCATTTCAGACAAATGGGGTTGCTTATAGCCAGTTAAGAGGTTACAGAGAGGAAAAACCAAACTCATTAGCATTCAACAAAACCATTCGAGATACATTATCATTAACAAGCTTCTGCTAAGAGAGAAGAAATTGAAAGGCAGTGACAATTTAGGCCTAAGTGTTTAAAATATAAAGGAGAAAATGCAAAGAGAAAAACATTAATGGATTTACTGAATATTTCATACTTTTCAAATGTAATCAAGATAGCTAGAATGCATAACACGTGGTTAATAATAATAATAATAATAATAATAATAATAATAATAATAATAATAATAATAATACATTTTATTTGTATAGCACTTTCCAAGGCACTCAAAGGCACTTTACATAAAAAAGTCAAAAATTAAGGATTAAAATTAAAGATTAAAAGCAAGTCTGAACAAGTGGGTTTTGAGTAATGACTTGAAGTAGTTTAAGTCTGTGCAGTCGCAGATCTGTTGGGGGAGAGAGTTCCAGAGGGAAGGAGTCGCGATGGAGAGGCTATGTCTCCCCAGGTTTTGTGCTTGGCTCTGTGTGGTGGAGAGAGGAGGTTTGCATCAGAGGAATGGAGGCAGCTAGGAGGAGGAGTGCCAGTGCATCAGGTCAGCAAGATAGGAAAGGGCCTGGTGATGGAGGACTTTAAAGGTGAGCAGAAGGACTTTGAACTGTATGTGTTGTGAGATTGAGAGCCAGTGGAGGTTCTGGAGGATGGGGTGATGTGGCCGTGGGAGAGGGGCTGGGTGAGGGGATGGGCGGCTGAGTTCTGAATGTATTGAAGTTTCTGGAGGACTTTGGATGATGAGCCATAGAGAATGTTATTGCAGTAGTTAAGTCTGGATGTGATAAATGCGTGTAAGAGGGTTTCTTCGGTGGAGAAGGTGAGTGAGGGATGGAGTTGGGCTATGTTTTTTTAGGTGAAAGAAGGCAGTTTTGGTGACATGATTGATGTGCGGTTCAAAAGTGAGGTGGCTGTCAAAGATGACTCCAAGGTTTCGTATCTGTGGGAATGGGGAAATTGTGGAGTTGGCAACAGTGAGGTTGAAGTTGTGGGTGGTATTGATGAGAGATTCCGGGCCGATGATCATCATGTCAGACTTATCATAGTTAAGTTGTAGAAAGTTCATTTGCATCCAGGATTTTATTTCAGAGACAGTTTTCCAGTATGGAGCAGGTTACTGTGGTTATGCAGCTAGTAGAAATGTAGATCTGAACATCACTGGCATAACAATGGAAGGTAAGGCCATGTCGGCGAATGATGTTACGAAGTGGGAGTATATAGATGATGAAGAGGAGAGGGCCAAGCACAGAGCCCTGGGGAACACCATGAGAGAGCGTGGCTGTGAGGGAGGTACAGTTGTTGACGTGGATGAATTGTTGTCTGTTGGTGAGATACGAGTGGAACCAGGAGAGAGCTGTACCAGTGATGCTGAGAAAGGTTTCCAGATGGGAAATTACATATTTCCAGATGGGTTATTACATAATTCTTTAGGATCTTATCATATATTTAGGGTTAAAAATGTAATTAACCACCATCTCAATACCACATTTATGATGGGTTTCAATTTGATTGACTTAGTTATCTTCTTCTTTCGGCTGCTCTCCTTAGAGGTCGCCACAGCGAATCATCTGCCTCCATCTCACCCTATCTGTTGCATCTTCTTCTGTCCTCCTCCTAGATCTTTGACCAACAGCAGCCCGATTTGCACCAACAACCTGATGGTTAACAGCACCTGTGGCAGTCGTCGTTAACCCTGGCCTGGCCAGTATAGAAGTCTCATTCTTGATGATCCGCATATTTGATCTGGCAAAGTTTTTATGCCAGATGCCCTTCCTGACGCAACCTTCCCCATTTACCCGAGTTTGGGAAAGGGACTAGGAACACACTGGCCTGTGGCTGGGTTGACTTAGTTTTATATACTATTGTGGTGGCACTGTGTGGGGGGTTCTCCACCCACAGTCAGAAGCCGGAGGGGAGATGGAACAAAGGACTGAAGGAATAAGTGGCACCGGGGGGTCTCAGACGTAACAGAAAGGACCCCCCCCCCCCGCCCCAGGGAGTTCAGGAGACATCAGAGTTAGCTGGAGGAAGAGAGGGTGTGAGAAGCAGGGCTGGTGTTATATGATGTTAATGTTCCACGCATGTCTTTATGCACTGAGCGTATTGTTTTTGGCTCCCTGGGTCTCATAGGGCAGAAATAAAGAGTATTAAAAGGAGGCGCCAAGAGACCTAGAGAGAGTATGTCCTGTATGCGTATGTGCGTATGTGCACACCTGCACATAAATTATTTCTTGATTTCCAATTTATATGCATGTGTCAGCATCTGTCGGCATCTGTTTGAAACCTCTGTCACTCTTACATGGACTGGTTATTTTATCTGTTTTTATTTATTTTACCTTCTCCGTTTTAAATTTTTATCTCTTTTATTGATATTAACTTTCTATCTAGTGATATTAACTTTTTAAACTGGAGCTAGAACTTTATTGATCGGCTATATTGATCATACAGCTCCAAACGGCTGGACTGTTTATGTTCTTAGTCAAAAATGGACATGACAGTGCCTGGGGATGATAAAATTCTCTTGCAGAAAGCACAAAAGAAAACTGCTGACCTGGAGGAGGATATCCAACGACTCTCTGATGAACTGCTTCAGCTTACGTCTTCCTCTGCTGTCACGGACGATGAGTCTTTTAGCGGCCCAGAAGTCCAAAAAAATGGCCTTGAGTGACTCAGCCCTCCGAGACACAGTCGCCTGGGACCCCTCCACCTGTCCACAGCCCTCGTCCTGCTCAACGCCGAATCAGATGGCCTGGTCTGAGGTCGTGGTCCAGGGCAGGAAAAGGGCCTCAGACGCATCAACCACCAGCCCTCCTCTGCCTATCTCCAACCGCTATGAGGCTCTGGCAACGGCTGATAATCCACCTTCCACTGACGCTCCAGCTTCTCCGGTTCCAGTTCGCCCGGGCTCCACTCGGCACGCAGCTCCCGCTGACGTCACACCCATCCCTTCGTTGGAAGACCCGGCAGCCTTTCCTCTGCTGAGGACTGACAGCAGTGGGGTGGCTGGCATGGCCCCAGCCGAGCCACAGCGGCTCCGGCCCTGTTCTGGAGAGTCCTATGCCCGACGTACGATCCTGAGTGAGGCTGTTTGCTGGCACTCCAGGGGGGCCACACTGCATGGAGCAGCCGGGGAATCCCTCCTCCAGTTCTGGCACCACTTTGATCCCCTACTCATCGGCTGGTGAGGTAAGGGTCCCTACCTGCCCTAACGACAGGACCCCCTCTCTGCCGCCACCTCACTGCACGGACTCTCGCCGAGGGACCCTGCAACCACCAACATCGCGCCCGCTTTTTCCTCCAACCACAATGATCGTTGGTGACTCCATCATCAGGCATATCAGGTATTTTAACTCTATCACTCACTGTTTCCCAGGAGTTACTGTCCCCGACCTGTTAGTAAAGCTCCCGGATCTACTGCAATCACAACCTCCCTCCATCACACGGATAATTATTCACATAGGGACAAACGACACCACCCGCAGACAGTCTGAAATCACTACAAATGACTTCTGCAAACTTTTTAATATTTTATCAAACAGCGGAAAGTCTGTTTTTATTTCTGGCCCCATTCCCACACTGCGCCATGGATCAGATCGTTTTGGCCAGATTCTTGCCCTCTCAACTTGGCTCAAGTCCTCCTGCAGCAGCATTAATTTTATTGACAATTTTAACTTGTTTTGGGGCTGCCACAATCTCTATAAATCTGACTGCATACATTTAAATGCATCAGGTAGCCGGCTTTTAGCAGCAAACCATATGCATATCATTCAAACCACAACATACAGTACAATTGACTGTTTACATCCCACAACCCCTCCCCTCCGGATCCACTCACATCGAATCACAGCCGCAGGCAAGGACAACCCCTCACAGCACCAGTAAATATACAGGGAACTGACATTGAGATGGTGACATCCTACAAGTACCTGGGTGTTCATCTGAACAATAAACTAGACTGGTCACACAATACTGACGCACTCTACAAGAAGGGACAGCGCAGGCTGTTCCTACTGAGGAGACTCAGGTCTTTTGGTGTACAAGGGGCACTGCTGAAGACATTCTACGACACGGTGGTGGCATCAGCCATCACTTTTGGAGTGGTCTGCTGGGGCAGTGGTGTTACAGCAGCTGATAGGAAGAGACTGAACAAACTGATCAAGAAAGCTAGCTCTGTCCTGGGGCAGCGCCTTGACCCAGTGGAGGAGATGGGAGAGAGAAGGGTGGTGGCTAAACTGTCATCTCTGCTGGAGTCCGAGTTCCACCCTATGCTGGACATACTGAATGCACTGAGGAGCTCATTTAGCAGCAGACTACATCATCCTAAGTGCACAACCGAGAGGTTTCGCAGGTCCTTCCTACCTACGGTTGTCAGACTGTACAACCTAAGCAGGGCTGCTCGCAGAGATAGCAAAAAGATAAGATAAGATAAGCCTTTATTAGTCCCACAACGGGGAAATTCCAGGATTGCAACAGCACAGGGATAGCAACACTCAGAGCAACAATCAGAAGGCAAGAAAAAACAAGAGCAGCGAGTATACATATGTACATATAAACATAAATATATAGACGCACAGTGCGGAGCATTGTAGCTAGATGGAATAAATATATAAATATATAAACACACACAGTGTGGAGCATTGTAGCTAGATGGAAGAAATATGTGAATATATAAACACACATACAGTGTGGAGCGTTGAAGCTAGATGGAATAAATATATAAATATATAAACACACACAGTGTGGAGCATTGTAGCTAGATGGAATAAATATATGAATATATAAACACACACAGTGCGGAGCATTGTAGCTAGATGGAATAAATATGTAAATATATAAACACACAGTGCGGAGCATTGTAGCTAGATGGAGTAAATATATGAATATATAAACACACACAGTGTGGAGCATTGTAGCTAGATGGAATAAATATATGAATATATAAACACAGTGCGGAGCATTGTAGCTAGATGGAATAAATATATAAATATATAAACACACACAGTGTGGAGCATTGTAGCTAGATGGAATAAATATATGAATATATAAACACACACAGTGCGGAGCATTGTAGCTAGATGGAATAAATATGTAAATATATAAACACACACAGTGCGGAGCATTGTAGCTAGATGGAATAAATATATAAATATATAAACACACAGTGCGGAGCATTGTAGCTAGATGGAATAAATATGTAAATATATAAACACACACAGTGCGGAGCATTGTAGCTAGATGGAATAAATATATAAATATATAAACACACACAGTGCGGAGCATTGTAGCTAGATGGAATGAAACAGCATAACCGTCTACTTAGTTATCCTACATGGTATGATTATGTACCCATACATATTGTCACCCTCCGTAGCTACTGGTCTTTTCCTAGTTGTATACCGGAGGGGACCATTGTGTAAGTCTATTGCGTCTTTTGCATTCAATACTATTAGGTTGTCACATCTTTTTGCTATCTCTGCGAGCAGCCCTGCTTAGGTTGTACAGTCTGACAGCCGTAGGTAGGAAGGACCTGCGAAACCTCTTGGTTGTGCACCTAGGATGATGTAGTCTGCTGCTAAATGAGCTCCTTAGTACATTCAGTGTGTCCTGCATAGGGTGGAACTCGGACTCCAGAAGAGATGACAGTTTAGCCACCATCCTTCTCTCTCCTATCTCCTCCACTGGGTCAAGGCGCTGCCCCAGGACAGAGCTAGCTTTCTTGATCAGTTTGTTCAGTCTCTTCCTATCGGCTGCTGTAATGCCACTGCCCCAGCAGACCGCTCCAAAAGTGATGGCTGATGCCATCACCGCGTCATAGAATGTCTTCAGCAGTGCCCCTTGTACACCAAAAGACCTGAGTGCCCTCAGTAGGAACAGCCTGCGCTGTCCCTTCTTGTAGAGTGCGTCAGTATTGTGTGACCAGTCTAGTTTATTGTTCAGATGAACACCCAGGTACTTGTAGGATGTCACCATCTCGATGTCTGTTCCCTGTATATTTACTGGTGCTGTGAGGGGTTGTCCTTGCCTGCGGCAGTCCACCACCAGCTCCTTAGTTTTCCTCGCATTGATCTGGAGGCAGTTCCGATGGCACCAGTCCACAAAGTCCTGGATAAGTCCTCTGTACTCAGCTTCATCTCCGTTGGAGATGAGGCCAACGATCGCAGAGTCATCAGAGAACTTCTGTAGATGGCAGTGTGTTGTGTTGTGTGAGAAGTCCGCAGTATAAAGGGTGGACAGGAAGGGAGCCAAAACCACTCCCTGGGGGGCCCCGTGCTACCGATGATCGTGTCGGACACACAGTCCCGGGTTCTCACAAACTGTGGCCGGTTTGTGAGGTAGTCCAGGATCCATGATGACAGGTGCTGGTCCACCCCTGCACACAGCAGCTTGTCCTTCAGGATCATCGGTTGGATGGGGTTGAAAGCACTGGAGAAGTCAAACAACATGATCCTCATCGCATTCCTGGGCTTCTCCAGGTGGAACAGAGAACGGTGAAGGAGGAAGATGACCGCATCCTCCACCCCAATGCCATGCTGGTAGGCGAACTGGAGTGGATCCATCGCTGGTCCCACCAGGGGGCGGAGGTGAGCAAGGAGCAGTCTCTCCAGGGTCTTCATCATGTGGGACGTCAGGGCCACTGGTCTGTAGCTGTTCAGATCTTTGGGGTGGGAAGTCTTTGGTACAGGTACCACACAAGATGTTTTCCACAACTGTGGTACCCTCCCCAGCTTCAGGCTCAGGTTGAAGATGTACTCCACAATCCCACACAGCTGGTCTGCACAGGACTTGAGGAACTTTGCACTGATGCTGTCCGGTCCCGACGCCTTCCTTGCCTTGATCTTCCTCAGCTCCATCCTCACCTGGGTCTTAGTGAGGGTCAGGTTGGGGGGCTGTGTGTTGGGAATGGGGGGGGCTGATGGTGGAATGGGGAGTGGGCAGCAAGACTTGATATCTTCAGAGGCAGTAGTGGTTGTTGTGCAGTCGGGGGGGAGGGCGGTTGTTCAAACCTATTGAAAAACAGATTCAGATTGTTTGCCCACTCCCTGCCCCCCGTGGCCTGGGGGGAGGTATTCTGGAGCCCAGAGATGGTTTTAAGGTTTCTCCAGACCCCACCAATGTCGCTCTGTTGCAGCTTATCCTCCATCTTCTTCCTGAAGCTGTCCTTGCCTTCTCTGATCTTCCTCCTCAGCTCCCTCTGTACGGACTTCAGCATCTCCCTGTTCCCTGACCTGAAGATCCTCTTCTTCTCCCTCAGAAGTGTTTTTATCTCAGGGTTGATCCAGGGTTTGTTGTTTGAGCAACACCGTATGGTCTTGGTGGGTACGGTGTTGTCCACACAGAAGCTGATGTAGTCCGTGATGGTGTGAGTGAGGCCATCGATGTCCTCACCATGTGGATCGCAGAGCTACTCCCAGGCAGTGGTTTCAAAGCAGTCCTTTAGAGCGTCCATTGCCTCCTCAGACCATAAAAGACGTGACAACCTAATAGTATTGAATGCAAAAGACGCAGTAGACTTACACAATAGTCCCCTCCGGTATACAACTAAGAAAACACCGGTCGCTACGGAGGGCGACAATCTGTATGGGTACATAATCATACCATGTAGAATAACTAAGTAGACGGTTATGCTGTTTCATTCCATCTAGCTACAATGCTCTGCACTGTGTGTGTTTATATATTTATATATTTATTCCATCTAGCAACAATGCTCCACACTGTGTGTTTATATGTTTACATATTTATTCCATCTAGCTACAATGCTCCGCACTGTGTGTTTTTATATTTATATGTACATACACTACCGTTCAAAAGTTTGGGGTCACCCAGACAATTATTTTGTGTTTTCCATGAAAAGTCACACTTATTTACCACCATGAGTTGTAAAATGAATAGAAAATACAGTCAAGACATTGACAAGGTTAGAAATAATGATTTGTATTTGAAATAATAATTTTTTCCAGATACTCAACCTGCTCAAAGGAAGGTCAGTTTTATAGCTTCTCTAACCAGCTAAACTGTTTTCAGCTGTGCTAATATGATTGCACAAGGGTTTTCTAATCATCCATTAGCCTTCTGACGCAATGAGCAAACACATTGTACCATTAGAACACTGGAGTAATAGTTGCTGGAAGTGGGCCTCTATACACCTATGTAGATATTGCACCAAAAACCAGACATTTGCAGCTAGAATAGTCATTTACCACATTAACAATGTATATTAGATATTAGAGTGTATTTCTGATTAGTTTAAAGTTATCTTCATTGAAAAAACAGTGCTTTTCTTTCAAAAATAAGGAAATTTCTAAGTGACCCCAAACTTTTGAACGGTAGTGTATGTATACTCAATGCTCTTGTTTTTTCTTGTCTTCTGATTGTTGCTCTGAGTGTTGCTCTCCCTGTACTGTTGCAATCCTGGAATTTCCCCATTGTGGGACTAACAAAGGCTTATCTTATCTTGTCTTAACTCTGACCCCCTGGAAGACTATCCAGCACCAATCCCATTTTTGTCAGCCTCCACCATCTGGTCTGGAAATTCAACCACTTCCCACCTTCCCCATTAGGACATTGACGGACAGACCTCCATCCATAAAACATTTAGTTCATATGAACTCACGCCCAGGCTGTCATGTTCGCTGCGCAAAATAGCAACGAGCCCAAAACGCAGAGTAAGTAATGTGTTTCTTTACAATGGATGAATGGGTTGAATGTCCAAAAACAGTCACAACGGAAGGGAAGACACACGGCTACAAGCTCGGTTAGTTCAAAGGATGCCTAACGCGCTCCAAACAGGCGGGAGCAGAGAAAAAGGCACAAGGACTTACTACAGCGTTGGAGCGGAAAGGCTCTGAGGGAACAACACGATTCAGTCCGAGGGAAAACCAACAGAAGCGAGTCTGGATGTCCAAGGTCGACATTGCAAAGTTGCCACAACAGCTGGTCACATTCTACTCTATAAATACACAAACCCAGAATGAGGGCAAATGGACACAGCTGTGTGGCCACCCAGTGCGTGACTGATCGAACAATGTGTGTGTGCGTGCGTGAGTGTGAATGTGAGTGTGTGTGTATGTGTGCATGCGTGCATGAGTGTGTGTGCGTGCATGAGTGTGTGAGTGTGTATGTGGTGAACCATACTGCTGGTGGATGCCTGGTGAGGAGGAGGCATGGTTGTGGGACTGATGGAGAGCAAGGCTCAATCCATCAGGTAGAATTAATCAATAATTAAACCCAATAGCCACGAGTCATGCTCGGGGTGACGACCCCGAACATGACAGTACCCCCCCTCAAGTGGTGGATACCAGACACCCACCGTACCATCAAAGCAAAGAACAAACCCACCCCCCACCACCACCCAAAAAGCCAACACACCAAACCAGGGCGGGAGGTGGAGGGAAACAGTTTAGGAGAGATCAAACAATGATGGGGAACACCACAAACAACACCATCACACTACACTCCCAACCCCAAAACTAAACAACCCACCCCACCCCCAAGGGTCCCACAGTTCGGGGGGCCGGCCAGAGTCCAAGGCCCAGCAGGTTGCAGTAAGTTCGGGGGGTCGGCCAAAATCCCAGGGCCAGCAGGCGGCCTGCAGAGCAGCATCAGGCGGCCTGCCAGGGCATACGGGCCACCCGGTGAGGGAACCCTGTGTTTCAGGCAGCCTGCCCACACGATTAGGCCACCAGGACCGGAAGGGCAGATGAGGCGGTGGCCTACCCACCGGAAGGCTGAGAGGTGGGTGGCCAGACAGGGGAAGAGGAACCCCTGCGGTACCGGCGACGAAGGGAGAAAGACCCCGACAGTGCCCGGCAGAAGGAGGAGGAACACCCACAGGGCCTCCAAAAGGGAAAGGAAGTTGCCAGCGTCCCCAAACTGTCATGTGGCACCCCCGGTGGTCCCAACAAAGGGCTGGGACTCTGTTGACCCCGCGGTGGGCCCGGGCTGGGCCATGGCTGCGTCTGCGGTGGTCCCGGCCTGGGACAACGTTGCACCAGTGGTGCCCCCTTCCCGGGACCTCATTGCCCCACAGTGAGCCCCGACTGGGCCTGCGTTGCACCCACGATGGACCCCGACCAAGCCATGGTTGCACCCACGATGGAGTTCAGCTGGACCCCTGCTGCACCCGCGGTGGGACCCGGCTGGGCCACTGCTGACCCCAACACCATCTTGGCCATGGGCCAGCCGACCCGTATGAGCACCCAAGCAAGGAGGCGATCAATCACAGGCACTCTGGACTGGGACTGGGTGCCCCTGACAACCACCTCGTCCAGAACCTTGGTGACCTCCGGTTGCGAACCTGGATCCACGGACTCGTCCGGTTATGGAGGACCCTCTACGACGACTCTGGAAGAGGACTCAGAAAGAGAGGGGGAAGGGTCAGAGTCACCAGCAGCGGCAGAGCCCGGTGAGGTGAGCTCAGGTGCAGTGTTTGGCTGCAGCTGGCTCTCTAAAGCTAGGCAAAAATGCTCAATTATGGAAAGGAGAAAGTCAAAAGAGAGCACTTGCCTTAACTCAAGCGCTACCGCCGTCCAGGACTTCAGCAAGCTGGGCGATGTCTCCTCAGGTTCAGCCTCCAAGAGGTTCTGCTTGGGCACTGACTCTGCTGTGGCGGCCTCCACAGCAGGCGTGATGGTCACTGCAGTCTTAATTCTCCCAGCTGCCATGATCCACGATGGTAACTCCTCCGTCGTGGTGGCTGGGACCTGGTTTACCGTGGCTGCGGGAGGACCTCCCCCCCCAGACCTCTGGCTCCTCCTGATCCTGGCTGCTTGGCTCCGGCAGACACACAAAGGGGAGAGGAGAGAGGGCTGGTGAACAGCTTTTAACAGCAGCAGGCGGGGAGAACTCAGGGGACTGCTTTCCCTGAGCCTCCCTACCATGGATCAGGCAAGACATTTCATTATTAATATGAGCCAAATGAAAATGTACTTGCCTGTACTTGCCTTACTTCCAAGATGGCGCCCACAGTGGTCGCCATGGTGTTTCGCTGCCCTTTAATTTTTTTTAATTTGTTTGTTTCTGTTCATTGATTGTGCGTCTGCCAGTTCATACACCCGTGAAGAGTTATTAAATATCAGGACTCTTACTCCCACGGACCTTCTCCCAGTATTTTTAGCTCCTGCCGCCGATCTGATTCATTGTTTGGCTCAAAGAGTAAGACGGCGGAAAAGAGGAAAGCGAGGGGGGATTCTCGCTCGGCTGCGAAGGAGAGGCACATGGACAGCCTTGCCTGGCATATTTCTATCCAATGCCAATTCTCTCTTGAACAAGGTAGAAGAATTAAGACTGCTGATGCGATTTAAGGACCTCGCTTCCTCGTCTGTCATCTGTTTCTCTGAGACCTGGCTTAAAGGGAACATACCGGACAGCGCGATCAGCCTCGAGGGATTTCAGCTGTTTCGTGCTGATCGCGTCACAGAGCTCTCCGGTAAGTCTATTGGAGGAGGAGTGTGCTTCTATATTAACAACAGCTGGTGCTCTGATGTAACGGTGATTTCACAACACTGTTCTCCAGCCCTGGAATTTCTTTTTATTAACTGCAAGCCATTTTATTCCCCGCGGGAGTTCGCCTCATTCATCCTCGTCGCTGTGTACGTCCCTCCCGACGCGGACATGCGCGAAGCTCAGCGCGTGCTCGCGGATCACATCCAACACACGGAGCGGACTTTTCCAGACTCTCTGGTTATTGTGGTTGGCGACTTTAACCAGAGCAATCTGAGTCACGAGCTCCCCCGCTACAAACAGTTTATTAAATGCCCCACCGGAGGAAAAAACACGCTGGATCACTGTTACACTACAGTGAAGGATGCATATCGCGCTGTTCCCCGTGCTGCGCTCGGATTATCTGATCACGTGATGGTCCACCTCATCCCCACATACAGACAGAGACTGAAACTCACTAAACCTGTTGTGAGCACCACGAAGAAATTGACCAGTGAAGCTGGAGAGAATCTGAACACATGCATGGAAATAACTGACTGGGACATGTTTAAAGGAGCCACACATGATCTTAATGAGTACACGGACACTGTGAACTCATATATCAACTTCTGTGAGGAGAACATTCTTCCATCGCGCACCAGGGTGAGGTACTCTAATGATAAGCCCTGGTTCACTGCCAAGCTCAGACAGATCAGGAAGGAGAAGGAAGCAGCGTTGAAAAGTGGAGACAGAGACTGCTACAGAGAGGTCAAATATCGGTTTAACAGAGAGCTGAGGAGAGCTAAATCTGTGTATTCTGAGAGACTCCAGCAGCAGTTCACTGCTAATGACTCGGCTTCTGTGTGGAGAGGACTGAAACTAACTAACTAACTACTAACTAACCTGCACTTATATAGCGCTTTTCTAGTCACAAAGACCACTCAAAGCGCAACAAAATCAAAGCGAATCAAGCGAAACAAATCACCAACTATCGGCCTCAGGCTTCTAAAGGTCAGGATGACATAGCCCTTTGTCAAAAACTGTCCCAACATTACGCCCGTTTTGACACCTCGTCAGCTGTGTCCAACTCACCCACTCCACCCAGCTCCACTGCCTCCACGGCCCCTAATTCATCAAAAGCGGTCCCCCCTCCTCCTCCTCCTCCTCCTCCCCCCCTGCCCTTGTCATCAGTGAGCAGGACGTGCACAGACAGTTCTCCAGACTGAACCCGCGCAAGGCCCCCGGGCCGGACGGTGTGTCTCCCTCCACCCTGAGACACTGTGGGAAAGAGCTGGCTCCTGTCTTCACAGACATTTTTAACACCTCCCTTAAGCAATGTCACGTGCCGACCTGCCTCAAATCCTCCACCATCATCCCTATCCCCAAGAAGCCACGGATTACTGGACTTAACGACTACAGACCTGTAGCGCTCACCTCTGTAGTCATGAAGTCCTTTGAGCGCCTGGTCCTGTCTCACCTCAAGTCCATCACCACTCCCCTCCTGGACCCGCTGCAGTTTGCCTACCGTGCTAACAGGTCTGTGGACGACGCAGTCAACCTGGCCCTCCACTCCATCCTGCAGCACCTGGACTCCCCGGGAACCTACGCCAGGATTCTGTTTGTGGACTTCAGCTCCGCATTCAACACCATCCACCCCGATCTGCTCCAGGACAAGCTGTCCCTGCTCGATGTGCCTGACTCCCTCTGCAGGTGGATCACCAACTTCCTGACGGACCGGAGGCAGCATGTGCGGCTGAGGAAGTCTGTCTCGGACTCTGTTAGCATCAGCATTGGATCACCCCAGGGCTGTGTACTTTCCCCCCTACTCTTCTCCCTTTATACCAACTCCTGCACCTCCTCCCACCAGTCTGTTAAGCTGATTAAGTTTGCGGACGACACCACCCTCATCGGGCTCATCTCCAATGGCGACGAGTCCGTCTACAGGAAAGAGGTGGCCCAGCTGGTGTCCTGGTGCAGCCACAACAACCTGCAGCTGAACGCTCTGAAGACAGCGGAGATGATTGTGGACTTCAGGAAAGTCACAACCCCCCTGCCCCCCCCTCACCATCACAGGCTCTCCCATCACCATTGCAGATTCCTTCCGTTTCTTGGGCACCACCATCACCCGGCACCTCAAATGGGAGCCAACCATCAGCTCCCTCATCAAAAAGGCCCAGCAGAGGATGTTCTTTCTGCGGCAGCTGAGGAAGCTCAAGCTACCCACCAAGATGTTAGTGCAGTTCTACACGGCCATCATCGAGTCCATCCTCACCTCCTCCATAACTGTGTGGTATGCAGGAGCCACTGCCAGGGACAGACTAAGGCTGCAGCGCGTCGTGCGCACTGCTGAGAAGGTGATCGGCTGCAAGCTCCCATCTCTCCAGGACCTGTACATCTCCAGGACCCGGAGGCGTGCTGGCCGGATCATAGCCGATCCTTCACACCCTGGTCACGTACTGTTTGCCCCCTCCCCTCAGGTAGAAGACTTTGGTCCATTCGGACTAAAACCTCCCGGCACATGAATAGCTTTTTCCCCTCTGCCATCAGACTGCTGAACATTAAGTGACTTATTGACTCTCGTGCACTATGTACAGCAGCTCAACCAGACTCATGACATTCATCACTGTTTTTCTGTTGCATTATCAACTGCACTGTGGTACCCCATACTATCTGCTACTTGCTAATTTATTTAAAACTGCCTTGACTAGTATTACTCATTATTACTATTATTATTATTATTATTATTACTTATTTTTCTACACTTATTGCACGTTTTTAGTCCTTTAGTTTTTTAGTTTCTCTTTATCTCATCATGTTTTTAATGTTGCAGCATGGCACCGAGACAAATTCCTAGTTTGTGTACTACATGAACAATGGCAATAAATCTGATTCTGATTCTGATTCTGTTCTCTCGGTTTATGGTGTAAATTGCAGCTGCTGCTGTTTGGGCGTCTTCACCCATCTGTCCGGGAGGGGCGGTGCTTGGCTCCTTGGAAGAAGGTCTGGGAGCCGCCTCCCTAGCCACAGAAACAAGAGATCCCGGTGAGGAAAACTGGTGCCCCACTGATGCCGATGAACAAACCGAGGAAGAAGATCTCACAGCGGATGCGGAAGGAGATCCTGCAGACGGGACTGCTCCAGACTGGAGATAATCCACTGCAGGGGTAACTGGGCTCGGTGTGGGAGCTGGGGCAGTTGGCGGCCTGGATTGTTCCTCCAGGATTCTGGGTGACGCCGAAGTTGCCGACCTGGTGGATGCCATCTTGGAACGAGCGATGGAGGAGTGGAGAAGATGGCCGCCGGCAGAGGAAAGCGTTTCTGTTGGGGCTTCTTGGGAGATTTCCCTCCTTTGCCATCATTCTCGAGTTGAAGCGCAGCTATCAGAGAGAGCCTCTCCCGACCCTCAGCGTGCTCCTGGAACTGAGGGCACCGATGAGCTGCAGCTTCAGCGAGTCCCAGAAACCACGATATGTCTCTCGGGGTGGAATATAGGTGCGCCCTGGAGATCAGGCCGTCCACCTCCATGACTGCGCGGCAGCATTCCCACCTGAGACGCATAGGATAGCCGCGTCCTCCAGGTGTATCCATCCTGGACTTCAAACCAGGTAAGGGCAATACACAAAAATGAGTATTACGATACTTACTGCTTGGGCTCCTTTTTGGTGGCAACTTACTGTCATGTTCACTGCGCAAACTGCGCAGCAAACATATAAAATAGCAACGAGCCCAAAACGCAGAGTAAGTAACGTGTTTATTTACAATGGATGAATGGGATGAATGCCCAAAAGCAGTCACAACAGAAGGGAAGTGATAGGATATTTTCAGGTTTCACTGATTATTACCTCCGCCGGGCCGAAAAGGCCAGGAGGAGGTAATGTTTTTGCCGGGGTTTGTCTGTGTGTTTGTCTGTTTGTCTGTCTGTCTGTCTGTCTGTTTGTCTGTTGGTTAGCAAGATAACTCAAAAAGTCTTGGACGGATTTCCATGAAACTTTCAGGCATTGTTGGAAATGGTACAAGGAAGAACTGATTAAATTTTGGGGATGATCCGGATCACCGTCTGGATACAGGAATTTTTTAAAGCATTCTTTAACACTGTGACATACGGCTATTTTCAACATGTGCGCAGGCGCAATGGAGGGCGCTGGTCATCGTGTCTGACCAACATAAACTCCGCCTTCTTCAACGTTTTAGGCACAAAAGCACGCGGAAAACACTGGTGGGCTGGGCCCACCACCGTGCCTGTGTTTGCGCGACGCTGCAAAAGCTGACACGGGCAGCTGTCCGCCGCCGGATTATTTGGCAGAAATTCCCCGGGCAGCCATAGGCGCTGTGCAAAAACGAGCTGCTCGGCAGCGTGCAGTGTGCCTGTGTTTGCGCAACGCTGCAAAAGCTCAGACGGCCAGCTGTCCGCCGCTGGATTATTTGGCAGAAATTCCCCGGTCAGCCATAGTAGCTCCGCAAAAAGAAGCTCTCTGCCGGGGAAGTTTCCAAATCATCTTTGGCCGCGGAGCGCAACCCCAATAAAAATAAAGATTACATGTACCACGAAGGTCGAGTGCAAGCAAGATGTCTGTGTCTGTGAACATTCCGTCTTTTGGCGAGTTGATACGTAACAATGTTTACAGTTTGATGAGAAGGTTGCTGCCATGTAACAATCATCTTATATCAGCAATTGTCAACTCGTCACTCACACTTCAGCATTTGGAAGTGGTGGCGTTCCATTTTATACTGAGTCCAATATTGTATGTTATTGTTGTTACAAGACCGCCGACTGTCTGCTGATCTGTATATACTTTTATTTATTTATTTATTTATTTTCTACTCCTTTTAGTTCTGCATTTAATATGAACCCTGAGTTTGAAATAAACGTTTGAATTTTGAATAAAACCCACGCCAACCCGTCTACTAGTAGAGTCATTTTTGGGGGTTTCGTGACCAACCTCCCAGGACCTTTTTTTCTCACTGGATTTAGCATTCTAGACCCATTTTAATGAAAATAAGCTCCCATGTACCTCCCAAAAATTACGGGAAACCTTTTTTTTTGCCCAAAATTCAAAATGGCCACCAAAATGGCTGCACGGTGGCGCAGTGGTTTAGCACTGTGGCAGCACAGTTTTACCCTCGGCCGGGGGACCGCGGGGATCATGAGATCGTGGGTTCGATCCCAGCCCCCGACCAACAGTGAGCTGTGTGGAGTTTGCATGTTCTCCCCGTGTTGCGCGGGTTTACTCCGGGATTTCTCCGGTTTCCTCCCGCATACCAAAAACATGTAGGTTTAGGGCGCTCGCGCACGCAGCGACCAGCAGCAGTGGCTTATCACCAGACTGCAAACCAAGTCTACCTACGGGTACAAATAAGTAACAAAATAAAAAAAATTTAAAAAAAAATGCATACCACCACCTATATCTCAGTAACTAATTCAGCTAGGAGGTTGATTTTGGTGTCTAGACATAGGTTTTTGGGGTCAAGCATTTCATTAATGCTATTAGTTTACTTGTGAAACAAACCCATCACGATGAAATCCAATATGGCCGCCAATATGGCCACCGATTAACATTTTTTTTGTTTCTTGACTACTAAGGCACCTAGAAAGCTGATGTTGGTGTCAAAACAGAGGTTTAAGGGGTCATACTATCTGTTTATTCCAATAAAAGTGTGTTTAAATGATTACATAATCGAGAAATCCAAGATGGCAGCCGGCTGTCATTTTCACATGCAATGGACTTTTTCATATCCGTCACCAAATGAGCTAAAAATGTCAAATGAGGTATCATTACATTCATTTTTAATAATTATTAGAAAGCTCCTGCATTGATTCAGTGATTTCACTGAGGAACACTTGGGTAATCCAATCCAATGCTGGACCGGAGCCTCTTCGGTAAAAAGAGAGAAGCAGATGGAGATGGATCCCCCTGAACTGATTGATTGTCTCTTTCAAGATCTACCTCTAATTTATGCTTACGTTTCTCGGCTTGAGATAGACAACGCTTGTTAGATAACGTGGTGTAACATGTCTGGTGCATATAATGCCCTTTTGGCCCTTTGGCCCAATCAATATTCCCACATTGAAACCGATCAAGTCCTTTCCATCGTAGAGTTTTTTTACGAATTGAATTCCATTTTTGGTCCTTGGTATTATCCAAAGAGTCACTTTTGGTACATGGTTGACCACAACGTAGAATGCATTCGTATTCACCGGAAGACGTTGATGGTAATTCATCGTTGTCACTTGCAGTATCCATTTTATCCCTCACTTTATATGAATAAGTGTCTGAAAACAAAAACAAATTTGTCATTATCAGAACAGAGGAGAGAAAAAGGAGGGATGACAGGACCTAGAGTCAAAGGCCGTTGTACTGTCTACTGTCATTACGGTAGCATTAAGCAAGCAGCATGGTCAATATGCTAACATTACCTGACTATACAGTATGGAACAAGATTCAGAATTCTAACCTCTCCAGATAAGTTTAAAGCTAAATTTATACATACCTGGCAACCTTGGTTAAATTGGAAAGATTAGGACTACATATTATGGCAGCACAGACGTTACAAAATCACTGCATCCTCTCTCTTGCTATGCAAAAAGGAATCAATGAATCAAGCATAGGATTCCGGGAATCCTAAGGGGATTCCCCAAGTGTTCCTCAGTGAAATCACTGAATCAATGCAGGAGCTTTCTAATAATTATTAAAAATGAATGTAATGATACCTCATTTGACATTTTTAGCTCATTTGGTGACGGATATGAAAAAGTCCATTGCATGTGAAAATGACAGCCGGCCGCCATCTTGGATTTCTCGATTATGTAATCATTTAAACACACTTTTATTGGAATAAACAGATAGTATGACCCCTTAAACCTCTGTTTTGACACCAACATCAGCTTTCTAGGTGCCTTAGTAGCCAAGAAACAAAAAAAATGTTAATCGGTGGCCATATTGGCGGCCATATTGGATTTCATCGTGATGGGTTTGTTTCACAAGTAAACTAATAGCATTAATAGAATGCTTGACCCCAAAAATCTATGTCTAGAAACCAAAATCAACCACCTAGCTGAATTAGTTACTGAGATATACGTAGGTGGTGGTATGCATTTTGGCGGCCATTTTGAATTTTGGGCAAAAAAAAAAGGTTTCCCGTAATTTTTGGGAGGTACATGGGAGCTTATTTTCATTAAAATGGGTCTAGAATGCTAAATCCAGTGAGAAAAAAAGGTCCTGGGAGGTTGGTCACGAAACCCCCAAAAATGACTCTACTATACCTAATTGGCATCCGTCAGAGAAGCCCTCAGTGCTGCTTTCAGTGATCTAAAACGCTCACATAACCCATTGGCCTGTGGGTTGTACGCAGTTGTGTCATGACTTCTTTTGTTTTTTCTTTTGAATTCTTGGATGGAACATGGGTGGCCAATATAAGCTGCGGATTCAGCCATCACATATTTCGGATAACTTATGTTGAACTGTATAATCAGAGGAGCTATTGTCTAATTTGACCTTGTTGGATTTTATTACCCCCTTTGTTATAGTATTCACTTTCTTTTAACCTGTACTCTTAATCTATTCGAAATAAAGATTAATTCATTCATTCATTCAATTGCAACGCCCCCAGCCTGGGCGTTTGCAGATGCAGGACATGGACACAACACCAACACTTCAGTTTATTACCTCCGCCAAGGAGGTAATGCTTTTACTACTGAACCACTAATCCTATCATTGTGAATCCAATTGCTACTCAGATGTTTTCATGGTCAAGGAATCTGACAACGTACACACAAACACTGTATGGGGGGAACTGTGGCGCTTGGCGGAGGTCTGCGCTCTCCGAGTGCTTTTCTAGTTCTATATGATTTTAATGCTGTATTATTCTATTTTATATTATAACTGTATCTGGTGCATATAATGAGCCAATGTCTGATACTCTGTGTTTTTCCATTGTCTCAGAGCTTGAAAATGTCTGTTTCTCAGAGTAAGATTAGGCTGAGCAAGATTGTAAATAATGACATGGGTTTTTGTTTTATCATACCAAGCTGTTCTGATTAGAATGCCCGAAGTTAGGATGATTTAGGATGACCAGGTCATGTAACGATCATAGCAGAATGTTCAGTGCTGACCATACATTAGAAGCAATCTCTTGGCTAGATGGCTCCAGCCGTCTTTAGGTTTAGATAAGGTCAGGGACCCTGCCCAGGGTATAAGAAGCAACATCCTTGAACACATGTTAGGGAGTTGGTGTGAGCAAGCTCTGAGGCACGTTATGCTATGCCCCATTACCTCCTTTTTCTGACCAGAAAGAGAATAAATGGCTCAGAACCTGGAAAACTGCCTATTGATTATTGATTCAGTCTCACTCAATTCATTTTTGATCTAACATTTTTGGTGCAACAAACAGGGACCCACATAAAGAGGTCCACAGCGTTTTCCGACGGATCCAGACTGGACTGTGCACGGTCAGAGAAGAGGAGAGGCCCACACTTCTGGGGAGCGCTGAAAAGACGCTGAATTTCCCTCTTCAAAAGCCCAGGGAGCGACGTGGAGCTCTGACGGGTCTACCGGAACTCATAGAGGCGGATACCAAGTGTGAGTAATTTATTACCTCCGCTAAAGGGGGAGGTTTTTGTGATCATTGTCGTTGGTTTGTCTGTTTGTTTGTCTGTTTGTCTTTTAGCAAGATAACTCAAAAAGTTATGGACGGATTTTTATGAAATTTTCACAGATTGTCAGAAATAGGGTATCCTACAGATGATTAGATTTTGGTGGTGATTCGGATCACCGTCCACAAGAAAACCGCCATTACGCAAAATGCCATTTTCGTGAATAACTACTAAACCACTAATCCTATCATTGTCAATCCAATTGTTGTGAATCCAATTGCTAGTCATATGTTTTCACGGTCAAGGAATCTGAAAACGTACACACAAACACTGTATGGGGGGAACTGTGGCCGCCATTATGGAAAATTCCATTTTCGTGAATAACTATTGAACCACTAATCCTATCATTGTCAATCCAATTGCTAGTCATATATTTTCATGGTCAAGGAATCTGAAAACGTACACACAAACACTGTATGGGGGGAACTGTGGCCGCCATTATGGAAAATGCCATTTTCGTGAATAACTACTGAACCACTAATCCTATCATTGTCAATCCAATTGCTAGTCATATGTTTTCATGGTCAAGGAATCTGAAAACGTACACACAAACACTATATGGGAGGAACTGTGGCCACCATTATGGAAAATGCCATTTTCGTGAATAACTACTGAACCACTAATCCTATCATTACCTCCGCCAAAGGGGGAGGTTATGTGATCATCGGCGTTGGTTTGTCTGTTTGTTTGTTTGTCTGTTTGTCTGTTTGTCTGTTTGTTTTGTTTGTTTGTCTGTCTGTTTGTTTGTTTGTATGTTTGTTTTGTTTGTTTGTCTGTTTGTTTGTCTGTTAGCAAGATAACTCAAAAAGTTACGGACAGATTTTCCTGAAATTTTCACAGATTGTCAGAAATGGGGTATCCTACAGATGATTACATTTTGGTGGTGATCCGGATCACCGTCCACAAGAAAACTGCCACTACGCAAAATGCCATTTTCGTGAATAACTACTAAACCACTAATCCTATCATTGTCAATCCAATTGTTGTGAATCCAATTGCTAGTCATATGTTTTCATGGTCAAGGAATCTGAACCTCCGCCAAAGGGGGAGGTTATGTGATCATCGGCGTTGGTTTGTCTGTTTGTTTGTTTGTTTGTCTGTTTGTTTGTCTGTTAGCAAGATAACTCAAAAAGTTATAGACAGATTTTCCTGAAATTTTCACAGATTGTCAGAAATGGGGTATCCTACAGATGATTACATTTTGGTGGTGATCCGGATCACCGTCCACAAGAAAACCGCCATTACGCAAAATGCCATTTTCGTGAATAACTACTAAACCACTAATCCTATCATTGTCAATCCAATTGTTGTGAATCCAATTGCTAGTCATATGTTTTCACGATCAAGGAATCTGAAAGCATACACACAAACACTGTTTGGGGGGAACTGTGGCGCTAAACTGCCATTACGGAAAATGCCATTTTCCTCAATAACTACTGAACCACTAATCCTATCATTGTCAATCCAATTGCTAGTCATATATTTTCATGGTCAAGGAATCTGAAAACGTACACACAAACACTGTATGGGGGGAACTGTGGCCGCCATTACGGAAAAGGCTATTTTCAACAATAACTACTGAACCACTAATCCTATCATTGTGAATCCAATTGCTTGTCATATGTTTTCATGGTCAAGGAATCTGAAAACGTACACACAAACACTGTATGGGGGGAACTGTGCCCGCCATTACGGAAAATGCCATTTTCGTGAATAACTACTGAACCACTAATCCTATCATTGTCAATCCAATTGCTAGTCAGATTTTCATGGTCAAGGAATCTGAAAACGTACACACAAACACTGTATGGGAGGAACTGTGGCCGCCATTACGGAAAATGCCATTTTCGTCAATAACTACTGAAAGACTAATCCTATCATTGTCAATCCAATTGCTAGTCATATGTTTCCATGGTCAAGGAAACTGAAAACGTACACACTGTAGGAACCATGAAATGAAGAGACTGAATGATTTCTCAGTATTGGTTTATTTCATCTCACGTCCTACAGCTCCTCTCTCAGTCAGGGAATGAAGAGGGCGAGCTGCGGTAAACCACATACCTTTATACTCTCACATCAAACACTAATCACATTCACATCAAACACAGAATCAGATTCACATTTAATCCTCCCATTGTCCTCTCGGCTTCTCTGTCTGACCCCAGGAGGTCAGACAGTCCCTTCAGGTCCACTCCCAGATCTTCTCACTTCTTCCCCAGTCCGCAGGGGGTCCAGACTCAATGTCCGTTTAAGGCGTGATGTCAATACACACTGCGAGCTCAAAGTTCTCTCATGTCTGGGTCTCTGCCAAGGAATATGTGAGCTACATAATGTTACGCCACAACACAAACACTGTATGGGAGGAACTCTGGCCGCCATTACGGAAAATGCCATTTTCGTGAATAACTACTGAACCACTGCTTGTCATATGTTTTCATGATCAAGGACTCTGAAGACTGTATGGGGGGAACTGCGGCGCTTGGCGGAGGTCTGCGCTCTCCGAGTGCTTTTCTAGTTGTCAATCCAATTGCTAGTCATATGTTTTCGTGGTCAAGGAATCTGAAAACGTACACACAAACAATGTATGGGAGGAACTGTGGCCGCCATTACGGAAAATGCCATTTTCGTGAATAACTACTGAACCACTGCTTGTCATATGTTTTCATGATCAAGGAATCTTAAGACTGTATGGGGGGAACTGTGGTGCTTGGCGGAGGTCTGCGCTCTCCGAGTGCTTTTCTAGTTTCAGTTTTGTTATTGTTGTTATGGCCAGTGAGTGATTCCTAGACCGATTGTAGACTGTAAAAAAGCTGAAAGAATGAAACTAGCGGCCAAATTGATGAGTTATTTTTTACCCACGGTGAGAATATCATAATAATCCCTTGGGAGGAACGAGGTTTTCCTTTGCAAACGGTGACCGATATTTCAAGACCCGGGGTAATTCTTAGAAATTCGCTGCTCTCTACGCTCAAGTAAGCAAGTGGAGGTCTAGAAGAGCATATGCTAAAAAAAAGAGAGAGAAAAGGGAAAGATTTGTGGTCTTGTTCCTGTGTCGAAGAGTCACGTGATCCCACAGAAGTGAATTTTTCGGGGACAGATTCGTGCTTCTTGTGACCACTTCTGCTTATGGTCCAGTGTTTGGACCTTGAGCATTCGTGGGGAGGCTACGTGAACCCCAAAGGAAGAAAAAAAAAAAGATTTTATTTTGTGAGTTTGTTGAAGCGCTAGATAAAAAAGTTACTGCAGTTTGAATTTGTTTTTGTCTGTGTTACATGAAATCCACTCCGGTGTGAAACACAGAGAGGCTGAGTTCCCACGGAGGCGGAGTGAATAGGTTGTGATTTTTTTCCTGATATTTGTGGAGCATAAAAGGGCTGGTTAGTTAATTGTTATCCTTTTGGGAAGTGTTTAAATTTATAGGTATTTGAAAATAGTAGCCTTGAGCGAAAACAGTGGACTGGTGTTGTGTTTTTACGGCAGTGTAAAAAAAGAGGAGCTTCACGCTGCAAGTGGCGGTGTAGTAGTAGTAGTAGATTAGTTTATTTGACAGGGACAGTGGTGTGAGGGTTGCCATGTGTGAGATTTCTCCGCTAAAAGGTTGCCAGATCCGGAGATTAATTGAAGTAATTCTCATGCTGTTTTGGCTTTTGGCATGAACCTAAAAGTCTTTATTGTATGACCTTGTGGAGATAACGCAAAAGAAAACATTGTGTCTGGGCCCTGTCTGTCTCTGTGTGTGTATCTGTCTTGTGACTCTCTGTGTATGTGTGTCCTTGAGAGAGGGGAAAAAAGAAACAGAGAGAGAGAGATTGGGAAAAAATATATAGAAAAAACTGTAGCTATTAATTTGTGTGTGGAAACTTGGTAAAAAGGGGAAAAAAACTTTCAAACATGGGTTGCTGTTACAGCAAGCAGGACATAAGACAGCCACAAAGTGTTCAGACAGGAAAAAAATAATGCCTCATTTTACTGTAAGGGTTGCAGAACACAGCAAGATGAGAATGAAATTTATGTTTTGTCAGGAGATAGTAAATTTATGAACAAAAAAGACGGAAAAAGCACAAGGTTTCTGGCAAAATGGAGAAAGAAATTCAATTTCAGTGGGGAACTCAGGGTTAAAGAGTGTGAGAGTTTGATTTCTGCCATTAAATTAGCAGCAGGTGGCAGTAGGCGAAAAGAGTTAAAATATGGACTCTGTGAAGCTGAACAATGGCTTCAAATTGCCAGGCAAAACCAGGCTGACTTAGATACCTCAAAAGACTTGGATGTTTGTAATAAAAAGGGTTTGACTAATGCACATTCTTTCTCAAAATTCCGAGGTGACGAAGGAGATAACGGCCGGAGCAGGTGGCATGGAGACAACCTGACCCCTTCTTCTCTGCATCCGGACCTTGAGACAGTGACCGCCCCCATGGCACCGACTGCAAACCTGGCTCACCCCTCCTCCACGGCTGGGCACCCGCCTCCCCGCCCACCTCCTCCTTCCTTTCAACGCATGCCGGACATCAAGCCTACAGCCCAGCTTTCTCCATCCATCCATCCATCCATCCATCTTCTACCGCTTTTCCGGAGGTCCGGGTCGCGGAGGCAGCAGTTCAAGCAGAGAAGCCCAGACTTCCCTCTCCCCAGCCACCTGCTCCAGCTCTTCAGAGGGGATACCAAGGCGTTCCCAGACCAGCTGGGAGACATAGTCTCTCCACCGAGTCCTGGGTCTGCCCCGGGGTCTCCTCCCAGTGAGACGTGCCTGAAACACCTCAAGTGGGAGGCGTCCAGGAGGCATCCTAATCAGATGCCCATACCACCTCAACTGACTCCTTTCAATGTGGAGGAGCAGCGGTTCTACTCTGAGCCTCTCCTGGATAACTGAGTTCCTCACCCTATCTCTGAGGGTGAGTCCAGCAATCCTACGGAGAAAGCTCATTTCAGCCGCTTGTATCCGCGATCTCGTTCTTTCGGTCATTACCCAAAGCTCGTGACCATAGGTGAGAGTAGGAACATAGATTGACTGGTAAATCGACAGCTTTGCCTTAGAACTAAGCTCCCTCTTCACCACAACAGACCGGTACAACGTCCGCATCACTGCAGATGCTGCTCCAATCCGTCTGTCGATCTCTCGCTCCATTTTCCCCTCACTCGTGAACAAGACCCCAAGATACTTAAACTCCTCCACTTGGGGCAGTAGCCTGTCCCCAACCCGGAGAGGACAATCCACCTTTTTCCGGCTGAGGACCATGGACTCGGACTTGGAGGTGCTGATTCTCATTCCAGCCGCTTCACACTCAGCGGCAAACCATCCCAGCAAGAGCTGTAGGTCATTGCTGGATGAAGCCAACAGGACAACATCATCTGCAAACAACAGAGATGAGATCCTGTGGTCACCAAGCATGACACCCTCCATTCCCTGGCTGCGCCTAGAAATCCTGTCCATAAAAATTATGAACAGGATTGGTGACAAAGGGCAGCCCTGGCGGAGTCCAACTCTCACTGGGAATGACTCCGACCGAGAGTTGGCAATATGAACCAAACTCTCACAACGGTCGTACAGAGACCGAATAGCTCGTAACAACAAGCCCGATACCCCATACTCCCGAAGCACCCCCCACAAAAATCCACGAGGGACGCGGTCAAACGCCTTCTCCAAGTCCACAAAACACATGTAAACTGGTTGGGCAAACTCCCACGAACCCTCAAGAATTCTCGAGAGGGTAAAGAGCTGGTCCGATGTGCCACGGCCAGGACGAAAACCACATTGCTCCTCCTGAATCCGAGGTTCGACCAACGGCCGGACTCTCCTCTCCACTACCTTGGCATAGACCTTCCCAGGGAGGCTGAGGAGTGTGATCCCTCTAAAGTTGGAGCACACCCTCCGGTCCCCTTTTTTGAAGAGAGGAACCACCACCCCGGTTTGCCATGCCAAAGGCACTGCCCCCGACCTCCACGCAATGTTGCAGAGGCGTGTCAACCATGACAACCCAACAACATCCAGGGCCTTGAGGTACTCAGGGCGAATCTCGTCCACCCCCGGGGCCCGGCCACCAAGGAGATTTTTAACCACCTTGGCGACCTCAGCCCCTGTGATAGGCGAGTCATCCCCCTCATCCCCAAACCCTGCTTCCTCTGTGGAAGGCGTATCAGTGGGATTGAGGAGATCCTCGAAGTATTCCTTCCACCGCCCAACGATATCCCCAGTTGAAGTCAACAGTGTCCCATCCGCACCATACACAGTGTGGACGGGGAGCTGCTTTCCCCTCCTGAGCCGGCGAACAGTTTGCCAGAATCTCTTTGAAGCCAACCGAAAGTCTTGTTCCATGGCCTCACCGAACTCCTCCCATACCCGGGTTTTTGCTTCAGCAACCACCCGAGCTGCACTCCGCTTGGCCTGCCGGTACACCTCAGCTGCTTCGGGAGTCCCGCAAGCCAACCAAGCTTGATAGGACTCCTTCTTCAGCTTAATGGCCCCCCTCACCACTGGTGTCCACCACTTGGTTCGGGGGTTGCCACCACGAGATGCACCGACCACCTTGCGGCCACAGCTCTGGGCCGCCGCTTCAACAACAGAGGTGGAGAACATGGCCCATTCAGACTCCATGTCTCCAGACTCCCTCGGAATGTGGTTGAAGTTCTTCCGGAGGTGGGAGTTGAAGACCTCCCGGACCTCCCAGCTTTCTCATCTGACAAAAAAGTTAAGTGATTATGCACCTTCACATTATGCCATTTCAACAGCACACACATCCTCACCCTTAGATAAACACATTAAGGAAGAGGAACATGCAATAGAATTAGGACAATTTCCTAGGGTTAAATTATATAACCCGACTTATGTTGGCCCAGCGGCTGAAGCCAGTGAAGCTACTATTCAAAATATTCCCACTGTGCTAGTTAACCACCAACTGATGCAGTATTAGCTCAGCAGGTGAAAGAATTAAATGAACATATTAGGAACAAGTGGAGATTAAAACATGATTTGACAGCCATTCAGAATGCCACTTAACATAAAACAGAAAGTGTTGAAGCCTATAGGTGCAAACTACAGGATGTTTCTTTTTTTTATAATCATTCAGGTTTGGAAAATCCTACCGCAGATACAGGTTCAGAACCCTATTGGCAAGATCATCAGATGAAGATAAGAGCCACTTCAAACACTGGAAGTCACCACACATTGCACTGATCAAGCCTAAACACATGCAGTGGAAAGATGTAGGCAGGTTTGTGAACACAGCAGAGGAGTGTGATCAATCTTGGAAAAGCACACCTGAATCAAAAGTTCAGTGCTGCTCAAAGCTTGACACCTACTGTCTGCCTTTGAACTGGGTGGCACAAGTCCAAAAAGACGTCACCACTGACGTCCCTGAATCACAAGCATGACTATTTCCTTTGACAGAGGGAGAGGAAAATGAACTCTCAGAAATTCCAAATTCCTTGTGGTCAACAGGCTTAATGAAAAATGCAGAATTGGTAACAATAAATGCAAAATCTCATTTTAGGTCTTATCAGAGACAATATCCTTTACGCCCAGAAGCCATGAGATGACTGTTGTTGTGATATGGCAATATACTGTATAAATAAAGTTGAATTGAATTCAAGAAGGCATTAAACCTGTTATACAGGGATTGATAGATGCAGGGGTTATAGTATCATGTCCAAAAACACTGCAATGCACTTTGTTAAATGATCTACAATCACAAATGAAATTTTTCACAGTGATTGACATCAGTAATGCTTTTTTCAGTATTCCCATTCACCCAGATCATCAGTTTTTGTTTGCATTCACATTTGAAGGCAAGAGGTACATATTTACGAGACTGCCACAGGGCTATTGTGAATCACCAACCATTTTTTTTTTCACAGGCAATGTCAGGAAATTTGGCCCAGTTTGTTTCACCTCATGGGAGTTAATTACTCCTGTATGTTGATGACATTTTGCTGGCATCTCCTGATGAAATCACATGCAGAAAAGTCACTATTGTCTAACCTCATTTACAAAATAAAAAAACAACAGTTTACACTGATAGTCAGTATGCATTTTACACTATTCACCACTTTGCACAAAAAGTGCAAACACCTCATCGTGAAGCTGCTTGAAAGTGTCAAACTGCCATCGCAACTGGCCATATGCAAATGTGCTGCTTATACAAATGGCAATGATCCGGTTTCTAAAGGTAATCATTTTGTGGATCAAACTGCAAAGGCGGTTGCACAAGGCTTGCAACCTGGACAAAGCACATTTGATTCTCTTCTGACACTAACTGAAGAGCTATCATATGATATTCTTGTTGAGGCTCAAAAAGCAGCACCACAGGTTGAAATTTACAAATGGATAAAGAAGGGAGCTATTTTTGATGACACTTCAAAGCTCTACAAATGTAAGGCAAGCAAGCCTATTCTACCATGCAAACTGTTTCACCAAGTCTCTACCTTGCTCCATGGCGTTTCGCATGTAGCAAGAAGGGGGATGGTATCTACATAGAATAAAACCTTTACTACCTATGGTTTTAGCCAGTTTGCCACACAGTTTTGTAAAAAAATGTCTGATCTGTGCAAAAAAAACACAGTATCAGACATTGGCTCATTATATGCACCAGATACAGTTATAATATAAAATAGAATAATACAGCATTAAAATCATATAGAATAATCAATGAAACCTGAAAATAGCCTATCATTCCCCCCTTTGATGCTTAAAAAGCATCAGAGATGAAACACTATGGCTTCTAAAATCTCATTGGGCAGCTCGCTAAGTTCCAGTGCATTTTATGCTAAAGCATTTTATTGCAAAAGATCTGAACTCGCTTTTTAATGAGGAAAGTCCGCCATTGGCCCCGCTGCCACTCTTGAGCGCCGCTGGAATGTTTCATTTCCTGGGGAGCATGTGAGGATAATACCTTTTATTTCAAAAAAGAAATCAATCATCTAATTAAGTCATAAAAGGGAAAAATTGAACCAGTGATGGTGATTAACCATAAATTGAGATGAAACAGTGTATTTGTTGTTCTATGTGTCAGTAGATTAGCAGTGATTTAATAAAAGTTAATACTTATATGTAAATGTAACTTCAATAAAGAACAATAAAAAATGACTAAAAACCTATTATGTGTAAAAGACATAAGCGTATGATTGTATTAGAGATCTATGTGTGCTTGCATCCTAACCTACTGTATGTGTATTAGTACCTTAATGTGAAACTGCAACAAGGCATCAACAATCAAACAACAATCAATACAGTAAAACTGTATACTGGCTAAATAGTGATTAGTAACATAATGGTTTCAAATACATATATTAAAACAGAACATAAACAGGATAAAGTGAAAAATCTCAAATAAGGATAACACAACTTCTCTGAACTTCAAGACATATTTGATTACCCTTGCAACTCAGTACATTTCAAATTCACATCATGAACATACATCTCCTTTCGGTTTTCTGCATACCAGTCATACTTTTACTCTGTACTCATAAAACATTAAGCTGGTGTTGTTTCCCCATCATCTCCAGTGGTGGCCTCATGATATAACACTAAATTCACATGAACAAGTTTCAGCATCATATCACGGATGCAAGGAATGAAACCTGAAAATATCCTATCATTCCCCCCTTCCCAACGGAAGGGAAGACACCCGGTTACAAGCTCGGTTAGTTCAAAGGATGCCTAACGCGCTCCAAACAGACAGGAGCGGAGAAAAAGGCACAAGGACTTACTACAGCATTGGAGCAGAAAGGCTCTGAGAGAACAACATGATTCAGTCCAAGGGAAAACCAACAGAAGCGAGTCTGGATGTCCAAGGTCGACATTGCAAAGTTGCCACAACAGCTGGTCACATTCTACCCTATAAATACACAAACTCAGAATGAGGGCAAATGGACACAGCTGTGTGGCCACCCGGTGTGTGACTGATTGAACAATGTGTGTGTGCGTGCGTGAGTGTGAATGTGAGTGTATTTGTATGTGTGCGTGCATGCATGAGTGTGTGAGTGTGTATGTGGTGAACCATACTGCTGGTGGATGCCTGGTGAGGAGGAGGCATGGCTGTGGGACTAATGGAGAGCAAGGCTCAATCCATCAGCTGGAATTAATCAATAATTAAACCCAACAGCCACAAGTCATGCTTGGGGTGACGACCTCAAACATGACACGCTGCCTACATTCTGTGGATCAGTCTCCAAACAATAGCCCACAGAAAACAAATTACCCACCCATAAATAACTCACCACCTACCCTAAATATCACTCTTTTAAATATACGGTCACTCGCTAACAAGACTTTTATCATCAACGACCTGATGTTAGATAATAAGATTTACTGTTTATTTTTAACAGAGACATGGCTTGGCAAGGATGCACCAGCGGTTCTCACTGAGGCCTCCCCACCAAATTTTAGTTCAGTTTTTTCCATAAGAAAGGGCAGGAAGGGTGGGGGTACTGCATCAATTTTTTCTTCTTCACTTGCAGTAAAGCAAATTTTACCTGATCAATATACCGCATTTGAGCATCACACTTTTGTCTTTAGCAGCCCCGCAGTTTTATGCATCACAGTTTACAGACCACCCAAATACTGCCCTGTTTTTCTTAATGAGTTCTCTGAGTTTTTATCAATAATCCACTCCTCATATAATTTTATTTTCATTTCCGGTGACTTTAAACTACACACTGATAAGCAGGGTGACCATATGTCAGAAGATTTTAATGACCTGCTCACGTCCATGAATTTTACTCAACATGTCATGCAGCCGACTCACAACAGGGGATCCACTCTGGATCTTGTCATTAGCCATGGCCTGCCCACAAGTGTGCCCTCTGTTGTTGACTTGGCTGTATCTGACCATTTCTGTGTATTTTTTGACATCACTGGTTTTATGCAACAGGAGACCTCCGTGCGAACTGTGAGAAAGCGCCATCTGACACCTGAAGTGGCTGCTGATTTTATCGAACTCTTACGCAACACTCCCCCAGTTATTTCAAATGCATCGTGTGATTTTATTGTTGATAATTTTAACAGTAAATTAAGATCAACTATTGACAGAGTTGCCCCAATAGTCACAAGGACAGTTAGGAATAAACCAAAGCCTCCATGGAGAAATAACCAAATCCAAAAACTGGAAAGAGAGTGCAGGATGGCTGAGAGAAAATGGAGGAAAAACAAATTAACTATCAATTACCAAGTACTACAGAATAAATTAAAAATATACAATAATGCAGTCAAGACATCGAGAACTAAGTATTTTTCCAAACATAATCTCAACCCATAACAATAACCCTAAAGTCCTTTTTGCAACCATTGATCACTTAATCAAACCAGATTTTAATAAAAACACAAACCTGCCATCCAACTCTCTCTGTGAGAGTTTTGCAGACCACTTCATGTGCAAGGTTGATTCTATTAGATCCAACATTTTATCTGACCAGAAGACTGCTTTTAATGGAATCTTGGACTCACCTTTAGTTGAGGAAACGCTGGACTGTTTTGCCCTGGTTGATGCTAAGATGCTTGGTAGACTTTTTTCCCAGGTAAACTTGACCTCCTGCCTTTTAGATCCAATTCCCACATCACTTTTTAAAACATTTTATGGATTTGTCGAACATGAGATTATAAACATTGTAAATTGCTCTCTTCAGACTGGTGTTTTCCCCACTGCCTTTAAAACGGCTGTGGTGAAGCCCCTTTTGAAGAAGAGTAATTTAGATCCTGATATCCTCAGTAACTATCGACCTGCATCTAACTTACCATTTTTAAGGAAAGTTTTAGAAAAAAATGTTTTTATCCAGTTAAACAATTTTCTTATGGACCACAACATTCTTGAGAAATTTCAGTCTGGTTTTAGGACAAACCAAAGTACCGAGACAGCCCTTTTAAAAATCGTTAATGATATCAGGTGTAACATGGACTCCCACAAACTGTCAGTCCTGGTGCTGCTGGATCTCAGCACTGCCTTTGATACAGTAGATCACCACATTTTATTAAGCAGACTCAAACATCTGGTGGGCCTCTCAGGTACTGTTCTTGAATGGTTTCATTCCTATCTCACAGATCGCCGCTATTTTGTAAGTATGGATACGTGTTCTTCGGCAATTCATGAAATCAAGTGTGGGGTACCCCAAGGTTCAATTTTAGGGCCAATACTTTTTAATATTTATATGTTACCACTTGGGGGTGTTATCAGGATACATGGCATCAATTTTCATACTTATGCTGATGATACTGAACTGTACATTGCCACGTCTCCTGATGACACAAAACCAATTAATGCCCTTTTGAACTGTATTTTAGATATAAAGTCATGGATGCCGGAGAACTTCCTACAGCTCAACCAGGGCAAAACAGAAGTTTTAATCTTTGGTCCTGAAGACAAGAGAAAGAAACTTCTACCAAAATTGCTAAGTCTAAAACCTACACATTGTGTCAAGAACCTGGGCGTTCCTTTAGACTCTGCTTTAATTTTATTTCACACATTAAAAATGTAACAAAAATTAGATTTTGCCATCTTAGGAATATAGCCAGAGTCCACCCTTTTCTCTCTCTTGCCATCACGGAGGTCCTGATGCATGCTTTTATTACTAGTCGTATAGACTATTGTAATACCCTGCTCTCTGGTCTTCCTCAAAAAAGAATATCATATCTCCAACTGCTCCAAAATTCAGCAGCACGAGTGTTAACGAGGACCAAGGGGCGGGTGCATATTACACCAGTTTTAGAATCGCTGCATTGGCTCCCCATGCGTTTTAGGATAGATTTTAAGGTTCTCTTAGTAGTTTTTAAATGCCTCAGTGGTCTTGGGCCTTCATATCTATCTGAGCTGCTCTTATAAGCCCTCGCAAACCCTGAGGTCCTCTGGTACTGGCCTTTTAATGGTTCCCAAAGTCAAGACCAAGACCTTTGGTGAAGCTTCCTTTCACTATTATGGTCCTCGTCTGTGGAACAGCCTGCCAGAGAGCCTCAGGGCCACAGAGTCAACAGATGTTTTTAAGAGCAGGCTAGAGACCCACCTTTTTAATTTGGCTTTTAATAAACCTGTTTAACTATTACTGAAGTAGTCATTTATGTTCCATTGTTTTATGTTCTTTTTGGCACCATTTGTTCTTAGATTTTCTTATCTTCTTATTGAGGTGTTTAGTTCAGTTTTTAAGTATGGGTTTTTAGTTCCTGTTTTTATGTGTTCTTAGTTCTTTTTGTACCTTTTTAAATTTTGGCTTTTAACAAACAGTTTAACTATTATTGAAGTAGTCATTTATGTTCCATTGTTTTTACATTCTTCGTAGCTTCATTTGCTTTTAGATTTTCTTATTTTGATGTGTTCTTAGCTCAGTCTTCAAGTATGGGTCTTTAGTTCCCTTTGCTCTTTGTGTTCTTAGTTTTATTTTGTATTTATGTGTTTTAGCTCCAGTGTTTCCTCAGTGGGGCCCCTCATGCCGGATGCTGCCTGGCCCATCTGCAGGGGTGTTGTTCTTGTGGGTCGGTCTAGCTGTAGAAGCCCAGTTCGCACTCCGCGGGATCACAACGGACGACACTAAATATTACCATGTGGTCGCTGTGCTAGATGTGCGCACCATGCATCAGGTAACAAGCCTGCTCCAGGAGCCACTGCCCCAGGGGAAATACGAAGCGCTCAAGCGGATGCTACTCCAGTGTTATACCCTGTCGGACAATGAGAGGGCAGAGAGACTCCTAACACATTCAGAGTTAGGTGACAGATCAGCTGTGGCGCTCATGGAGAGCATGTTAGCGTTGATGGGGAAGAACGACAAGTCCTTCCTGTTCGCCCACCTGTTCCTCAGGAACCTACCTGCTACAGCGAGGGCGATCCTGGTCAACTCGCTGCGGCTGGAAACCAAGGACTACCGCGCCCTGACAGGAAGTGGACTGCATCATCCTAGCAACCAGAGCTCTCAGCATGCACGCAGCAGCACCAGCATCCATGAAGGACTCCAGCGAGGTCAAGGAGCCATTGGTGGTGGCTGGGACGGACACCAAGAGGCGCAAGAACGGGGCACTCTGTTTCTATCATCGCCGCTTCGGCTCGGATACCCAACTCTGTCTGCCGCCATGCCAATTCAAGAAGCTGGGAGGACGGCTCGGCCAGCAGTCAGTTGCAGCTGAGACTGTCTGCATCGACAGGCTCAAGCTTGCTTTTGTGTTGGCAGGTGAGCAGGTGGTGTTGGCCCAAGCTCCCTGGCGCGGACGCCCACCGTCGGTGGCTCCGCAAGTTGGTGTTCCCTTGGTGGAGACCTGCGCTCGTGAAGCTAACATGTTTCCCCCCACCCACCCTTTTTCCCTCCACAGACTAATGTGCCCACCTGCACACCTCGCCAGCAGGGTGCTTCGACCGGACCGGCAACCCCCCACTACAGCCGCTATGGGCGTCGGCTCAAGCCTAGAGGACAGGGGCATTAGTTCCCTTTCTGGGTGTTCGGGGGGGCTGTGTGGTGGCATTGTGTGGGGGGTTCTCCACCCAGAGTCGGAAGCCGGGGGGGAGATGGAACAAAGGACTGAAGGAGGAAGTGGCACCGGGGGTCTCAGATGTAACAGAAAGGACTATCCACCCCCCGGGGAGTTCAGGAGACATCGGAGTTCGCTGGAGGAAGAGAGGGTGTGAGAAGCAGGGCTGGTGTTATATGATGTTAATGTGCCACGCATGTCTTTATGCACTGAGTGTATTGTTTTTGGCTCCTTGGGTCTCATGGGGCAGAAATAAAGGGTATAAAAAGGATGCGCCCAGAAACCCAGAGAGAGTATGTTCTGTACTTGACACACAAACTTTATTTCCTCTTTCAACATCAAGTTTGTGTGTCATCCAGCTCACCGTTTCATCTGCTTTCTTCTTCCACACTATGACCAATTATGTTTAACGCTATTTGAAATCCATCAATTTTCTTAATTCCACTCAAGGTTGCGGTGGACCGTATTCCACCCTGGACTGATCACCAATTCATCATAGTGCCAATACCATCAGAGGAACAGGTACAAAGTCAAACATCCATACGCACATACAGAAAACAAATTGCAGGGCATGTTGGCTACCTAAAAGCAAATGTTTCTTCCCTCCAGCAGTATCCCGGAACAATCATTTTACAGTCAAAATGGTACATTTGTGTACCTTCTTTACCTTCAGTTAACATCAACCAAACTTAAAATTAAACTTAAAAATGCACATAATAGGACCTTTACAGCCAATTACTTGGGACAGCCAGTAGCTTAGTGGTTAAGGACACAGACCATGCAAGCGTGGTGTTCTGCAGTGATCCCTTGTTCCAGCACACTGCCAAAGTGATCTTTCCTGTGTGTCTTAAATTAACAAGGCCAAAAATAAACCTCTTAAAAACACTTGTTTAATATTGTGTACTTATTGTATCTCCTCTCGGCGCCACACCAGTAGGCTGCCTTTTGCAACAGCGGCTCGATTCCGAGTTTTTTTTTCCCCTTCCTCTCTCTTTTGATCACTTTTTTTTCACCCCACTTATATCACGGACACACAGATCGTCCCAAATGTCTCCTGAGCCGGTGGACGGAGCCACTGTTTATAGCAGGATACGATACAACAGGGAAGAGCTGCTAGCATTTAACCGCCACCCGGTCCCACTGGAAAAACTCGACATACCGAGAGAATTGAGGCGAAAGCGTCGCGGCTGCCGGGCTGGAGTAAGGCGGAGGACAAAAAATATAAGGTACAGACCCTCCCTTCCATCTGTTGTCATGGGAAATGTACGGTCGATACTGGGAAAGTTAGATGAGCTAGCGGCTATCTCCCGTTATGATAGCACTTACCGGGAGTGCTCTCTCCTTTTGTTTACTGAGACGTGGCTAACTGAACTAGCAGCAGATGCTAACATTGAGCTGGAGGGTTTTCACATGATACGAGCTGACCGAACACCAGAGAGTGGCAAAACTAGGGGCGGTGGAGTGATAATGTACAGTATGTTAACAACAACTGGTGCAGACCGGGACATATCACTGTTAAACAACGACACTGCAGCAAAGACATTGAGTTGCTAGCTGTTAGCATGAGGCCTACATATCTCCCGAGAGAACACTCACACGTGATCTGCATTGTTGTTTATGCAAATCCGACGGCGAACGCTGGGACAGCGCGTGACGTCATCCATTCAGGAACCAGCAGGCTGCAGACAGAACACCCAGATGCTCTTCTCCTCATCTCAGGCAATTTCAACCACGTTTCACTGTCTCCCATTCTGCCCACTTTCACCCAGTATGTCACATGCCACACTAGAGACAATAAAACACTGGATTTGTTCTACGCAAACACTAAGGAGGCGTACACCTCATCACAACTCCCCCCACTTGGGAGATCGGATCACAACTTGGTTCATCTCCGACCGGTGTACAAACCCCTAGTGCACAGACAACCTCCGGCCATGCACACTGTGGAGTTATGGTCTGAGGAGACAATGGACACTCTAAAGGACTGTTTTGAAGCCACTGCCTGGAAGCAGCTCTGCGATCCACATGGTGAGGACATCGATGGCCTCATTCACACCTTCACGGGCTACCTCAGCTTCTGTGTGGACAAATCCGTTCCCACCAAGACCATACGGCGTCACTCAAACAACAAACCCTGGATCAACCCTGAGATAAAAACACTTCTGAGAGAGAA
Source organism: Pholidichthys leucotaenia (assembly GCA_020510985.1). Lineage (NCBI taxonomy): Eukaryota > Metazoa > Chordata > Actinopteri > Cichliformes > Pholidichthyidae > Pholidichthys > Pholidichthys leucotaenia. Next base: position 98,545,072 of record CM035840.1, on the reverse strand, counting down.
GAAGAGGATCTTCAGGTCGGGGAACAGGGAGATGCTGAAGTCCGTACAGAGGGAGCTGAGGAGAAAGATCAGAGAAGGCAAGGACAGCTTCAGGAAGAAGATGGAGGACAAGCTGCAACAGAGCGACATCAGCGGGGTCTGGAGAAACCTCAAAACCATCTCGGGGCTCCAGAATACCTCCCCCCAGGCCACGGGGGGCAGGGAGTGGGCGAACAACCTGAATCTGTTTTTCAATAGATTTGACCAACCGCCCTCCCCCCTGTCTGCACAACAACCACTGCTGCCTCTAAGAAATCAAGTCCTGCTGCCCACTCCCCACTCCACCGACACCCCCCCCCCCCACTCCCAACACACAGCCCCCCATCCTGACCCTGACCAAGACCCAGGTGAGGACGGAGCTGAGGAAGATCAAGGCGAGGAAGGCGTTGGGACCGGACGGCATCAGCGCAAAGCTCCTCAAGTCCTGTGCAGACCAGCTGTGTGGGATTGTGACGTATATCTTCAACATGAGCCTGAAACTGGGGAGGGTACCACAGCTGTGGAAAACATCTTGTGTGGTACCTGTACCAAAAACTTCCCACCCCAAAGACCTGAACAGCTACAGACCGGTGGCCTTGACGTCCCACTTGATGAAGACCCTGGAGAGACTGCTCCTTGCTCATCTCCGCCACCTGGTGGAACCAGCGATGGATCCACTCCAGTTCGCCTACCAGCATGGCATTGGGGTGGAGGGTGCGGTGATCTTCCTCCTTCACCGTTCTCTGTCCCACCTGGAGAAGCCCGGGAATATGGTGAGGATCATGTTCTTTGACTTCTCCAGTGCTTTCAACACCATCCAACTGATGATCCTGAAGGACAAGCTGCTGCGCGCAGGGGTGGACCAGCACCTGTCATCATGGATCCTGGACTACCTCACGAACCGGCCTCAGTTTGTGAGAACCCGGGACTGTGTTTCCGACACGATCATCAGTAGCACGGGGGCCCCCCAGGGAACGGTGCTGGCTCCCTTCCTGTTCACTCTTTATACTGCGGACTTCTCACACAACACAACACATTGCCATCTACAGAAGTTCTCTGATGACTCTGCGATCGTTGGTCTCATCTCCAACGGAGATGAAGCTGAGTACAGAGGGCTTATCCAGGACTTTGTGGACTGGTGCCATCGGAACTGCCTCCAGATCAACGCGAGGAAAACTAAGGAGCTGGTGGTGGACTGCCGCAGGCATGGGCAGCCCCTCACAGCACCAGTAAATATACAGGGAACAGACATCGAGATGGTGACATCCTATAAGTACCTGGGTATTCATCTGAACAATAAACTAGACTGGTCACACAATACTGACGCACTCTACAAGAAGGGACAGCGCAGGCTGTTCCTGCTGAGGAGACTCAGGTCTTTTGGTGTACAAGGGGCGCTGCTGAAGTCATTCTATGACGCGGTGGTGGCATCAGCCATCACTTTTGGAGTGGTCTGCTGGGGCAGTGGCATTACTGCAGCCGATAGGAAGAGACTGAACAAACTGATTAAGAAAGCTAGCTCTGTCCTGGGGCAGCGCCTTGATCCGATGGAGGAAATAGGAGAGAGAAGGACGGTGGCTAAACTGTCATCTCTGCTGGAGTCCGAGTTCCACCCTATGCAGGACATACTGGATGCACTGAGGAGCTCATTTAGCAGCAGACTACATCATCCCAGGTGCACAACCGAGAGGTTTCGTAGGTCCTTCCTACCAACGGCTGTCAGACTGTACAACCTAAGCAGGGCTGCTCGCAGAGATAGCAAAAAGACGTAACAAACTAATAGTTTTTTTGAATGCAAAAGATGCAATAGACTTACACAATGGTCCTCTCCGGCATACAACTAGGAACATACCGGTCGCTATGGAGGGTGAGAATATGTATGGGCACATAATCATACCATGTAGGATAACTAAATAGACGGTTATGCTGTTTCATCCCACCTAGCAACAATGCTCTGCACTGTGTGTGTTTATATATTTACATATTTATTCCATCTAGCTACAATGCTCAGCACTGGGTGTGTTTATATTTATATATCTATATATTTATTCCATCTAGCTACAATGCTCCGCACTGTGTTTTTATATATCTACATATTATTCCATCTAGCTACATTGCTCCGCACTGTGTGTGTTTATATACTTGCATATTTATTCCACCTAGCTGCAATGCTCCGTACTGTGGGTGTTTATATATTTACATATTTATTCCATCTAGCTACAATGCTCTGCACTGTGTGTTCATATATTCATATATTTATTCCATCCAGCTACAATGCTCTGCACTGTGTCTGTGTGTGTGTATGTATATATATATTTTATAGTAATATGTACATATGTATATTAGCTGCTCTTGCTTGCTTGTTTTTTTTCTTGCCTTCTGATTGTTGCTCTGAGTGTTGCTATCCCTGTGCTATTGCAATCCTGGAATTTCCCCGTTGTGGGACTAATAAAGGCTTATCTTATCTTATCTTATCTTATTGCACACAAGAAGAAAGCAATGCTCTCAACAGCGTACTGAAAAGTTTCTTCCATTTATTTGAGCTCTTGCACAAAAATCCAGCTAGCACTCAGAATCACGTCTGCTTCTTTTTCGCTTTCTCTACAACTCTGTCAGGTTCTACGTTCTTGCTCCTTCTGCTGACGCCACTCTCCATTAGTCATGGCCTTATACTGCCATCTATAGACTAAAACATGTAACTGCATTGTAAATTAGAAAACATAAGGCCACAAAGTCATGAAAAGGGACCCCATTAAAGATGAAAAAAGACAAAAATGGGAGATATTGTTATGTCTGGAAAACAGGGACAGTGGAGGCAATGGCTGTGCTGAACAGTGGTTTTATTAACAAAGCTGGCAGTATGTGTTACATACGAACATTAGCTTGTAAGCTAGCAGTGAGAAGGTACAGGCTGGTGTTGTACTAGAGGCGGAGCGCCAAAGAGGCTATGCTGCCACCAACAGTCCCCTATTATAGGCACGGCATGATGACATCATCCATGCCTGCGCCATCACGTCTGTGCTGCTTGTTGTTAATATGTGACCCGTGCTGGTAAAATGAGTCACTTTGAGGAAATTATCAAAACTGAGGTAACGTTTTTTCCATATTCTGTATTGAAAGACCTTCAAAATGATATTTAATTTGCAGGAAGTGCGCAAAAACAGACCCGGAAAAAGCAGATTTGTTTATATTTTGGCTAGGTTTAAAACTCACGTTCGATCGGTCGGGAGTTATGTCTTCCACCAAAACCATGTATTTTTAGAAAGTATGATTTCTAAGCTTTACGATGATACCAGGCACTCATGGGGGTTTTCCCAGGACTTGCCGCTAGCAAACAAAGAAAGAGTCATGATTTATGAGTTCTCCTGCCTGTAGCTCGTAATGATGTGATGTGCATTCTGACTCATTTTGCCAGCACAGGTCACATATTGGGAATATACTTATAACATTCACCTACCCTTTGGGAAAACCCAAAACCATTATGAACATTATGGCAAACACACACATCAGATAAACCTGAACCTGGGTAACCGGGTGGACTACTGGTAAACCCTGCACGGTTGAGTGGGTTATTCGACCACTGTAGTCAGCCATGCTCTGCCTAAACATTTTAACAACGAGTCATTGTGAGAGTTCAACTTGAGGGGGGCCTCTGGCTAGCCTGCGGTGGGCATAGCCCTGGAGGTGCTGGTTTACGGCGGACCTGGGTGCTCTTTCTCAGCAAAGTCCCAGTCTGGGTCCCACACAGGCTGGGTCTGATCTGAGGCTTATGCCGGGCAAGGATCAGAGACACGTCCGAATTACGCCCTCTCTCTCCTGGTGCTGATTGTGGTCGAGGCGGTGTGTTGCTCTTGCTAGTGACAGGACGCACTCCAGGTTATCCCCTATCATCAGCAGTCAAAAAGAGTCCTTGGTTATCGTGAATGATAAAGTCCAATTCATAGAACAAGTCACACCCCAGGATGTTGTCTCCATGTGTGGCTACCTGGAAGGTGAACGCCGGGAGTACTCTTGACCTGTAGTGAACCATCAGCATTATGGTTCCTACTAAGCTGATACGAGTGTGCCCACAACCATAAAGCTCAGCCGTGTTTTTTTCCGATTGGATAACAAGGGAAAATCTCTTAACCGTGACCATCATTGATTTCACAGTAGCAGGGTCCAGTAGTAACGGCAATCTCTGAAGTAGTAACGGTAATCTCTCTCAAGTAGTAACGGCAATCTCATGATGTTCCGTTGTCCCATAGCGTTCACCTCGGCATCCTCCAAGAAGGTTGCGGTGTAGTTGGGTTCTTCTGCTGGGATAACTGCTTGTGCTAGTGGGGTCCATTGTTGTGGGTTACCTAGCTGTGATGTTAACTTGTCGGTGGCCTCTAGTTGGAATGCTAACTCCACTGCCTTTGCCAATGGCAGGTCGTCCGGCACCATCAGCAGCTTCTCCCACAGCCATGGGTTGTTGGTGTGCTCCACTAGCTGGTCCCGCACTATTTTGTCCTCTAGTTGCCCAAACCTGCATGTGCTCACCAGACAGCGGAGGTCCATGACGTACTGCTGGGCCGTCTCTCCCGCTTTCGGACATCGTGAAATGTCCGGCTGGCAGCATGATACACTCCTCGTATGTGTCCGCTGGTCCCAATGAACTAAAACACCAGCTGTCCCTCGGTACCCAGGCTGTGAATCGGGAACACCCGCAACCAGATCTTACCAACTCTAGCTAGGTCCATAGCCGACATGTACGTCCAGAATGAATCAAACCAGCGAGGCCATGGGATGGGCGGCTCACCTGGGGACGCGAGGAATGGAGGCAGGGGTGCCAAGCACGCTTCCGTGTCAATGTTGATAAAGTTCCTCCTCATTGCCAGTGTTATGTTTGGAAACAGGGACAGCGGAGGCGGTGGCTGTGCTGAACGGTGGTTTTATTAACAAAGCTGGTAGCACGTGTTACATACGAACATTAGCTTGTAAGCTAGCAGTGAGGTGGTACAGGCTGGTGTTGTACTAGAGGCAGAGCGCCAAAGAGGTTAGACTGCCGCCAACAGTCCGTGACTATAGGCACGAGTGATGATGTCATCCGTGCCTGCGCGTCAAGCCCGTACTGCTTGTTGTTAATATTGGGAATATATAACAGGTATGCCATACTCTTCCCTGCTTAACAAAATGTCCCAACGTTTTCTGTCTCAGTTCATTCTATCTTCAACAGTTTGATCATTTACAGGTTTGAGTCCATTGTTCAAGACACATATCTGATAACGGATTCCACATACCATATATCTCATTTGAATGTCATGTGGTAAACAGTGGAAGTAATTGTGCGCTATGATAACCATCCGTTTACTCCGCTGTGTTCGCGAGTAGCTAGTCTTGACTTGGAAAGGTGTGACCTTTGACTTGTAGTATAATCCCATAGAATCTCACACGTCACTTATGTATAACTCAAAACTCATCATTTTTCTTCATTATAAGAGTCTTATTACAGTAAAAGTCTTTTTCACCATACTCCACTGTAAACACATTATCTTATAACTACCATTTCCTCTTCAGTACTCCTTGAGTGTATAATTCTCAGTCTAAGAACTGATTGTTTGTGGGTCTATCACAACTAAAAGCAATTATTCTTTAACATCTTTCTTTTAAACCTTCTCAACTCGTTACTTTTACTTGAACGTGAACTGGAAACAATACATCCATTCTAAAGTGGATGGCATGAACATTTGGCACTAAAATGCATCTTATAAATTCAATTCACTGAAATGCAGGTTGTCCCAACCTATCATACGTGAATGTTTTGAGAACATGTCTATTTCTGAAAGGATATGGTCTTGCAGGTGGTGAAGATGGTGGTGATGCCTCTCCATCGTTTCTCACCATCTCCAGCTCTGCATCCTCCCTTTCTTCACCCGGGCCTGCTGTCTCAGCCATTTCATGCTCTAGCTCAGTCCCCATCTGCTCTTCTTGCCATATGTCCACATCTGATGTCCACTGGGTCTGTGATCCTACCCTGTTGTCCCCCTCAGGTGCCAGTGTTGCCATCCATGGCTAAAACTCTCTAACCTCAGCTCTGAGGTTGCTCCTGGTTTGTGCTACAGGGTCTCCTTGCGGCCATCCAGATATGCATCACCAGTCATCCTCTTCACAGTCAGATGGAGACTCGGGTTCTGCATTCTGTGTTGTTAGTGTCTTTTTCTCTTTGTGTGTTCTCTCACCTCTTTTCTTTTCCGGGTTGTGCGACTCAACTGGCAGGAAGTCACAGGGAAGCAGCAGACTCCGATGAAGCACTCTCGTGCGACCCTGACCATCCTCTGGTTGTAATTCATAAACTGGGCTTTCTGGGTGTTTTCTTTGCACAACTACACACACTTTTTGTTCCCAGAATCAGGTTCAGGTTCAGGTTACTTTATTTGTACCCGTAGGTAGATTTGTTTTGCAGTCTGGTGACATCCATATTTACAAGCCACAAATTACATTCAACATAGACACAAACACAGGCACATATGAAATTGACTATAAACATGATAAAAATACTCAAGGCTCCATCAATCGGGGTATAAAAAGACAAAGAGATGGGAGAAAAACCAGAGGTAAGAGAGAAGAGTCATATTAAAAGTTAAAAACTAGTCAAAGAGGTTAAAAACTCAAAGGTCTAAAACTCAATAAAATATTTAGAACCCAAGTAGCATCCTACAAAAATAAGTAAATATAAAATGGAGTTAATAAATAGGTACCTAAATTATGTGCAATATATTGTTACAGCTTGTTCAACTCTTTGACAGCAGCAGGAACAAAGCTGTTTTTGTAGCGCTGGGTTTTACTTTTTGGGACAGCAAACCTCCGTCTTGAGGGAAGAAGCTGAAAGTTGCAGTGCAAAGGGTGGGAGTCATCATTTAAAATGGAGGTAGCCATCCTCTGTACTTGTCTGGTGTACAGGGATGTCAGGCTCAGCTGACTCACCAAGCAAACGATTGGACCATCTAACTACCTGATCCAAGGTTTTCCTCTGTTTCAGTTTTATCTGACCAAACCATGACACTAAGGAAAAGGATAAAACAGATTCAATAAAAGCCCGATAAAACATTGTCATTATGGTTCGGTCAATTTGGAAGCGTGCAAGTTTTCTCAAGCAATGCAAATGTTGCTGACCCTTTTTGCACACCCTTTCACAGTTCTTTTCAAAGTTTAAATTACAATCAATAATCGTCCCAAGATATTTGTAGGATTGTACACATTCGGTGGTCTGGCCTTTTAGTACGGTGACTTTGTGCCTCGGAGTTTTCCTCCTAAAGTCAATAATCATGTCTTTAGTTTTTGTCGTATTCAGCTGCAGGTAGGAATCCTCACACCAGTGAACAAAATCATCAACTACTGGGCTGTGGCCACTCTCACCATCCTGGAGGAGACTGACAATAACTGAATCATCAGCATACTTTATGATGTGTCTGTTGTCATGTCTGCTCCGACACATGTTTGTGTACAGGATGAAGAGTAGTGGTGACAACACACACCCCTGAGGACAGCCAGTAAGATAAGATAAGCCTTTATTAGTCCCACAACGGGGAAATTCCAGGATTGCAACAGCACAGGGATAGCAACACTCAGAGCAACAATCAGAAGGCAAGAAAAAAAACAAGCAAGCAAGAGCAGCTAATATACATATGTACATATTACTATAAAATATATATATACACACACACACAGACACACAGTGCAGAGCATTGTAGGTGGATGGAATAAATATATGAATATATAAACATACAGTGCAGAGCATTGTAGCTAGATGGAATAAATATGTAAATATATAAACACCCACAGTACGGAGCATTGCAGCTAGGTGGAATAAATATGTAAGTATATAAACACACACAGTGCAGAGCATTGTTGCTAGATGGGATGAAACAGCATAACCATCTACTTAGTTATCCTACATGGTATGATTATGTGCCCATACATATTCTCACCCTCCATAGCGACCGGTATTTTCCTAGTTGTATGCCGGAGGGGACCATTGTGTAAGTCTATTGCATCTTTTGCATTCAAAAAAACTATTAGTTTGTTACGTCTTTTTGCTATCTCTGCGAGCAGCCCTGCTTAGGTTGTACAGTCTGACAGCCGTTGGTAGGAAGGACCTACGAAACCTCTCGGTTGTGCACCTGGGATGATGTAGCCTGCTGCTAAATGAGCTCCTCAGTGCATTCAGTATGTCCTGCATAGGGTGGAACTCGGACTCCAGCAGAGATGACAGTTTAACCACCGTCCTTCTCTCTCCTATCTCCTCCACCGGATCAAGGCGCTGCCCCAGGACAGAGCTAGCTTTCTTAATCAGTTTGTTCAGTCTCTTCCTATCGGCTGCAGTAATGCCACTGCCCCAGCAGACCACTCCAAAAGTGATGGCTGATGCCACCACCGTGTCATAGAATGTCTTCAGCAGCGCCCCTTGTACACCAAAAGACCTGAGTCTCCTCAGTAGGAACAGCCTGCGCTGTCCCTTCTTGTAGAGTGCGTCAGTATTGTGTGACCAGTCTAGTTTATTGTTCAGATGAACACCCAGGTACTTATAGGATGTCACCATCTCGATGTCTGTTCCCTGTATATTTACTGGTGCTGTGAGGGGCTGCCCATGCCTGCGGCAGTCCACCACCAGCTCCTTAGTTTTCCTCGCGTTGATCTGGAGGCAGTTCCAATGGCACCAGTCCACGAAGTCCTGGATAAGCCCTCTGTACTCAGCTTCATCTCCATTGGAGATGAGGCCAACGATCGCAGAGTCATCAGAGAACTTCTGTAGATGGCAATGTGTTGTGTTGTGTGAGAAGTCCGCAGTATAAAGAGTGAACAGGAAGGGAGCCAGCACCGTTCCCTGGGGGGCCCCCGTGCTACTGATGATCGTGTCGGACACACAGTCCCGAGTTCTCACAAACTGAGGCCGGTTCGTGAGGTAGTCCAGGATCCATGATGACAGGTGCTGGTCCACCCCTGCGCGCAGCAGCTTGTCCTTCAGGATCATCGGTTGGATGGTGTTGAAAGCACTGGAGAAGTCAAAGAACATGATCCTCACCATATTCCCGGGCTTCCCCAGGTGGGACAGAGAACGGTGAAGGAGGAAGATCACCGCATCCTCCACCCCAATGCCATGCTGGTAGGCAAACTGGAGTGGATCCATCGCTGGTTCCACCAGGGGGCGGAGGTGAGCAAGGAGCAGTCTCTCCAGGGTCTTCATCAGGTGGGACGTCAAGGCCACCGGTCTGTAGCTGTTCAGGTCTTTGGGGTGGGAAGTTTTTGGTACAGGTACCACACAAGATGTTTTCCACAGCTGTGGTACCCTCCCCAGCTTCAGGCTCAGGTTGAAGATGTACGTCACAATCCCACACAGCTGGTCTGCACAGGACTTGAGGAGCTTTGCGCTGATGCCGTCCGGTCCCGACGCCTTCCTCGCCTTGATCTTCCTCAGCTCCGTCCTCACCTGGGTCCTGGTCAGGGTCAGGATGGGGGGCTGTGTGTTGGGAGTGGGGGGGTGTTGGTGGAGTGGGGAGTGGGCAGCAGGACTTGATGTCTTTACAGGCAGCAGTGGTTGTTGTGCAGTCAGGGGGGAGGGCGGTTGGTCAAACCTGTTGAAAAACAGATTCAGGTTGTTCGCCCACTCCCTGCCCCCCGTGGCCTGGGGGGAGGTATTCTGGAGCCCAGAGATGGTTTTGAGGTTTCTCCAGACCCCGCTGATGTCGCTCTGTTGCAACTTGTCCTCCATCTTCTTCCTGAAGCTGTCCTTGCCTTCTCTGATCTTTCTCCTCAGCTCCCTCTGTACGGACTTCAACATCTCCCTGTTCCCCGACCTGAAGATCCTCTTCTTCTCTCTCAGAAGTGTTTTAATCTCAGGGTTGATCCAGGGTTTGTTGTTTGAGCAACACCGTATGGTCTTGGTGGGAACGGATTTGTCCACACAGAAGCTGAGGTAGCCCGTGAAGGTGTGAATGAGGCCATCGATGTCCTCACCATGTGGATCGCAGAGCTGCTTCCAGGCGGTGGCTTCAAAACAGCCTTTTAGAGTGTCCATTGTCTCCTCAGACCATAACTCCACTGTGCGCATGGCCGGACGTTGTCTGTGCACTAGGGGTTTGTACACCGGCCGGAGATGAACCAAGTTGTGATCCGATCTCCCGAGTGGGGGGAGTTGTGATGAGGTGTACGCCTCCTTAGTGTTTGGAAGAGCACTTTAGATCAGTAGAAGAGCACTTTAGATCAGACAATGTACCAATGACCCTTACTCTCTGCATCCTGTTGGTTAATGACCCGTTTCCCTGGCCCACCTCTTTCTGTCAAGTTCCTAATGAGAACTCTGCAGCCAGGGTACAGCTCTGCCCCTTGGCCTTTTTGGTCATACAGTCTTTTCCCCCCTCTTTCCAGAGGCCTTTGCAGCCTTGGAGGCTAACTGGTATGCCTCTTCCATCCTCTGTTTCCACTTCCTTGCATAATCTTCATGAGATCCACTGTCATCAAAGTGTGGAATGCCAAACATGATGTCCATGGACAATTGGAGGTTATGACCAAAAAGCAGGTAATATGGTGCATATCCGGTGGACTCAGTGCACATGCAATTGTAGGCATGCACAACCTTGGCAGGAGAACTTTTCCAATCAACTTTGGCTTCATCCTCCAGGTTACGCAGAATGGCCAGTAGAGTGCGGTTAAAGTGTTCTACTTGACCATTCCCCTGGGGGTGGTACGGGGTGGTGCGAAAACCTTGGATGCCACAGTATTTTTGGAGCTCAACAAATAACTTGTTCTCAAACTCCCTGCCCTGATCATGATGCAATTTAGTAGGAAAGCTGAATTTGAGGACAAAGTCACGAAATATCTTCTCAGCTGCTGTTCGAGCACTACTGTCTGCTTGTTTGCAGCAACAGTGGGCCCTCCTCTTGAGTAGCTCTCAGTGCTTGAGACGAGATCTGCTTTACCGTGTCCACCTGGGGTATACGGCTGAGCTCCGCGATGGCTGCGGTGATGCTCACTGGACACAGCAACAGCTCTCTCTCCTCCTGGTGAACTGACAACCCTTTAGAGACACTGGACAAGATTTTAGGCTGTATCTGTTGGAACAGGTGAGCATTTTTTTTTTTTTTAACTTATTTTGTACCCGTAGGTAGATTTGTTCTGCAGTCCGGTGACAAGCCACCAGCTGCCGGTTGCTGCATGCGAAAGCGCCCCTTAACTCCCTAACCTGCATGTTTTTGGCATGTGGGAGGAAACCGGAGAAATCCCGGAGTAAACCCACGCAAACACGGGGAGAACATGCAAACTCCACACAGATCACTGTTGGCCGGGGGCAGGGATCGAACCCACAATCCCCGCGATCCCCCGGCCGAGGGTAAACTGTGCTGCCGCGGTGCTAACCACTGTGCCACCGTGCTGCGCCACCGAGCATGTACTTTTTTATGTCAAAGACCATTCTTGAAGGCCCATCTGCACCAGAATTAGACTTCCCTGGCCTGTACTTTAGGTTCAGGTTCAGGTTCAGGTTACTTTTTTTGTACCCGTAGGTAGATTTGTTTTGCAGTCAGGTGACATCCATATTTACAAACCACAATTATATTCAACATAAACACAAACACAGGCACACATGAAGCTGACTATAAACATGATAAATGTGCTCAAGGTTCCATCAATCAGGACATAAGACAAACAGATAAGAGAAAAAACAAAGAGATAAGAGAGAAGGGTCATATTAAAAAGTTAAAGACTAGTCAAAGAGGTTAAAAACTCAAAAGTCTAAAACCCAATAAAAGATTTAGAACCCAAATAAAAAACCTACAAAAATAAGTAAATATAAAATGAAATTAATAAATAGGTAACTAAATTATGTGCAATATATTGTTACAACTTGTTCAACTCTTTGACAGCAGCAGGAACAAAGCTGTTTTTGTAGCGCTGGGTTTTACTTTTTGGGACAGCAAACCTCCGTCTTGAGGGAAGAAGCTGAAAGTTGCAGTGCAAAGGGTGGGAGTCATCATTTAAAATGGAGGTGGCAATCCTCTGTACCTGTCTGGTGTACAGGGATGTCAGGCTCAGCTGTGACTCACTAAGCAAACGATTGGACCATCTAACTACCTGATCCAAGGATTTCCTCTGTTTCAGTTTTATCTGACCAAACCATGACACTAAAGATAAAGATAAAACAGATTCAATAAAAGCCCGATAAAACATTATCATTATGGTTTGGTCAATTTGGAAGCGTGCAAGTTTCCTTAAACAATGCAAATGTTGCTGACCTTTTTTGCACACCCTTTCACAGTTCTCTTCAAAGTTTAAATTACTATCAATAATCGTCCCAAGAAATTTGTAGGATTGTACACATTCGGTGGTCTGGCCTTTTAGTACAGTGACTTCGTGCCTGGGAGTTTTCCTCCTAAAGTCAATAATCATATCTTTAGTTTTTGTCGTATTCAGCTGCAGGTATGAATCCTCACACCAGTGAGCAAAATCATCAACTACTGGGCCGTGGCCACTCTCACCATCCTGGAGGAGACTGACAACAACTGAATCATCAGCATACTTTATAATGTGTCTGTTGTCATGTCTGCTCCGACACATGTTTGTGTACAGGATGAAGAGTAGTGGTGACAACACACACCCCTGAGGAGAGCCAGTAGAAGAGCACTTTTGGTCAGACAATGTACCACTGACCCTTACTCTCTGTGTCCTGTTGGTTAAAAAATACAGAATCCAACCCACCAGATTATTACGCAAATCAAATTGTTGCAGGAGCCTTTCAACTAAAATATGAGGTTGGATTGTATTAAAGGCGGAAGAAAAGTCCACAAATAAAAGCCTGGCATGTGTCCCATTAAAATCCAGATGTTCAAAAAGCATGTTAAACAGAGTGACAGTGGCATCCTCCACTCCTCTGTGAGGCCTATAGGCAAACTGCAGAGGATCCAATGCATGCTCAGTCTGCTTTAAGACCTCAAATCTGACCAGTTTTTCAAAAATTTTCATTAAAATTGAAGTCAAAGCAACTGGTCTAAAGTCGTTTACCGTTTTAGGACAGCTGGATTTTGGAACGGGGACAACCACGGCATCTTTCCAGATCTTAGGCACATGTTGTGTCTGTAAGGACTTATTGAAAATGTAGTGAAATACAGGACTCAATTCATGTGCACAGGACTTTACCAATTGCCCACATATACAGTATTATCAGGGCCCTGACTTTTGTTCACTTTTACAGCACAGAACGCCCTTTTAATATCCTGCACCTCAATATTAAAGTGCTGATTGTCTTTGAGTTTCTGTTTCAAATCTTGGGTTTCTGTGCTAAATTCAAAGGAATCAAAACGACCATAAAAACAATTAAGAGCATTAGCCAGCTCTGTATCTGAATTAAAACCATCTAAAAACACATAACTAATGCGCTCTGTGCTCTGAAGGCCTGCAATAGTTTTCATACTAGCCCAGGCTGAACCAAGTTTCTTTGTTGCCATCTTGCTTTCCAATTCTGATTTATAATTCTGTTTTGCTCTTAAAATTTCGGCCTTCAGCTCTTTTGTGGCAACCTGGAGCTCAGAAACAACCCCCTGTTTAAAGGCAAGTGCTTTCCTCTGTAAGCAGAATTTAACTGATTTTGTAACCCATGGCTTGTTGTTGGGATATATTTTGACACGTTTACGTGGAACGATCATATCGCTGCAAAAAGCCATGTATGAGCATGTGACGTCCACCAAAGAGTCCAAATCATCCCCGCAGGACAGTGTGAAAACCTTCCAGTCCGTACAGTTAAAGCATTCCTGGAGGCAGTGCACTGAATCCTCTGTCCACACGTCTATGTCTTCTGGTCTTCGCCTTGCCTCTTCTGAGAGCAGTTTTATATGTGGGCAACAAATGTACACAGTTGTGATCTGAGGATCCTAAAGGAGGAAGGGGAAGTGATTTATAGGCCCTCTCAATGGAGCCGTAGCACAGGTCCAATGCCTTTTTTCGCCTGGTTGGGCAGGAGACATACTGATAAAAGTTTTTAAGTGTCTTCTTTAAAGAAACATGGTTAAAATCCCCAAGAATAAAATTTGAAGCCTCTGGGGAAATCGACTGCAACCACTGTACCATATCAAAGACGGTGTTGGAGGCGGAGTCAGCATCTGCCCTCGGATGAATGTAGACAGTCGTTATGAAAAGTTGGAGGAACTCGTGGGGCAGATAAAAGGGGCGTAGCAATACGGACAGAAGCTCCACATCAGGTGTACAGATGTGCTCTCTGACCGTGACAGATGTACAGTACTGTTTATTGATATATAAACATACACCGCCCCCCCCGACGTTTCCCCGTTACCTCTTCCTGCCGATCCGAGCGAAGTGGGGCTCCAAAGCCGTCAATACTCAGGTCCGCATCCCGGTTATGCGCCGTAAGCCACGTCTCCGTGTAAGCAATGACACAGCAGTTCTTGAAGTCCTTCTGATATCGTACATTCCCTTGAATTTCATCCACGTTATTTCTCAGGGATTGTACGTTCCCCATAATAATGGAAGGAAGTGGAATGCGGTTAAGCTGACGCCTCCTCAGGCTTAATCTTACGCCTCCACGCTTTCCGCGTTTCCTCCTCTTTTCTCTCTTTTCATCGCTGTGTCCATGAAAATCTCTTAAAATAAAGTCCAGCAGTTGCAGCACAGACTCAAACACAGATGCTGCAGTATCCATGTTTAAATGCAGTAGCATGTCTCTGGAATACTGTATTCTTCCCGGCATGATCGCGATCACGCTTACCTCCAAGACAAAGAGCCGGTAGGAAAAAAACGACAGTGCAAACACAAGAAGGAAATCCATACTGATGGAACCAGGGAGCTCTTCGTTATATAGTCCACAAACATTCAAGAACAAAAACGGCACAAAGAATTACGTTAAAACACATTAAAGTGCATAAAAACAGAGACACAGACGTCAAACTTTTTTCACTTTTTTCTGTAAGTCTTCACAAGGTTTTCACATACTGTTGCTGGTATTTTGGCCCATTCCTCCATGCAGATCTCCTCTAGAGCAGTGATGTTTTAGGGCTGTCACTGGGCAACACGGACTTTCAACTCCCTCCAAAGATTTTCTATGGGGTTGAGATCTGGAGACTGGCTAGGCCACTCCAGGACCTTGAAATGCTTCTTACGAAGCCACTCCTTCGTTGCCCAGGCAGTGTGTTTGGGGTCATTGTCATGCTGAAAGACCCAGCCACGTTTTATCTTCAATGCCCTTGTTGATGGAAGGAGGTTTTCACTCAAAATCTCTCGATACATGGCCCCATTCATTCTTTCCTTAACACGGAACAGTCATCCTGGTCCCTTTGCAGAAAAACAGCCCCAAAGTATAATGTTTTCACCCCCATGCTTCACAGTAGATATGGTGTTCTTTCTCCTCCAAACACGACAAGTTGAGTTTTTACCAAAAAGTTCTATTTTGGTTTCATCTGACCATATGACATTCTCCCAATCCTCTTCTGGATCATCCAAATGCTCTCTAGCAAACTTCAGACGGGCCTGGACATGTACTGGCTTAAGCAGGGGGACACGTCTGGCACTACAGGATTTGAGTCCCTGGCGGCGTAGTGTGTTACTGATGTAGCCTTTGTTACTTTGGTCCCAGCTCTCTGCAGGTCATTCACTAGGTCCACCTGTGTGGTTCTGGGATTTTTGCTCACCGTTCTCGTGATCACTTTGACCTCATGGGGTGAGATCTTGCGTGGAGCCCCAGATCGAGGGAGATTATCAGTGGTCTTGTATGTCTTCCATTTTCTAGTAATTGCTCCCACAGTTGATTTCTTCACACCAAGCTGCTTACCTATTGCAGATTCAGTCTTCCCAGCCTGGAGCAGGTCTACAATTTTGTTTCTGGTGTCCTTTGACAGCTCTTTGGTCTTGGCCATAGTGGAGTTTGGAGTCTGACTGTTTGAGGGTGTGGACAGGTGTCTTTTATACTGATAATGAATTCAAACAGGTGCCATTAATACAGGTAACGAGTGGAGGACAGAGGAGCCTCTTAAAGAAGAAGTTACAGGTCTGTGAGAGCCAGAAATCTTGCTTGTTTGTAGGTGACCAAATACTTATTTTACCAAGGAATTTACCAATTAATTCATTAAAAATCCTTCAATGTGATTTTCTGGATTTTTTTTTTCTCATTTTGTCTCTCATAGTTGAGGTATACCTATGATGAAAATTGGAGACCTCTCTCATCTTTTAAGTGGGAGAACTTGCACAATTGGTGGCTGACTAAATACTTTTTTGCCCCACTGTACAAGCAGTTGACTCATGCGCACAACTATTATTTATAGTTTCACCCCAGCTCTGTGGGTAGCGCAAATGCACTAACATGCCAGTTTGTTCACCGGCTATAAACAGGAGAGCGACGCAACAACAATGTAGCAACAACAATGTAGCAACAACAATGGCATCATTTCAAGGAAAAGGAGGAATTATCATTTTTCAGTGCTTTTCTCTGCTCAAGCTGCTGCTGCTGCTACAAAATGATTCATGTATGTTTATTCTCATCTTCCACTTCCTCTTCATCTTCTTCATTTACTTTGACTTTGTATGCTGTGTCAACAGCACCATCTTGTGAATGGGATGGGGATGTTCAATCTTCCACATGCGCAGTCAACACGGGCAGGCTGTGGGCAGGCCCGCACAGCAGAAAATTTGGGCTGCACGTGGTCGTCCACAGAAGAGCTCTGCGGACACTATTGGACTGGAGACGATTACGTAAATTTCATCACACAAGCCTTGCGGTCATGCAGATGTGGACAGTGGAGGTGCAGCATTAATCCAGCTTTAGAGGGTTATTATCTGTATATGCTACAAATGAAGGAGCATAATACAAATAATCTCTAAACCTCTCGCATATTGCCCATTTCATTGCTAAAACCTCTAGCTTACCAGAGTGTAGATGGTAATTTTTCTCTGGAGCAGAGAGGGTGCAGGAGCCATAAGCAATGAACTTTAACCTTCCTTCCTGTCTTTGATAGAGCACTGCTCCAAGTTCCTCCTGGGATGCAACACAATGCAGAACAAATGGTTTCTCAAAATCTGGTAGCCAAGAATGGGGGGACTGCACAGGTGGTCAATCAGCTGACTGAGGACTGCAGCATGTTCTGTCCATGTAATGCACTGGTGTGAAGGCACCTGGCTTTGCTTGTTCTTTCTCACACCGGTCTTTTGCTTCTTAATGTCTTTTGCGGTACCAATGCTTGCCTTCTCAGTGCACAGCAGGGTGTAGAGGGGCCTAGCTATACATGAGAAATTTGGGATATACGTTCTGTAGTACGAGATGAACCCCAATATTTTCCTCAGTTCACCCACTGTAGCTGGCTTCCGGTGTTTCATGTCTTGCACTGGGGCTATTTCTGCAGGGTCCATTGTGTAGCCTTCTTTGGTTACAATTTTCCCCAGAAATCTGACACTGTTTTTGAAGAGCTCACATTTCTTTGTAGTCAGTTTAACTCCGTGTTGCTGGTAACGCTAAAGCACTTTTCCAGCATTTCTCACATGGCTCTCAAATGTTTGCATAGTATGTACGAGATTATCGTCAAGATATGGCTGGCAGATTTCATCTCTCAGTCCAACAAGGCATTCCTCCATGCTGCGCTGGAATTCGGAAGGTGCAGCTGACAACCCAAATGGAACCTGGACACACTCATACAGGCTCCAGGGCATTATGAAGGCTGTGAGTGGTCTACTACTTTCTTCCATAAACCCCTGGTGGAAGGCCTTGCCTTGATCTAGATGACATACGTACCTGTGGAGGTATGAAGATGTTTAGGAAAGATGACAGCGGACTTTTTAAACATCTTCATACCTCCACAGGTATGTATGTCATCTGGCCCAACCGTCTTTACATTCTTCATCCTCCTCAAAGCTGCCCTCACTTCCACCTTGCTAATCCTCAGGACTTCACCACCTTCTCATCTTCTCAGCACACTCTTTTCACTTGTTAGTACATTATCATTTCTGTCCTAAATCAGACTAACTTGCTGCACATCCTTTCCAGCTCGAGCTCTCTGTTTAGCTAATCAATACAAGTCCTTTTCACAATCCTTAGTGTCCAGCCTCTCATACAACTCACTGTATGCCTTTTCCTTTGCCATATCTCTCTTTGCCATGCACCTTGATTCCAAATACTCCTGTCTACTTTCTTCATCTCCCTGACTACCCCACTTTTTCTTCGTTAACCTCTTCCTTTCAATACTTTCCTGTACCTCCTCATTCAATTCAACTTTATTTATATAGTGCCATTTCACAACAACAGTCATCTGATAGCACTTTCAACTGTAGGGGAAACCGCCACAATTGCAGAAAGACCCCAGCAATCAGGCGATCCCTTGTGAGCAAGCACTTGGCGACAGTGGAGAGGAAAAACTCAATTTTAACAGGAAGAAACCTCCAGCAGAACCATTCCACCACCAAGTCTCTGTGTCTTCCTTCCTCTGTCCAGAGGATACACCACATACCTTTCTACCCGTTTTCTTCAATAATTTTGCTGTACTTTCCCAGTCATCGGGCAATTCTTCCATACCACCCAGAGCCTGTTTGAACTCCTCCCTGAACTCTGTGCAACCTTCTTCCTTCTGTATCTTCCCCAACTTAATCTTTGGCTCTGCCTTCACTCTCTTCCTCTTCTTGCTTTCCAAAGTCATCCTACAGACTACCATCCAATGCTGTCTAGCTACATTCTCCCCTGCCACCACCTTGCAGCCTCCTATCTCTTTAACATTTCTCCTTCTGCATAGACTGTAGTCCACGTGTGCGCCTCCTCCACTCCTGTAAGTCACCCAATGTTCCTCTCTCTTCTTGAAGTATGTATTCACCACAACCATTCCTATCCTTTTAGCAAAATCCACAACTATCTGTCCTTCCACATTTGTCTCCTTTAGACCATACCTACCTAGAACATCCTCATCACCTCTGTTCCCTTCACCTACATGTCCATTAAAGTCCGCTCCAATCCCCCTGGGAACACCCTCTACCACTTCCTCCAACTTCCTCCAGAATCCCTCTCTCTCTTCTACCTGACATCCAACTTGTGGGGCATACACACTGACAACATTCAACATTACACCTTCCACTTCTAGCTTCAAACTCATGATCCTGTCTGACTCCCTGTTTACCTCCTGAATGCTCTTCACATAGTCTTACTTCAAGATTACTCCTACTCCATTTCTCTTCTTATCTACACCATGATAGAACAGTTTAAATGCACCTCCAGTGCTCCGAGCCTTGCTTCCCTTTTATCTGGTTTCTTGAACACACAGCATATCTACCTTTCTTCTCTCCATCGTATCAGCCAATTCTCTGCCTTTGCCAGTCATAGTCACTACATTTAAAGTCCCTAGTCTCACCTCCACACTTCTGCCTTTCCTTTTCTCTCTGTCACTCCTAACACACCTTCCCCCTCTCCTCCTCCTCAATCTTCGACCAATCCAATGCCCATCCAATGGGCTAATGGAAAAATATTTTAATGATCAACAGAAAGACTGAGAAGAAGCTGAAAATGTCTTTAAAAATTATATATACACTACTCACAAAAAGTTAGAGATATCAGGCTTTTAGGTGAAATTTATGGAAAATGCAAAAAGTTCCCACTGCAGTGATATTATATCATGAAAGCAGGGCATTTAAGTAGAAGCATGTAATGGTGATTTCTTCATCTCAAACAATTTATTGAAACAAAAGCCAACAACAGTGGTGGGTATACCACAACAAAAAATGCCAATGTCTCAATAACTTGTCATGTGCCCTTGAGCATCAATTACAGCTTGACAATGATGTCTCATGCTGTTCACAAGTCGACTTATTTTCTGCTGTGGCATGAAATTCCACTCTTCTTGAAGTGCGGCCCTCAGGTCATTGAGGATGTGGGGTGAAGGGTTACAAGCCTCTACACGGCGACAGCTGTTCCCATAGGCTTTCTATGGGATTCAGGTGTGGATAAAGTGTAGGCCACTCCATTTGAGATACCCAAGCCTCCAGCAACCATTCGCTAATGATGCGACCTTGATGAGCTGGAGCATTGTTGTCCATAAAGATGAAATTAGGCCTGTGTTGTTCATGCAGAGGCACAATGGCTAGATTAATGATGTTTTTTCAGGTAGTACTGGCTTGTCACTGTACCATTCACAAGGTGTAGGGCAGTTCAGTATTGACTTGACACACCTGCCCAGACTGTAACACCACCACCACCAAAGGCTCGTCTGGTGACAACAGTGGCTGATGCATTGTACTCTCCTTGATGTCTTCAACATCGTTGGTGGCCATCATTTCTGCTCAACGTGAATCAACTTTCATCAAAGAACAGCACTGAGGCCCACTGGTCCCTTGTCCAGCGTAAATGCTCCCTGACCCTTGCAAGACGATGACGCCTGTGCCTTGTGGTGTGGTCAGGTACCCTTGCAAGTCATCTAGCACACAGACCATGCTGATGTAAATGGTTTTGAATGGTCTGATGTGAATCTTGGGTGCCTCTCACCTCCTTTAAATGTGCCTGGAGTTGAGTGGTATTCATCTTGTGGTTTTGCAGGGAACTGTTCACAATGAAGCAGTCATCAGCATGGGATGTGGCCAAAGGACGTCCTTTCTGTGACTATTCCAGTCTCTCTGTATCTCTGTTGCAACCAGCTGATGGCACTCTGTGACACTGTAAGCTCAGTGGCCACTTCTCTCTGAGAACATCCTGTTTGAAGCCTTGCAATGGCGAGGTCTTGTCTTGGTCCCTTAACCCTTGCCAGGGTCGTTGGGGCACTGCAGTGACGAGCAATGCACCAGCTTCCTCCACCTCTGGTGGTCATGGGTGATTGCTTAGGTTGTAGCAAAATCTTTCCCTGTCCACTCAGCTATGTTGTCTGACCACCATTTCTTCTGTCTACTCCGCCTTCTCTTCCACTGTACTGTTCCTTGGAGCATCATCTTGGACAGTCTGTCTGATCTTGTCACATGTCCGTACCATCTCAGCTTCTTCTTCTTGACTGTGGTCAGAAGATCTTTAAAGTGCTGGATGACTGTCTTGCAGACTTCCTCATTTGTGACATGCTCTGTGTACAAGATACCAAGGATTTTTCTGAAGCATCTCATTTCCATTACTTGAATCCTCTTTTGCAGTTCAGCATTCAGCGTCCAAGCCTTGCAAATGTACAGGAAGATGGAAAGATCTAATGCACGCAGGAGTTTCAGTTTGCATTTGAGAGTGATGTTCTTATCTCTACAGAGTGGTTTGAGTTTTGCAAGTGCTGTGGTTGTTTGTGCACTCATTGCAAGGACCTCTAGTTTTGACCCTTCTTGGCTGATGATGGTGCCAAGGTACTTGTACTGTGTCATGGTCTCCAGCTCTTCACCACTAACAGTGATCTTTTTCTGTATTGGCTTTGAGGTGTTTGTCATCAGCTTGGTTTTTTCAGCGCTGATCTCCATACCATACCTGGACACTGTTGCCTCCAGGCAGTTCACCAGGTTGGCAAGTTCTTCTTCACTTCGAGCCAGCCCATCTATGTCATCGGCAAACCTGAGGTTTGTGATGATTTGTCTTCCAATGCTGACTGCCAGAGTGGTCTTCAAGTGCACCAGTCATGATTCTCTCAAGGAAAGTTTTAAATAGTGTCAGAGAGCAGAGACAGCCCTGTCGGACGCCGACTGCCATGTGAAACCAAATCACCCAGTGTCTTGGACAAGTACCACACTTGTAGCCTTCGTGTATAGCTGTTGAATGGTGTATATGATCTTTTGGCCCATGTTGTACTTCTTCATGGTTGCCCACAGTGCATCATGTCACACCCTATCGAAGGCGTTTTTAAAGTCAATGAACACATGGTAGATGTCTTGCTGGTGTTCATTATACTTTTCACACAGAAGTCTAAGGTTGAAAATTTGTTCTGTGGTGCTCCTTCCACTGTGGAACCCAGCCTGTTCTTCTGAGATGACTTCTGCTTGTGGTCTCAGCCTATTCAAGATGACTTTCGGCATCAGTTTGCTTGCGTGGCTGGTGGTTCTATAGTTTTGGCATTGTTGTAGATTGCCTTTCTTGGGAAGCATGATAATCAGTGACTGTGTCCAAGGTGTTGGTCATTCTCCAGTCTGCCAGATCTTGTTGCAGATTCTGGTGAGGACAACAGTTACTGCTTCTCCTGTTTTATCAGTTCAGCTGGAATGTTGTCTATACCAGCTGCTTTTCCAGTTTTCAAAGATTTTATTGCTGCCTCCACCTTCCGTGAGACAGTTACCTGGTTTGTCTTGAATGGAGCTGACTTTGGACTGTCTTTGTTTCGTGAGATCTTTCACAACTTGAAAGGCCCTTTTGGTGTTGTTTCTCTTCAGGCTCGCTTGCACATCTGTGCACTGATTCCCTATCCAATCTTCCTTGGCCTTACTCATCTCTTTCCTGATCTTCTTGCTGGTCTCATGGTAAGCTGTGGCTCCAAATGTTGTATTCTTGGTTTTTTCAGCTCTCTTCTTTTGTTGCGCATTTCAAGAATTTCCTCAGTGACCCAGGGCTGGGTTTTCCACTGGTGTTTTCCAGAGATATCACTGGCTGCTTCTGTCATCACCATGCTGAACTTTGATGGAAGCTCTTGTGCGTTGTCCTCAGGCTTGAGCAGTGTAGCAAATTTTCCACCTATTGTTGCTTGAAAGCACTCGGCGATGGTAGGGTCCTTCAGCTTGTCTGAGTTGAACTTCAGTCTGGTGTTCTTCAGCTTCTTGATCTTCTTCAGCCTGACTCTAAGTTCAGGATCACCATGTCATGGTCGGGCCTTACATCTGCTACTGGGAAGGTTCTTGTCTTGGGCCTGTTGATTCCAGCTCAAAAGCAGTTCTGCACCATGATGGGATCAATCTGGTAGTGTGATCCGTTTGGGCAGTGCCAGGTCCAGCGTCGTGATGCTTTGTGATCGGTGAGGGTGTTGGCAAGCACCATAATGTTGCAGCTGGTGAATTCAAGCAAGCATAGTCCTCAGTCATTGGTTACTGCATTGCACGAGGGGCCACAAAATTCTTGCCAGTCCTTGAGTGCATCTTCTCCCACTGTGGCGTTCCAATCACCTTGGATAATGAGGATATCTTTCTTGTTGGTCTTGTCAATGGTGTTCTGGAGTTGTATGTAGAACTCCTCCACCTGTTCATTGCTATAGTCTGTTGTTGGTGCATAGGCCTGTACCATTGTGATGTTGAATGGTGCTGTCCTGAGGCGGATGGTGATAAGCCTGCTGGATACCGGGCAGTACCCGAGTACAGAGTTTGTGATGTTTTTGTTGACAAGAAAGCCTATGCCATGTACATGACTGTCATCATCTCCACTGTAGTACAGCTTGTGTCCTTAATTGATCAGGTGTTCACCGAATTTTTTCCATCTGACTTTGCAGAGTCCTACAATGTGCCAGGTGTATCTCTCCAGTTCATGAGTGAGTTCCTGTAGTTTGTCAGCTTGGGCTAATGTTCTCACATTCCAAGTGGCGTAATCTCGTACAGATCTTCTTTACTGAGGTTGCATCAGTAGTATACTTGACACCTCTGCCCTGATGCATGACGGATGGCGTGGTCCTTATTAACCTAGGCAACGACCAAGCTGGTATGGACATTGGACTTGTTCATCTTCATGCAGTGTGTCTGGGGCAGCGGCGCCTAGCGGCGCCCATCCCTCTCCATGTCTGACCACAGCCAAAGTCCTCCAATACCTGACGGTTCGTCCTGGTCACGAACACATGGCCGTTGAGCTCAGATGAGCCCTTCCGCCCTAGCCGGTGACCTCATCTGGGAGGTTCCTATGCCGAATGATGCAGTGTTAACATCACCCCCTCACGTGGTTTGGCTCACCAGCTGAAGCGGTGTGCCAGGGTGTGGCACTTGGAGCCAACACTGAGAGCTTTATGAGATGGATTTGGACTAGTGATGCCTGTCTACTCTACAAGAGAGTACAGCTGCCAGACACCAAAGGTACTATAGAGCCTCCTACACCCCAATGGCGAGGTACTGTTGATCAATTGTTAGGTGGTGCCTTGGTCTCATGACATCAAAATGTAAACAGCATGATGAAGAGGACTGTGTAAATACCAGTTCTAACTGAACCAGAAAATTTATTGGTCGATTCATGGATGAGATGAGAGATGAGATGAGATGAGATTCAACTTCAAATACCTGCTGTGAATTTTGCTGTTAAGCACCTTGTTAGAGAACAGCAAGTTATGCAAAAAGTATTGAAATATTGAACAGTTGGACATGTGCATTAAAAATGTTAGAGAAGGCCAAATTAAGTTCACTTGTAAAGGTCATAGTGCATTCTGGAAGTGTCCTGAAATTTCACATGAAAACCGAATATCCCTAACTTTTTGTGATACATACACACACACACCCACACACACACAGTGGTGTGAAAAAGTGTTTTCCCCCTTCCTGATTTCTCTCTCTTTTTTTTTTTTTTTTGTAGTCGTGAAAAAATTACAACACCCTGTATAAGCCTGTGTGTTTTTTAACATATTTGGACATATGTGGCCCGTTCTGGTAAAATGAGTCGCAGTGAGGACATTTTCAAAAATGAGGTAACGTTATTTTCATATTCTGTATTGAAAGACCTTCAAAATGATATTTAATTTGTAGGAATTGCACAAAAAAAGACCAGCATAAACCGATTTTGTTTATATTTGGCTGGTTTGAAAACTTGCGCTTGATTGGTCCTGAGTTACGTCTTCCACAAAAACATGTGTATTCTAAGAAAGTAGGAGTTCCAAGCTTTACAATGATATCAGGCACTGACAGGGATTTTCCCGGGACTTGCCTCCAGCAAACAAAGAGTCATGATTTATGACTTCATGTACCTGTAGCTCATAATTACCCGGTGCGCATTCCGACTCATTTTGCTAGCACGGGTCACATATGGGTATTTAATATCAATGTTAAAAATACTGGGAGATTCACGTAATACAACTAAACAATTAAAAATGAATTAAAGAATTTTTTTTTTAATTTCTATAAAATGTACACTACCGTTCAAAAGTTTGGGGTCACTTAGAAATTTCCTTATTTTTGAAAGAAAAACACTTTTTTTCAATGAAGATAACTTTAAACTAATCAGAAATACACTCTATACATTGCTAATGTGGTAAATGACTATTCTAGCTGCAAATGTCTGGTTTTTGGTGCAATATCTAGATAGGTGTATAGAGGCCCATTTCCAGCAACTATCACTCCAGTGTTCTAATGGTACAATGTGTTTGCTCATTGCGTCAGAAGGCTAATGGATGATTAGAAAACCCTTGTGCCATCATGTTAGGTCTGCAATGCTGTAATTGCTGCAAATGGAGGATTCTTTGACGAAAGCAAAGTTTGAAGGAAAAAATTATTATTTCAAATACAAATCATTATTTCTAACTTTGTCAATGTCTTGACTATATTTTCTATTCATTTTACAACTCATGGTGGTAAATAAGTGTGACTTTTCATGGAAAACACAAAATAATTGTCTGGGTGACCCCAAACTTTTGAACGGTAGTGTATGTTAAAGTATTTGGCACAGAAAAAAGAATGCCTCAAAAAATGTTGGTACAGAAACAGATCAGCCACAAATTTCTTGATGCTGGACACAGCATACTGAAATTCCTGGGGAAAAATGGTGCAAATGATGAAACTTGTCCCACAGCACTTATTCAACCATAAGTGCAAATGCTCCATTGCCTCCACAACTGATTCCTGCAACTCCATCTGTCCAAGTTCTCATCTTACGTACAGCTTGACACATACTCTGGTGAGAAAAGGGTCAAATCTGTATAACTTCCAAAGCTTTGATAACACCACATCAGTCACTGGAGTAACAGACACACTGGCAACCCTTCGCAGCTTATGCTTTGAGTGAACAACAAAGGCCACACACAGATCCAGCTGCATCATCCAATAGAGGTTAAACTGCTGAGTCTGGTGGCAGTCATGAAAACTCACTTTGAATAAGGGCCTTTATCTTCTCTTTACAGAACACGCGTCTTGTGTGAAACATACTGTAAATAAATGACAAAAATCAAAGCTACCAAACAAGCTCCCTATATTCTGTACTTCATATCTTTAGAATTAATCATGACATGAATATGAAGTGAATTTTAACCTTTATAGTTCAAATTACAGGAAACCTATTCCAAAGCTAAAAATGTCTAAACTATGTGGAGAATACAAGCAGGAACAAAATGTCAATCAAATTAAATTACTTCATTGAATTACTTCCCTTCAGGTTAACTGGCATTTACAGAGATATCAAGAAATCCAAAAGGTAACTATTTTCAGAAAGACTGTAAATCACAAGGATCAACATCTGCATTTTCCAACTAGATAACAGAGTATTCAACCTCTTGCAGAGGTGAGCGATTGATGTAAAAGTACATCCCTGTTTTGTGAAGGACATACAACTATGTAATATGCAAAGTTTTTCTTGCAGAGGAGCATTTTCGTGCCCTTGGGGTTTTGCCAGCCACAGCAAAACCACCACTGAATTGAAATTATTGGTCTTGTTCTCTGTTTTTATTACCCTATGAATAATAGAGTTTATTTTTATCAACTGCCCACATCTAACAGTAAACATCCACAGACTTCTATCAAACATGATGACACAAGGCTATTGCCTTTACTACAGACAAAACAGCCTTATTTATCGCCAAATGACCATTTAAATCAGGAAAAAGTCTGCAATGCATGCAGTGATTTTATATTCAGCCCAGGGTTTTACCTACCACTGTACATCCCACGAGGCCAACAACAGACCAAACCAGATTGTCAGTGATGGAGTAGCTCATTTCGGCTTGACGAAATTACCCCAGGAGTTCTCAGATCTCCTGACCATTGACCCTGATCTTAAGCACAACCTAGAGACCCATCTAGGATGTGCTTAACGTAAAGGTCAACGATCTAGGAGGAGTAACATGCTTTGTGAAAACATAAATGCCCAGATCTCCTGACCTTTAACAATGACCTTGACCTCAACCTGGATGCAGACCTACCTGAGGGTCATTGTGAGTAAGTTTGATGAGAATTGGGGTAATTGCCTATGAAGAGTAGTGATTTTTCTAAAATTATGTAAGTGCCCCTATCTCCTGACCTTTGACATTGACCTTGAGCATATCCTCCTGAGGATCATTGTGAAACAGGCAAGCATCCAGGCAATTTCCTAGGAGTGGCATTTTTTCTGAAATCACTTAAGTGCCCAGATCTCCTGACCTTTGATCTTGACTTTGAGGACAACTTGGATGCAGACTTACTTGAGGACAATTGTGAGTTTGGCAAGCACTGTCACAATTTCCTATGAGGAGCAGTGATTTTTCTGAAATCACATGAATGCCCAGATCTCTTGACCTTTGACCTTGACATTGATCTTGAGCACAACCTGATGCAGACCCTCCTAAGGATCATTGTAAGTGATTTATTGAGCACTGGAACAGATGTATAGGAGGTGTTGCAATTCCCATGAAATGTGGATGGAAAGACAGACGGATGGACAGAAGCCATGTCATTAACTCTGTTCAGCTTCACCAGAATGCACTAAAAAGGGAAAGATCAGTAAGTGTTTTAACTGGAAATGACAAACCAAAAATTGCATCATGTGAAGAACTAAAATCCAAAAATCTTGTACATGTCAGGGCAAGGGGAAAAACTGATACAACGCAATATTGCAATACTTTTGGGGGGGAGATACTGTATCGACACCAGTGTTGTAATACTTTATTAAAAATTATTAATAAATGTTGCAAATACAATCTTGTCTATTCAGGTACCAGAGTAATAAAAACCAATTGATTTTCAGTCCACTAGATAGTGCTAAATTTTGATTGACCTGATTAGGTCGGCACAGCAAAGGAGTGACTCCTGAGATCTAGCTGGGAGTTAAGCAAGACAAAGATGTCGCAATGCTCAGTGTATCTCACAGTCGGGGTAATATCATATCATGGGGTCTCTAATAATTCCCACCCCTAGTATGCATGCATAGTTTATATAAGCTCTTGCCACCAGGCCTAGAAAAATTTTCTAGAGGAAACACTGCAGTCTAAATAACGGCAACTGATCGAGAAAGCTAGCTCTGTCCTGGGGAAGCGCCTTAACCCAGTGGAGGAGATAGGAGAGAGAAGGATGGTGGCTAAACTGTCATCTCTGCTGGAGTCCGAGTCCCACCCTATGCAGGACATACTGAACGCACTGAGGAGCTCATTTAGCAGCAGACTACATCATCCTAGGTGCGCAACCGAGAGGTTTCGCAGGTCCTTCCTACCTACGGCAGTCAGACTGTATAACCTAAGCAGGGCTGCTTGCAGAGATAGCAAAAAAACGTGACGACCTAATAGTATTGAATGCAAAAGATGCAACAGACTTACACAATGGTCCCCTCCAGTATATACAACTAGGACAGTATCGGTCGCTACGGAGGGTGACAATATGTATGGGTACATATTCATACTATGTAGGATAACTAAGTAGACGGTTATGCTGTTTATTCCATCTTGCTACAATGCTCCGCACTTTGTATATACTGTATATATTTATATATTGATGTGTATGTATGTATATCCACTGCTCTTATTTATATCTTCCATATCTTCTTAATTATTGCTCTGAGTGTTGCTATCCCTGTGCTGTTGCAATCCTGGAATTTCCCCATTGTGGGACTAATAAAGGCTTATCTTATCTTATCTTAACTGAACTGTGTAGAACTTACAGCTAATGAGTGATGTCAGGATGACTAAACTGACATTTGTCATGAGTTATGGTGTATAGATACAGTATTTACAATAAATTTAACTGGACTATGTCAGTCCACTTTAAGGGTTAGAAAAAATGAGGATGAAATCCACAATCATTGCTGTAACCCTGGTCACTGGGTGATTTACCAGCATCACAGTGGTAGGCATAACACTTCATAAACTGTGGATCAACTTGTGATTGCAGCCATAACAGGAATTCTTCTAGTATAATGTAAATGAAGCACGTGTTCTGCAGACGTGTGAATTTAGGCAAGAATATGTATGTTGCCGTAAAGTGTAGATTTATTCTGATGGTCTTCTAATTCTGCGCCCTAAGGGTGTTTTAGTAGACTGAAATATAGATTTCACAGTCAAAGGTAAAAAGGGCATAGATGTCATCTTTGAATATTCATTTTACCCGCAAAAGTATCTTGGTGTCACTGAGGATGAAAAACAATGACTATAAAGAGAAAAGGGGGATTTTACAAACCTTGTCCATACAATAAAAAACTGAAACTGATATTCTTCAACTAAGTAAGAAAATACCTTATCAAAGCCAAGAATTAGGCTCAGGGCACAACATCACACACTACAGAGGCCTCCTGATGACCGATAGCCTAAAGGAGACTGGTGAAGGAGTCAGATTCTACATTCAAACTAGATTCATAGAACAAGACAATGGGAGTTATTTTCCTTTGGTTGTGTATTTTGGATCTGACACATATCTACTTACAGGGCTGTTTGACCAGGTTATATTAGAGTGAGAAGAAATGTGTTCTGACAAAGGTTACATATTCAGTCTGTGCAAACAACACACCACTACTTTAATGCTGCCAGAAACATTATGTAACATAAACTGAAATAAATCTAAGTGAAAATACTTACCAGCTGAAATGTAGGATTAAATGAAAAGAGGGCTAGGCATTTACTGCAGCCTTTGTCATAACAAAGAAAAAACCTTGACCTTAATAAGATCACTTGTAGTTGAATAAAGCTTGCAAACTCACACATGAAATACTGGCTATTGTCCCTTCCATTCCACCTAATACACAGGGTAATTTTTTTTCCATTTGACTATATTGGAGTAAAATATTCTAGACTAGGGATGGGCAACTTTGGTGGTAGTGAGGGCCACAATTTTTTTTCCTCACTTCCCGAGGGACAGATTCACATGTAAACCTATCGTTGGGGGGGGGGGGGGGTTATTATTTCCTGCAAAGTTAAAAGTTTCACAATTAAAACTGAAAAAGCAAATGAAAATAAAAGCTACTCAGTGTTTCATCATATTAGAATTAAAATTACTGCGTAAATTATATCTGCTCTACGATGAACTGGTGATCTGTCCAGCGTATACCCTGAGGTTCTCACGCACACATGTGGTGATTTAAAACAAAACAAACCACAATAGTGGATGTGCAATGTTTGTTAATGTTATCAATCTTTTCTTGGGGGGGGGTTGTGCACTGAAGTGTTTGACAGTTCATTTTTTAATTCAGCCAAATGCACTTTGTGCCAAGGTCAGTTATGACCAGGATGTAGCATACAGTATTTTATTTCAAAGGGGAAACAAATGTTAATGCTACTAACAGTGCACATTGAGTTTTTATGCACTTTGAGATGTGCCTGAGCAAGATATGAACAAAATGGTTATTTACAGAATTTTAAACCCCCCCCCCATTCTATTTACTTAATTGTTGTTCAAGAGGAAAATATTTTTACAACTTCAAGTTCTGCTCAACCCCAGCACTGTTATTGTGTTTGCACTTTTGATGTGCCTTTTTTATGTGCCAAGTGTATATTTAAAACCAAGCCAATGAATAAAAAATGCATATTTTTGTCATATTGATCTGTGTTGGTTTAAAATTTATCATATTCAACAGATCGCTGAACACGTGCGGCCCAGTTACATGTCTTGATTTCAGATCATGGCCCAACTGATTTTGTAATTGAATAGCCCTGCAGTAGAAGATGGATGGATGGATGGATGGATGGATGGATGGATGGATGGATGGATAAAATTATATCATGACCTAATTTTTAAAACTCTCTCCATCAAAATGATGAGCAAAGAGAAATTCTGGATGATAATTAACAAAAGAAGTCAAGAAGAAAAGGCAGTATGATGAGGCTTTGCTTGTTCATGGATTCATTGTGGGTGTGGAGGGGCAGAGAAATAGCTGTGTGGGCTTGGTAATGCCTGGCTCCCCAAAATGGGGAAATTAAAAAAGTTTAAGAGCCACTGGTATAAATGGAAGAAAAAAAATCTGCAGATTACAACGACCAGTCTCTGAACTTTTATTGCTGACATGGGCTTCACCTGCCAAACAAGAATAAATGCTACAGCTCCTCAGCTGTACAATTTATTCTTGTTTAAAAGCAGCCTACTTTGTACATTTAGTGCTGTTTACAGCCTATTAATGCGGTTGTAGCATGCAGAATATACCTGACAACACTCCAGTGCACACTGCTGCTCCCACAAGGGGTTCCCTCTCTTGCTCTATCACTTGCATAGTGGCACTTAGGTTTCGATTAGAGCTCCCTCTGCTGGCGGACTCTATAACTGCATTTAAGAATGTAGTTCTAAGTGTGATGTAAATACATAATTGATTTTTGGAAATGGACTGGCGGGCCACAGTGGATGACGGGACGGGCCACATGCGGCCCACGGGCCGCCAGTTACCCATCCCTGTTCTAGACGTTCAAGAAATGGAGTTCTAGAAAAAGTATTAACTGCTCTATTGCATCTGAAACTAAAACTAAAGCTGTCACAGGCTATGTGTCAAAACTTAGAATAAAATATGTCAGCATATAAAAAACACCACACTCCCACACTCCAAACACATTTTAGAAAATATGAGGGGGGCTGAAAAGTTCATAGTGGTCAAATTTGACCAAATGTGATTTATTTTTCAACATAGTCTCCCCTTCAGTCCACACACATCTTCCATTGGTGGTGCAGCGCTTGGATCCCTGCGGTTGATCTACGTTCTGTAGATCAGTATGGCTGATCCAGATCAGTATGGCCAGTTTACATGTTTACATGTAAACTTACATGTAAACATGTAAGTTTACATACAGGTCAGGAGATCTGGGCACTCATGTGATTACGTGAGTCAGATCAGTATGGCTGATCTGGCTGTATGTAAACTTCTGTACAAAACTAGAGTTTACATACAGTTTACACTGTACTGTATGTCTTGGACACTCGGGTAAAGAGAGGTGCAGAACTGTCAACTGATCACGACCTGGTGGCGAGTTGGATCCAATGGCAGGAGAGAATGCCATTCAGACCTGGTAGACCCAAACATATAGTGAGAGTGTCCTGGGAATGTCTGGCTGAGGCCCCTGTCTGGGAGGTCTTCAACTCCCACCTCCGGAAGAACTTCAACCACATTCCGAGGGAGCCTAGAGACATGGAGTCTGAATAGGCCATGTTCTCCACCTCCATTGTTAAAGTGCCTGCCCAGAGCTGCAGCTGCAAGGTCGTCGGTGCATCTCATGGTGGAAACCCTTGAACCAAGTGGTGGACACCAGTGGTGAGGGGGGCCATTAAACTGAAGATGGAGTCCTATCAAGCTTGGTTAGCTTATGAGACTCCTGAAGCAGCTGAGGTGTACCGGCAGGCCAAGCGGAGTGCATCTCAGGTGGTTGCTGAAGGAAAAACTCAGGTGTGGGAGGAGTTGAGTTTAGTTTGGTGAGGCCATGGAACAAGACTTTTGGTCGGCCTCGAAGAGATTCTGGCAAACTGTCCGGCGGCTCAGGAGGGGAAAGCAGCTCCCTGTCCACACTGTGTATGGTGCGGATGGGGCGCTGCTGACTTTGACTGGGGATATTGTTGGGTGATGGAAGGAATACTTCAAGGATCTCCTCAATCCCATTGACACGGCTTCCACAGAGGAAGTAGGACTTGTAGACGAGGGGGACGACTCGCCCATCACAGTGGCTGAGGTCGCCAAAGTGGTTAAAAAACTCTTTTGGCATGGCAAACCAGAGTGGCGGCTCCTCTCTTCAAGAAGGGGGACCGAAGGGTGTGCTTCAACTTTAGAGGGATCACACTCCTCAGCCTCCCTGGGAAGGTCTATGCCAAAGTACTGGAGAGGAGAGTCCGGCCATTGGTCGAAACTCGGATTCAGGAGGAGCAATGTGGTTTTCTGCCTGGCTGTGGCACATCGGACCAGTTCTTTACCTTCTCGAGAATCCTCGAGGGTTCGTGGGAGTTTGCCCAACCAGTTTACATGTGTTTTGTGGACCTGGAGAAGGCATTCAACCACATTCCTCATGGTTTTTTTGTGGGGGTGCTTCGGGAGTATAGGGTATCGGGCTTGTTGTTACAAGTTATCTGGTCTCTATATGACCATTGTGAGAGTTTGGTTCGTATTGCCAACACTCGGTCGGACTCATTCCCAGTGAGAGTTGGACTCAGCCAGGGTTACCCTTTGTCACCAATCCAGTTCATAATTTTTATGGACAGGATTTCTAGACGCAGCCAGGGAACGGAGCATGTCATGCTTGGTGACCACAGGATCTCATCTCTGTTATTTGCAGATGATGTTGTCCTGTTGGCTTCATCCAGCAATGACCTACAGGTCTTACTGGGATGGTTTGCTGCCAAGTGTGAAGCGGCTGGGATGAGAATCACCACCTCCAAGTCCAAGTCCAGAGTCCTCAGCTGGAAAAGGGTAGATTGTCCTCTCCGGGTTGGGGACAAGCTCCTGCCCCAAGTGGAGGAGTTTCAGTATCTCGGGGTCTTATTCACGAGTGAGGGGAGAATGGAGCAAGAGATTGACAGATGGATCGGAGCAGCATCTGCAGTGATGTGGACATTGTACCGGTCTGTTTTGGTGAAGAGGGAGCTAAGCTCTAAGGCAAAGCTGTCGATTTACCGGTCAATCTACATTCCTACTCTCACCTATGGTCATGAGCTTTGGGTAATGACCGAAATAATGAGATCGTAGATACAAGCAGCTGAAATGAGCTTTCTCTGTAGGATTGCTGAACTCACCCTTAGAGATAGAGTGAAGAGCTCAGTAGTCTGGGAGAGGCGCAGAGTAGAACCACTACTCCTCCACATTGAAAGGAGCCAGTTGAAGTAGTATGGGAATCTGATTAGGATGCCTCCTGGATGCCTCCCACTTGAGGTGTTTTGGGCATGTCCCACTGGGAGGAGACCCCGGGGCAGACCCACGACTCGCTGGAGAGACCACATCTTCCAGCTGGTCTGGGAACGCCTTGGTATCCTCTCTGAAGAGCAGGAGCAGGTGACTGGGGAGAGGGAAGTCTGGGCTTCTCTGCTTGAACTGCTGCCTCCGCGACCCGGACCTCTGGAAAGGCGGAAGAAGATGGATGGATGGATTCAGTTCTGGAGAAAGTGTAGGCCACTCCATTTGAGGTACCCCAGCCTCCAGCAGCCATTCCCTAATGGTGCAACCTTGATGAGCTGGAGCATTGTCACCCATGAAGATGAAATCAGGTCTGTGTTGTTCATACAGAGGCATAATGGCTGGATTAATGATGTTATTCAGGTAGTATCGGTTTGTCACTGTACCATTCACAAGGTGTAGGGCAGTTCGGTATTGACTAGACACACCTGCCCAGACTGTAACACCACCACCACCAAAGGCTCATCTGGTGACAACAGTGGCTGATGCACAGTGCTCTCATTGACGCCTCCAACATCGTTGGCGGCCATCATTTCTGCTCAATGTGAATCGACTTTCATCAGAGAACAGTACTGAGGCCCACTGGTCCCTTGTCCAGTGTAAATGCTCCCTGGTCCATGCAAGACGATGACGCTTGTGCCTGGTGGTGTGGTCAGGTACCCTTGCAGGTTGTCTAGCATGCAGACCATCATGATGTAAACAGTTTTGAATGGTCTGGCATGACACTTGGGTGCTTCTCACCTCTCTTAAATGTGCCTGGAGTTGAGTGGCTTCATCATTTGGTTCCACAGGGCACTGTTCACAGTGGTCATCAGCGTGTCTTTCTGTCTTTCAACTTCTATGCCTTTCTGTGACTCTCCAGTCTCTCTGTATCTCATTGCAACCTGCTGATACTCTGTGACACTCTAAGTTCAGTGATCATTTCCCTCTGAGAACATCCTGTTTGAAGCCTCGTAATGGCGAGGTACCTTTGATCAATTGTTAGGAGTCATCTTGGTCTCTTGATGTCAAAATAGATAGATAGATAGATAGATAGATAGATAGATAGATAGATAGATAGATAGATAGATAGATACTACTCACAAAAAGTTTGGGATATTTGACTTTTGGGTGAAATTTATGGAAAATGTAAAAACTTAACACGACAGTGATATTATATCATGAAAGTACGGCATTTAAATAGAAGCATGCAATGGTGATTTCCTCATCTCAAATAATTTATTGAAACAAAAGCCAACAACAGTGGTGGGTATACCACAACAAAAAATGTCAGTGTTTCAGTAACTTGTCATGTGCCCTTAAGCATCAATTACAGCTTGACAATGACATCTCATGCTGTTCACAAGTTGACTTATTGTCTGTTGAGGCATAGCATTCCACTCTTTTTGAAGGGCAGCCCTCAGGTCATTGAGGTTGTGGGGTGCAGGGCTACGAGCTTCTACACGGCAACTCAGCTGATCCCATAGGTTTTCTTTGGGATTCAGGTCTGGAGAAAGTGCAGGCCACTCCATTTGAGGTACCCTAGCCTCCAGCAGCCATTCCCAAATGGTGCAACCTCGATGAACTGGAGCATTGTTGGTCATGAAGAGGAAATTAGGCCTGTGTTGTTCATGCAGGTGCACAATGACTGGATTAATGATGTTCAGGTAGTATTGACTTGTCACCGTACCATTCACAAGGTGTAGGGCAGTTTTGTATTGACAAGACACACCTGCCCAGACTGGAGCATGGTGACAACAGTGGCTGATGCATAGCGCTCTCCTTGACGTCTCCAACATCATTGGTGGGTATCATTTTTGCTCAACGTAAATCAACTTTCTTCAGAGAACAGAACTGAGGCCCACCGGTCCGTTGTCAAGCGTAAATGCTCCCTGGCCCATGCAAACTATGATGCCTGTGCCTAGTGGTGTGGTCAGGTATCCTTACAGGTCATCTAGCACGCATACCACGTTGATGTAAATGTTTCAAATGGTCTGACTTGACACTTGAGTGTCTCTCACCTCCCTTAAATCTGCCTGGAGTTGAGTGGCATTCATCATCCAGTTCCGCAGTGTACTGTTCACAATGAAGCAGTCATCAGCGTGGGATATGGCAAAAGGACGTCCACTTCTATGCTTTTCGGTGACTCTTCCAGTCTCTCTGTATCTCTGTTGCAACCTGCTGATGACACTCTGTGACATTCCAAGCTCAGTGGCCACTTACCTCTGAGAACATCCTGTTTGAAGCCTTGCAATGGCAAGGTACTGTTGATCAGTTGTTGGGTGTCGTCTTGGTCTCTTGATGTCAAAATGTGAACAGCATGATGAAGAGGACTGTTTAGATACCAATTCTAACTGAACCAGAAAATTTATTGGTCAATTCATGGATCAAGCACCTGTTGTGAATTTTGCAGTTAAGCACCTTGTCAGAGAACAGCAAGTTACACAAAAAGTATTGAAACACTGAATAGTTGGACACGTGCATTCAGAAGGGTAGAGAAGGTCAAATTAAGTTCACCTGTAAAGGTTCTCGTGCATTTTAGATGCATCCTGAAATTTCACCCAAAAGCCAAATATCCCTAACTTTTTTGAGTAGTGTGTATATATGTGTGTGTGTGTGTGTGTGTGTGTGTGTGTGTGTGTGTGTGTGTGTGTGTGTGTGTGTGAGAGAGAGAGAGAGAGAGAGAGAGAGAGAGAGAGAGAGAGAGAGAGAGAGACACTTAAATGTTCCAGATCATCAAATTTAAATATTAGACAAAGATAACACAAGTAAACACAAAATGCAGTTTTTAAATGAAGGTGTTTATTATTAACACCATCTGACCAGTGATGACATGTTTTGCCACTTGTCATCCTTCAACCGCTGGCTGTCTGTGTGGTGTCCTGCAAACAATGTGGGCTACATAGACAATTGGAATTCATTTTGGGGAAAATCTGCTCTTATTAGACGAGACGGCATCCATCCCACTTTGCATGGTGTGTTTCATTTATCTAACAATCTGGCATCATTTTTATCCAAATTTCCAAACCTTTGACAACTCAGAGTTGGGACCAGGAAGCACAGGTCTTACACACCTCTCTGCAGCAACTCTTCATCTGCCACCCCTCAACTTAGCCCCTGTCTTCTCATCAGAGAATCATTATCTGCTCCCTCCAAAGTAAATAAAAATATAATATATAAGCATCCCAAAGTGATTAAACAAAAAGTTGGTAAAACTCAAATTAAACATGAAGCCTCTAAATTTAATGACATGGCCTCTGTTCCTCCTCATAATTTAAAAATTAAATGTGGTTTGTTAAATATTAGGTCTCTAACTCCCAAGTCTCTGATAGTCCATGATCTGTTAAATGATCATCAGATTGATTTAATATCCCTTACAGAGACTTGGTTAGGGCAAGAGGATTATGTTGGTTTAAATGAATCAACTCCCTCTGGTTATTTAAACTGTCAAAATTCCAGAAGTTCTGGTTGTGGAGGAGGAATAGCAACAATTTACCATTCCAAATTATTAGTCAATGTAAAGCAAAAAATATGTTATAATTCCTTCGAGGGCCTGGTCCTCAGCATTGGGCATTTTAGCAATTTTAGGTTAAAACCAATTTTATTTGCCATAGTTTATCGTCCCCCCTCAGCCTACTCAGAGTTTTTATCCGAATTTGCCGAATTCTTAGCTGATTTAGTGCTGAATTCAGATAGAATAATTATAGTAGGGGATTTTAATATACATGTAGATGTAGATAGTGACTGCCTTAATATGATATTTAATTCAATACTAGACTCGATGGGGTTTTCTCAGAAAGTAGGAAATTCTACCCATTATCTCCACCACATGTTGGACCTTGTTCTGACATATGGCATAGAAATAGAAAATCTGGTAGTGTCTCCTCATAACCCTGTACTGTCAGACCATTGTCTGTTAACCTTTGATTTTACTATTTCTGACTATTTGGCTCCTAAGGAAAAATATTACTACAGTAGATGCCTCTCAGATGATGTTGTTACCAAATTTATGCAGATTGCTTCCTTTATGCCATGTGTCAAAACAACGGAAAAAAGCTATGGAGAGCTTGCTCCTTCTGTAATTGATAGCATGGTAGATAGTGTTACAGCTTCTCTGCATCAGTCTCTAGACATGGTGGCTCCTTTAAAAAAGAAAAAGTCTAATCAGAGATTTTTAACTCCTTGGTTCAACACAGAAATTTGTCACTCAAAACAGAAGACTCGTCAATTAGAAAGAAAATGGTGCTCCACTAAATTAGTTGAAATCTATTTAGCTTGGAGAAATCATCTTTTAATTTATAAAAAATATCTTAGAAAAGATAGAACAAGTAATTATTCTGTATTAATAGAGGAAAACAAGAATAATTCCAGGTTTCTTTTCAGCACTGTAGCCAGGCTGACAAAGAGTCAGGACTCTGTCAATCCTAGCATTCCCTTAGAGCTTACTAGTCAGGACTTTATGAACTTTTTCAATAATAAAATTTCATCTATCAGAGATAAAATCAGTCAGATTCTTCCCACCATTAACTTAAATACATTAACTACTATAACTCCTTTAATTGATATGTTTGGATCAGTTTACTCCAATTGACCTTTTAGAGGTAGATAAAATAATTTCCTCATCCAAGCCTTCAACTTGTCTTTTAGACCCTATTCCTACCAGGTTATTTAAAGAAGTCTTCCCATTTATTGGTAACTCTATTCTTCAAATAATCAGTTCTTCATTAACATTAGGCCATGTACCGCAGCCTTTTAAAACTGCTGTAATTAAACCCTTACTCAAAAAGCCAACACTGGATCCAGGAGTTTCAGCTAACTATAGACCAATCTCTAATCTCCCTTTCATTTCAAAAATCTTAGAAAGAGTTGTTGCTACGCAATTAGTTGACTTGCAGGGAATTGCAGGGAAATGGTTTATTTGAAGAGTTTCATTCTGGGTTCAGAATCCATCATAGTACTGAAACAGCCTTAGTGAAGGTCACTAATGACCTCCTTATCGCATCTGATAATGGACTTGTTTCTGTACTTGTTCTTTTAGACCAGGGGTGTCCAATCATGTGCCATGGAGGGCCAAGACCCTGCAGGCTTTACCTCCACCCAGTGTCTTCAACAGCAGATTCCACTGAATTTCTTCCCACTGATTGCTGATCAGTGAAAACACCTGCTGAAGAGTCTGGGTAGAAGAGAAAACCTGCAGGGTCTTGGCCCTCCATGGCACATGATTGGACACCCCTGTTTTAGACCTTAGTGCAGCTTTTGATACTATCGATCATAATATTCTACTTGATAGATTAGAACACTATGTTGGACTTAATGGAACTTCGTTGCAGTGGTTTAGATCTTATTTATCTGATAGGTTCCAGTTTGTTCATGTTAATAATGAGTTTTCTTCCAACTCAAAGTTCAGTCATGGAGTTCCACAGGGATCTGTGCTAGGCCCTATTCTTTTTAGTTTATATATGCTTCCGTTAGGCAACATTATTAGAAAGCACTGTATACATTTTCATTGTTATGCAGATGACACACAATTATACCTGTCAATGAAGCCAGATGATAGTACTCAATTAGCCAAGTTAGAGGCCTGTCTTAAGGAAATCAAAGCTTGGATGACTTGTAATTTCCTGCTATTAAATTCAGATAAGACTGAACTCATTCTAGTTGGTCCAAAAAAAACCTTAGAAATACCTTTCCAAATCAAACTCTTAGTTTGGATGCGGTTACTCTTTCTCTGAAGAGTTCTGTGAGGAACCTTGGAGTTATTTTTGATCAAGATCTGTTTTTCAATTCACATATTAAATTTGTTTCTAAGACTGCCTTCTATCATTTGCGTAATATTGCCAAGATTAGGAGCATCTTGTCTCAGAGTGATGCTGAGAAACTGATCCACACTTTTGTTAGCTCTAGATTAGATTATTGTAACTCTTCATTATCAGGTTGTCCTAAAACATCATTAAAAAGTCTTCAGCTGATCCAAAATGCTGCAGCAAGAGTTTTAACAGGTACTAGAAAGAGAGATCATATCTCTCCAGTTCTGGCCTCCTTTCATTGGCTTCCAATAGAGTTTAGAATTAAGTTTAAAATCCTTCTTCTCACTTACAAAGCTCTAAATAATCAGGCCCCTTTTTATTTAAAAGATCTGATACTACCCTATTATCCTAACAGAGCACTATGCTCCCAAAATACTGGATTACTTGTCATACCTACAATCTCCAAAAGTACAATGGGAGGCAGAGCCTTCAGTTATCAAGCTCCTCTCCTGTGGAACCAGCTGCCAATCTGGATTTGGGAGTCAGACTCAATCTCTGTTTTTAAGAATAAGGTTAAAACCTTCTTTTTTGATATAGCCTATAATTAGGGAGGGATCATGTGCCTCTGAACCCTGCCTTAGTTATGCTGTTAATAGGTTTGGACAGCCAGGGGACCTCCAATAATGCACTGGGCTTCACTCCTTTCTTCACTCTCAATGAAATATTTTTGCTGGTCATTAACATCTGTTTGTTCTCTCCCATAGATTGATTCCCCGTCATGCTGTTTGCTCTCTACATGTCTGTTCTTTTCATCTTCTCTATCCCCTCACCCCCCAGCCAATCGCAGCAGATGACTGCCCCTCCCTGAGCCTGGTTCTGCTGGAGGATTTTTCCTGTTAAAAAGGAGTTTTTCCTCTCCACCGTCACCAAGCACTTACTCACAGGGGATCACCTGATTGCTGGGGTCTTTCTGCAGTTGTGAGGGTTTCCCCTACAGTTGAAAGTGCTATGAGATGACTGTTGTTGTGAAATGGTGCTATATAAATAAAGTTGAATTGAATTGAATTATTAATGGTAAAAGAAAATCCAAACCTACATGGCCCTGTGTGAAAAAGTGATTGCCTTCCTGTTAAAACATATATTAACTGTAGTTTATTACATCTTTGGAAAGCTGAGTTCAATTTCTCTAGCCACACCCAGGCCTGATTACTGCCACATCTGTTCTCAGTCAAGAAATCACTTAAATAGGACCTGCCTGACAAAATGAAGTAGACCAAAAGATCCTCAAAAGCTAGACATCATGCTGCCATCTAAAGAAATTCAGGAACAAATGAGAAACAAAGTCATTGAGATCTATCAGTCTGGAAAAGGTTATAAAGCCATTTCTAAAGCTTTGGGACTCCAGCAAACCACAGTGAGAGCCATTATCCACAAATGGCAAAAACATTTAACAGTGATTAACCTTCCCAAGAGTGGCCGGCCGACCAAAATTACCTCAAGAGCACAGCAACCACTCATCCAAGAGGTCACAAAAGACCCCACAACAACATTCAAAGAACTGCAGGCCTCACTTGCCTCAGTTAATGTCAGTGTTCATGACTCCACCATAAGAAAGAGACTGAGCAAAAATGGCCTGCGTGGCACAGTTCCAAGACAAAAACCACTGTTTAGCAAAAAGAACACTAGAAAAGCATTCGGAGAGCGCAGACCTCCGCCAAGCGCCACAGTTCCCCCCATACAGTGTTTGTGTGTACGTTTTCAGATTCCTTGACCATGAAAACATATGACTAGCAACTGGATTGACAATGATAGGATTAGTGGTTCAGTAGTTATTCACGAAAATGGCATTTTCCGTAATGGCGGTTTTCTTCTGGACGGTGATCCGGATCACCACCAAAATGTAATCATCTGTAGAATACCCCATTTCTGACAATCTGTGAAAATTTCATGAAAATCCGTCCATAAGTTTTTGAGTTGTCTTGCTAACAAACAAACAAACAGACAAACAGACAAACCAACGCCGATGATCACATAACCTCCTTGGCGGAGGTAATAAGGGCTCGTCTCAGTTTTGCCAGAAAACATCTTGATGATCCCCAAGACTTTTGGGAAAATACTCTGTGGACTGATGAGACAAAAGTTGAATGTTTTGGAAGGTGTGTGTCCCATTACTTCCGGCAAAAAAGTAACAGCATTTCAGAAAAGGAACATCATACCAACAGTAAAATATGGTGGTGGTATTGTGATGGTCTGGGGCTGTTTTGCTGCTTCAGGACCTGGAAGACTTGCTGTGGTAAATGGAACCATGGATTTTGCTGTCAACCAAAAAATCCTGAAGAAGAATGTCCAGCCATCTGTTCGCGACCTCAAGCTGAAGCGCACTGGGGTTGTGCAGCAGGACAATGATCCAAAATACACAAGCAAGTCCACCTCTGAAGGGCTTAAGAAAAACAAAATGAAGACTTTGGAGTGGCCTAGTCAAAGTCTTGACCTGAATCCGACTGAGATGCTGTGGCATGATCTTGAAAAGGCGGTTCATGCTTGAAAACCCTCCAGTGTGGCTGAATTACAACAATTCTGCAAAGATGAGTGGGCCAACATTCCTCCATAGCACTGTAAAAGACTCATTGCCAGTTATCACAAACACCTGATTGCAGTTGTTGCTGCTAAGGGTGGCCCAACCAGTTATTAGGTTTAGGTTTAGTTAATTTATGTTTTATTGGGGTGGGTCTCTTTTTCACACAGGGCCATGTAGGTTTGGATTATTTTCCTCCTTCATAATAAACACCTTCATTTAAAAACTGCATTTTGTGTTTACTTGTGTTATCTTTGTCTAATATTTAAATTTGTTTGATGATCTGAAACATTTAAGTGTGACAAACATACAAAAAAAAAGAGAAATCAGGAAGGGGCACACACTTTTACACACACACACACACACACACACACATATATATATATATATATATATATACATACACACACACATATTTTAGTGGTGTTGGATGATTAAAATTTCTAATCGCGATTAATCTTTTGGAACGTTGAGTTAATCGTGATTAATAACGCATTAATCATGTGTTTTTCTATTCAGATACAGTGTACTTGAAGTTGGTAATTTTTCAAGTTTCTCATATGGTTATAAGCATGGGAGTAGACAAATATACTTGCTTTCTTCACCTGCAGATTTATTAAAGCTCTCAACATACCCAAAATGACAAAAATTATCCAGTATATTCTCCAGAAATAATATTTCTGGTCCGCACTGCTTCATTACGAGCTACAGGTACAAGAAGTGCATAAATCATAAATCATGACTCTTTCTTTGTTTGCTAGTGGCAAGTCCCGGGAAAACCCCCATGAGTGCCTGGTATCATTGGAAAGCTTAAAAATCATACTTTCTAAAAATACATATGTTTTTGCGGAAGACGTAACTCCCGAACAAATGAACGTGAGTTGTCAACTTAGCCAAAATATAAACAAATTGTCTTTTTCCGGGCTGTTTTGGCACTCTTCCTACACATTAAATATCATTTTGAAGGTCTTTCAATACAGAATACGGAAATAACGTTACATCAGTTTTGAAAATGTCCTCAAAGTGACTCATTTTGCTAGCACAGGTCATTTGTTTACAGTGTTAGCATCTTAGCAGCAGCGCTAACAAACGGAGGTACTCTCGTGCTTGTGATGACACCCCAACGTGCTACAAAAAAGGCGAGGGAATGAATGGACATTCTGAACACAGCTTGAGAATTATTTTTAGACTGGTACTCACCAACAGCTGGACCTGTGGGGATGAAAACATTTGAATTTCTGTCCGTCTCAGCAGATGGAGATCAGCTATAACCTAGCATGTAGCTAGTAGCTGCTAGCTATGAGCTAGCTAGCTTCCACAGAAGAGCAACACAACATCTAGGCGAAGTTTTGGAGGAGGCTATAACAATTATGAAGGTGAGAGCTCCGACAGATAACGTTCTAAACTTAAACATGACAGCACTTTGGTGATATCCATGGGTGTAATCAAGCTTGTCTGCATGGCGCACACAGTGTCAGAGGCCACAACGACCTTAGTACGGAGAGCAGCTAGGCCAAAAAGTACTGTTTCTGCTTTCTGCCATTAACTGCCATTAACAGCGATCACAAAATTTGTCGCTGTTAACAGGGGCAACGCGTTAATGGGCACTTAACACGATAATGCCAACACCACTCATATACATATATAGTGGATATACAAAGTCTACGCACCCCTGTTCAAATGCCAGATTTTTGTGATGTAAAAAAGTAAGACCAAGATAAATCATTTCAAAACTTTTTCCACCCTTAATGTAACCTATAACCTGTCCAACCCAATTGAAAAGCAAACCTGTTGCATAAATATGCACACCCTTAAACTAATAGTTTGTTTAGCTTTTATTAAGGACTCAGTCTTTTTGGGTAGGAGTCTATCAGTGTGGCACATCTTGATGTGGCAATATTTGCCCACTCTTCTTTGCAAAAATGCTCCAAATCTGTCAGATTGCGAGGGCATCTCCTGTGCACAGCCCTCTTCAGATCATCCCTCAGATGTTTTATCGGATTCAGTTCTGGATTCTGGCTGGGCCATTCCAAAACCTTAATCTTCTTCTGGTGAAGCCATTCTTTTGTTGATTTGGATGTGTGCTTTGGGTCACTGTCGTGCTGAAAGATGAAGTTCCTCTTCATCTTCAGCTTTCTAGCAGAAGCCTGAAGGTTTTGTGCCAACACTGACTGGTATTTGGAACTGTTCATAATTCCCTCCACCTTGACTAAGGCCCCAGTTCCAGCTAAAGAAAAACACCCCCAAAGCATGATGGTGCCACCACCATGCTTCACTGTAGGTATGGTGTTTTTTTGGTGATGAGCATTGTTGTATTTGTACCAAATATAGCTTTTGGAATTATGGCCAAAAAGTTCAACCTTGGTTTCATC
The DNA here is from genome assembly GCA_020510985.1 of Pholidichthys leucotaenia. Taxonomy (NCBI): domain Eukaryota; kingdom Metazoa; phylum Chordata; class Actinopteri; order Cichliformes; family Pholidichthyidae; genus Pholidichthys; species Pholidichthys leucotaenia. The sequence goes on along the minus strand of CM035840.1, from coordinate 98,500,528 downwards.
GGACCACAACACATTTTCCCACATGCGTTATGGAGATTTCAAATGCGTTTTTGCAAAATGTAGCCGGGCTTGGATGTTTTTCTTTGTAAGATAAGGCTTCCGTCTTGCCACCCTACCCCATAGCCCAGACATATGAAGAAGACGGAAGATTGTTGTCAAATGTACTAAACAGCCAGTACTTGCCAGAAATTCCTGCATCTCCTTCAGTGTTGCTGCCTGCCTCTTGGCAGCCTCCCTGACCAGTTTTCTTCTCATCTTTTCATCAATTTTGGAGGGACGTCCATTTCTTGGTAATGTCACTGTTGTGCAATATTTTCCTCCACTTGATGATGACTGTCTTTATTGTGTTCCATGATATATTTAATGCCTTGGAAATTCTTTTGTACCCTTTTCCTGACTGATTCATTTGAACAATGAGATGCCTCTGATGCTTTGGAAGCTGTCTGCAGACCATGGCTTGTGCTGTAAGATGTGACTACAAAAATGTCAGGAAAAGCCTACTAGAACAGCTGAACTTTATTTGGGGTTAATCACAGGCACTTTAAATGGTGGCAGGTGTGTGCTGACTCCCATTTAACATGAGTTTGAATGTGATTGGTTAATTCTGAACACAGCCACATCCCCAGTTATAACAGGGTGTGCATATTTATACAACCAGGTTATTCTAAATGTTTTATTTTTTATTTTCCCCTTAAAAGATTTCAGTTTGTTTTTCAATTTGGTTGTACAGGTCATAGGTCATATTAATGGTGGAAAAAGTTTTGAAATTATTTATCTTGACTTCCGGTCTGGACGCCATGGCGACTGCAGCTTAACACTGAAGCTCTCAGACCCAATCCAGGATAACACCTTGAAAATCAAACTTAACGGATTTTTGGAGGAGTGAAAATCAAAAGACAAAATCATCATGTCTAAAGGAAAACAGAAGAAACTGAAATTCTCCAGGCCAGGACACGTATCGGCCGGAGAATCTGAACTGGAAGATCTCCGTTCAGAAGACGAGGAACTGGTGATAGCTAACAAAAAGGTTAGCCTGAAATCACTATTTGAGGAACTACGACGATTTCGCCGAGAAGTTACGGCCGAATTTCGGGAATTCAGAGAAGAATTGAAAAGGACAAACAGCAGAGTGGACCAGGCCGAGAACCGAATCTTGGAAACAGAGGATCGAATAAAAGTGCTCGAAGATTCTGTGCTGGACCTACGCAAAAGACAAGCATCTATAGAGGCTAAGCTAACCGACCAAGAAGGAAGACAAAGAAGAGACAACATAAGAATTCATGGTCTGATAGAAGGAGCCGAAAACGGTTTTAACTCAATGGCAGAATGCATGGAATCCTTACTAAGAGAGAAATTGGATATTCCACAAACCACCGACTTGAAGATAGAAAAGGCACATCGTTCATTAGCCGCTAGGCCGGCGGCGGAAGCGCCCCCACGTTCGGTGTTGGTAAGATTTTCCAATTTCAAAATAAAACAAGAGGTTGTAAGACTGGCCTGGCAGAAAAAAGGATTTATGCACCAGGAGAGAAAAGTCTACGTGGAACACGATTACGCCCCGGAGGTCCTTAAAAAGCGCAGGGAATACAATGACGCGAAAAAGGTGTTAAGAGAGAAGAAATTGCGCTTTCAGACTCCATTTCCTGCGAAGTTAAGGGTCTTCTACGGCGATGAAACGTGTCTCTATAATTCGGCGGAAGAAGCAACAGCTGACATGGCGAAAAGAGGGCTCCCGGTAACGGTATTTAAACCCGCAGCAGACCCGAGTGAGAAGATCAAAGCGCAAACATGGACAACACAAAGACCTTCAAAATCCACGGACCAGCAGCGGGAAACCCAGCGCCAGAGCGTCGCGGATAAACTATCCGTTTTCAGGTTGGAATAGCGACCTTTTTTTTTTTTTTCTTCCTCTCTTGAATCAATCCGCACATCCAACCCCCCTCATACAAGGTAACAAACATTAAAGGAGATGCGTATTCAGCATGTGGTAAAACATTTCATGGAACAGTCATAATATTTGAAACAAATAAGTCTTTGTAATAAAAAAAAAAAAAAAAAAAAAAAAAAAAACTTGTTAAAATAGAAATGTGACAATAATCCACATGTTCTCCTCATACTAACAAATACTGTTTTTGCGTGAATGTTTGATGTGATGGGGGTGGGAGGGTGCACACAATTTCACAGGGTTTAGGCATAAAAGGAAAAAAAAAATCATTACATTACAATTACAATCATTACAAGTTTGGATTGGGTTCTGAAACTCAAGTTAAAAGCATGGGGCAGCTTACAGGTGTAAGAGAGGGCCCTCAACACGTAACAGAGTTTGAGGAATTTCCCTCAGGGCCTTCACTCCATCAAGGCTCTTCCAGGGTCTTTAAAAAGACCTCAGCTCAGGAAGTTCTTCTGACAGCTTTTTGTTTTAAAGTTTTATACACTATGTTCTTAATGTTTTTCTTGTTTTTAATGTTCTTTCAGTTTCTGAGTAGCACAAATGAGGGCCACCACACAGTTATACTAAACAAAACAACACAATGGAGAAACAGGGTGTAACCAAAATAATTTCATATAATGTAAAAGGAATCCTGAATCCAGTTAAAAGATCCAAGATTCTAGGCAAAATGAAAAAAGACAAAGCAGGAATAATATTTTTACAAGAAACCCACCTAACAGACGTGGAACACAATAAACTCAGTAGACAAGGGTTTAAAATGATCTCTTCATATGATATGTGGTGGGGACTTCAATCTTAGACTGAATCCATACTGGGATGCTTCTGGTAATTCTCCACATCAAAATAACACCCAAAACAGGAAGACTCGGATGCTACTAAAAGAAATGGGAATCTGTGACGTGTGGAGGGAACTCAACCCCAGTGTAAAAGACTATACATTTTACTCAACTCCACATTCATCTTACTCAAGGATTGACTATTTTTTTATGTTTAATAGAGACATTGGAAGAGTAAAAACATGTAAAATAGGACTGATGGATCTCTCTGACCACAGTCCGATCTACATGGACTTAAATATCCAAAAATACACAAATAATACATTTTCTTGGAGGTTAAATTCAAATGTCCTGAAAGGACCATTGAAAGATGAATTGGAATCAGATATTCTCAGATATTTGGAAGATAACGATAATGGAGAAGTATCCCCTTTAATACTGTGGGATGCATGCAAAGCTGTAATAAGAGGAAAGATTATTGCAAAACTGGCAACCCAAAAGAAACTAAGACAAGAAAAACTATCCACATTAGAGTCAGAACTTAGGAACCTAGAAAAACAACACAAAGGCAACACTCATTCTACTGACTCGCTCAAGATTAAGGAAATTAAAAACCAAATAAATGAGATCTACACAATAGAAATCCAGAAGAAACTTACATTTTTGAAACAAAAATACTATGAAGCAGGCAGTAAATCGGCAAAATTGCTAGCCTATAAATTGAGGAAACATCAAACAGAAAGAGCAATCTACAAAATCAGAGACCCAGTATCAAAGGAAATAAAATTCAGAATTCAGGATATTCTTAAAAGCTTTGAGAATTACTATAAGAACTTATACTCCCACAAAAAACATAAAAACGCATCCGAGGCATTCCTAAACACATTAAACCTTCCCCAACTTACGGAGTCACAAAATAAAACACTACTGTCAGAAATACATCCTAAAGAATTGGAAAAAGCAATTATGAAACTTAAAGCTAACAAATCCCCAGGAGCTGATGGCTATACAGCAGAGTGGTACAAAACCTTTAAACAGCAACTATCTCCTCTCCTCCTGAAAACATTTAATTATGTCCTCCACACAGGGGAAACCCCCCCCCCCTCCTGGAGAGAAGGGGTCATTGCAGTTATACCTAAACCTGAAAAGGATAAACTAGAGTGCTCCAACTACAGACCAATCAGTGTACTAAATCAGGACTATAAGCTTTTTACCATTATCCTTGCCAAAAGGTTAGAAAATATACTGACAGACCTAATTCATTTAGACCAAACAGGTTTTATAAGACAAAGACAGACACAAGACAACATTCGACGCACTTTACACATAATTCATCATATAAAAAAATATAACTTAAATGCAGTCATATTGGGATTAGATGCTGAAAAAGCATTCGATTCGGTTGACTGGTCTTTTCTATAGAGAATCTTATCCAGTTTCAATTTTCATAACAACTTCATTAGAACTATACAGGCATTATATAAAAAACCAACAGCTAAAATAAGGATTAACGGTAATTTATCATCATCTTTTGAACTGGAAAGAGGATGTCGTCAGGGCTGCCCCCTGTCTCCACTGCTCTTTGCAATCTTCATAGAACCTCTGAGCCAATGGATAAGACAAAACCAAAAAATTCAAGGTATTACACTTGGTCAGAAGGAACATAAAATAGCACTCTTTGCTGATGACATTTTAATATACCTAGGGCAGCCGGACACTTCTTTACCAGAACTAACCTCAGTTTTTTCAGAGTATGGAGATTTATCGGGGTACAAATTAAACATGCATAAAACCCAAGTTTTAACATTCAACTATGACCCAAATCATTATTCACTAAGCAAACTCAAAACTAACTGGGAGTCGGAATCTATGAAATATCTGGGGGTCAATATCCCGAAACAACTCAACAAAATTATATCACTAAACTATGATCCACTGGTGACAAAAATAAAATCTGACCTAGCAAGATGGAATATGATACCATTCTTGGGTACTGCACAAAGAATTGAAGCAGTCAAAATGAATATACTTCCACGTCTTCTATACCTTTTCCAAACAATACCGGTAGAACCTCCCAAAAAAACATGGCAGGAGCTGGACAGAAGGATCTCAAGATTCATATGGCAGGGCAAGAGACCTAGAATCAGATATAGAACCCTACAGCTAAACAAAGACAAAGGTGGGCTCGCGCTGCCAAATATCAGGGACTACTTTAAAGCCGCACAAATTAAAACTTTAGTAGAGATATGTAACCCAGTCTACACTGCACAATGGAAGGAGATCGAATGCCAAATAACAAGTGACATCCCCCTACAGGCGATAATAGGGAACAATGCCTTACCTAAGCTTTTGAATAACACTAACCCGTGGATAGAGACCCCGCTAAAAATTTGGTTTAAGATAGTCAGAGAGAATCAAACTAAAGAGCCCTATCGACTTCTGCAATGGATTGCCTATGATCAGGACTTTACTCCTAATAAAACAGACACCAGATTTAAAAAGTGGAAGGAGAAAGGGCTGATAAAATATTACGATTTTTTTAAAGGGCAAATCTTAAGAAGTTTTGAAGATTTGAAAAAACAAGGCCTAATAAATCAAGACCTTTACAGGTTCTTCCAGCTTAGACACCACATAAACAATATACTTAAAAAGGAGGTTTTGGAAAGGGCCCAGTCAGGTGTTCTGAAGGTCTTCTTAATGGCATATAAAGGGATCCCAGGGATCAGATACATTTCTAAAATATACCAAGGTCTTCAAGACTTAAAAGGAGACAACACATCTTATATAAAAGAGAGATGGGAAAAAGAGGGGAATTTCACTTTACAACTGGAAATATGGGAAAAGCTAAATAAACAACAATGGAAAAGTACCTCATCCCTGCAGTGGAGAGAATTTGGATGGAAAAACTTGGTAAGATTTTTCAGAACACCTGCACAAAACAAATTTACCCATAAGGGATTGAACTGTTGGCGCTTGTGTGGTGAAAAGACTGCAAATCATTTTCATGTGTTTTGGTCATGCCCAGTTATCCACCAATATTGGACCAATGTACAGACAATATTGGGGAAAATATTCAAAATAACAGTTCCCTTTTCTTTTGTAACTTTGTATTTGGGTTTACTACCGGACTCACTGGAAAGACGAGGAGAAAAATACTTATTCAATGTTTTAATATTGGCAAGCAAAAAAGCTCTAACTAAAAAATGGATGTTGAAGGACTGTCCTACACCTGAAGATTGGACTAACGTGATCCAAGACATTTACTCGATGGAAAAGTTGACATTCGCACTGAGACAGGACATGGATGGGTTCATGAACTTTTGGCAACCCTGGATCGCATATGTGTCTTCCATTAGATCTAATCTTTGACAAATACCATTTCAATAATGGTTCCGCTCTTTGTTCCAATGCTACTCAGATGCTCTTTTATCTTTATTTACTTACTTTTTCTTTTTGTTTGTTTTTTGCTGGTTTGTTTTTTTTTTTGTTTGTTTTTTGTTTTTTTCTCTTTAATTTCACTTTTTCTTTCTCTTTAAAAAAAAAAAAGGGGTGTTGTAAGAATTAATCTTCCAATGTTGTCAGATATCAGAAAATAAGGGAACATGTGATGAAAATGTAAACAATGCATTGCTGTAACGACCTGTATACCCTTTACAAAAACTTAAATAAAAAAAAAAAAAAGAAATTATTTATCTTGGTCTCATTTTTTTACATCACAAAAACCTGGCATTTGAACAGGGGTGTGTAGACTTTTTATATTCACTGTATATGGTGTAAATTGTTCTGTTAAATTTTTAAATCTGTTTCTCAGGATGTTTATGCATTTTCTTTCAAACCTTTCTTTTGCAACAGAAAACTCACAATACATGGTTTGATCTGCGGCTCTGTACTATGCCTGAGCTACACATCGTCATTATCATCATCATCTGTCTGCAATGGACACTAAACAGTTCAGTGCCTTCCTGCCATTTGTCACAACAGCTATGACAATTACCACCATGGCTTCTGCTGTAATTTAGTTTGAAAATTCTAAGACTAAGCTAATTTTCTTGGGAGATGCAAAAAGCAAAGACCACACTATTTTATCAACTAAAATTAGTTACCTAGTAGACATTTAAAAACAAATGTTTTATTGTTCAACCATGGACTAACAACAGGCTAAATTGGATCAGACTAGAATGATCCAGTTTTTAATTATTCATATAGTGTAGCTGCTCTATACTATCTTAAAGAAAAGCGCAAAATCAAAAACTTGTGACCACCCTTGGAGCACAGATTACCCAGTCAAAATGATAGCATCTCATTTTGCATCAAAGTGCTAGCACACACACACACACACACACACACACACACACACACACACACACACACACACACTATATCAAAGAGCCCTTCTTGAGGCTTTGCATAGCAAACAGGTGCTAGATTAAATCAGAAGGGTAGAGACAAAAGCTCAGTGTCTATACTGGCCTTTTTACCACTGAAGTCAAGTTAAAGCCTGAAAGGATAAAACCTAGGCTAATGTTTAAAGGCAAATGAAGTTAAAAAGACAGATACAAGTGCCAAATGAATTAAAAATAAATCAAATTAACTACCTGTACACATGAAATGAAATTGAGGTAAAACAACAAATAAGTTAACTTTCATCATTCAATTATTTGAACTCAGTGTAGATTCAAATAACATTAATCAAAAGTATATTAGGACTATTTTCTGTTTTGGATTAATACACATTAGGAATATAAGTAAGTATTTAAGGCAGCAGAACAGTGTAAGGAGTTAGAATAGAAAATAAGTAGCGTCAGCCAGAGTTCATAACAGTTAGAATCAGGGCAATATTTAAGCAACTTTGAATAGTTTTAAATATTCTTGTAAAAGCCTAACAAGAATGATTGATTTCATTTTAAAAATTAAATCAAGCTGTTATAACGCAAAAGAATCTTGCACTTTAAATCTGATCAATCCACAGTCACACAGTGTAGATTAAGCAGAATAATAGTATTTACTTCATAATTTTAATATTTAAAATCATGCTTCACAAGATTCAAATAGTTTTTTTTTCCCCTTATAAACTGTGTAGCCGAATAGCTCTAAACTGCCTAAGCAACTAACACTAAATTCAAGAGATAATTACAGACCATAATTAAAATTTGGTGGTCATGTATGCCTGTGAGGAAACGGGCTTAGACACCGCACTGCACAGCTGTTTGCACTTAGCCACAGAGTTTATGTGATGACTGAAGCATCTAACTCAGATCGAGATTTTGTTTTCTCCAGAGTGAAGCATCTTTTATAAAACCATCACCATCACCCGTTTTCGTCTCTTACCTAATTTTCAGGTTACCAATACAGTTTAATGGCGACACATAAACACACCTACAAACCAAGTAAACAAAGAGACGGCTGTTAATAATTTGCATGTCTGTTGTTTATATGTCCACGTGTACAAATTCAGTAACTCCACTAGTCTGTGTACCTCTATGAACATGTAAGAAAATCCCCAGCTCTGTGACCATAAACACTGTATAAATCTTGAAGGTGGTGGTGACTCTTGAGAACAAAAAGACGAGTAAATCAACAACAAAGAAATGGGCAGGACAGGTCTGCACCTGTACAGCTGGGTGCTGCAGGCCATGACATCATGCAGAGTAACACAATCCCCAGACAATGTTGTTGTGAGCTGTCAGCCCAAAGGGACATTACCCAAACCAGCAACAGTAAACTGGTCTACCTTTTTTATGAAACATTTTAATTTTTCCCCTACAGAATATTATGTTTTTCAGAAAATGAAATGTTAACCATTTCCTCGTCCTTTCAATTTTCTGTCAAGGTTCTTTTCACTGGACTTGTGGATCACCAAATTATAATATTATGAGGAGTTTGCATGCCTAAATGACACCTATGCTGTCATGGACAATTTACCGCTGGTACAGCCTCCCCAGGCCAGACCAAAAATGGTCCAGTGGATCCCCATGAAAAAGTTAAAAACAAGGATCCAGTGTGGTTACCGGAGGGCCAGGAGACAGCAAGCACATTGTGGCCAGGTTTCTGCTTATAGGACCCAGCTGGCTCAGCCCAAATGAGCTGCATGGGTCCACCCTACACTGGGCTCAGCACCTGCAGGAAGGACCATTGGGATCATGAGTGCTATGCGGACCAGGCGGCAGTCTGGACTTCTCCGCTCAGACTGCTGCCCCTGCAACCCAGACCCTCTAATAAGTGGTAGAAGACGGATGGATGGTTCTTGTCAGACTTTCATGCAGAGGATAGCCAGATGAAAGAATTTTCTACTTCTGTCCTGATTCATCTGTTCGGAGTCAGTCTCAGCAGTGTCTCACATATACCAAAGCCTCCCTGAGCACATCAATCATGTACAGCACACAAGGACTCATCTATGACTCTGATCTGTAGATCCAGCTAAAGAAAATAATTGTTTTCTTACCTGTGGTGTTTTTCAAAGATGCTGTATGAAAAATATGAAGACAAGTTTATGTGTATACTTATCACAAATTTCAGTCGAGGTCAGTCTGAAAATGTGTTAGTAACATTTTTTAATCAAGTGTTACAAAGGCAGTGTTTGGTGCAGAAGTGATTTGATTGTTTCTATTGTCTCTGCTCCAGCATGAAACTATTGTCTTACCATGTTACGCAGCGCTCACATCCTAAAGTAGACTGCAGTGAATTATGTCATGCGATGATGGATTGGGTTCCCTCTAGTGGCCTCCTGAAGATTTCTCTGACTGCATCTTTCTACCTGCGAGTATTTATTTATTTATTTATCTTGTTAGTCTGTCTGTGGGACCTTAGGCGTGAGGCACTATACCAGTGATTTCAATTTTTATTGTGTATCAATGGACTGACTCTCCCATAATTAAAACACCTCACCTACAATATAACACTGAATGTCATAGAATCCAGGTTCAGTTCAAAGTTGGAGTGTCTGACCCATACAGTCACACAATATCAGGCAGCATGTCCATTTGGGCCTCACTACAGGTTAAATGTAGGCTGTCTTACAGTGCATCCGGAAAGTATTTACAGCACTTCACTTTTTACACATTTTGTTATGTTACAGCCTTATTCCAAAAGGGATTAAATTTTTTTTCCTCAAAATTCTACACACAATACCCCATAATGACAATATGAAAAAAGGATTTTTTTTACATTTTTGCAAATTTATTAAAAATAAAAACCTAAGAAATCACATGTACATAAGTATTCACAGCCTTTGCCATGAAGTTCAAAATTGAGCTTAGGTGCATCCTGTTTCCACTGATCATCCTTGAGATGTTTCTACAGCATAACTGGAGTCCACCTGTGGTAAATTCAGTTGATTGGACATGATCTGGAAAGGCACACACCTGTCTATATAAGGTCCCACAGTTGACAGTGCATGTCAGAGCACAAACCAAGCATGAAGTCAAAGGAATTGTCTGCAGATGGGTACAGAAAAATTTCTGCTGCTTTGAAGGTCCCAACGAGCACAGTGGCCTCCATCATCCGTAAATGGAAGAAGTTTGGAACCACCAAGATTCTTCCTAGAGCTGGCCGGCCGTCTAAACTGAGCAATCGGGAGAGAAGGGCCTGAGACAGGGAGGTGACCAAGACCCCAATGGTCACTATGTAAGAGCTCCAGTGTTCCTCTGTGGAGAGAGGAGAACCTTCCAGAAGGACAACCATCTCTGCAGCAATCTACCAATCAGGCCTGTATGGTAGAGTGGCCAAACAGAAGCCACTCCTTAGTAAAAGGCACATGGCAGCCCGCCTGGAGTTTGCCAAAAGGCACCTGACGGACTGTCAGACCATGAGAAACAAAATTCTTCGGTCTGATCAGAATCAGAATCAGAATCAGCTTTATTGGCCAAGTATGCACAACACATACAAGGAATGTGACTTTGGCTAAAAACTTGCTCTTGTTGTTCAGGTGGAGGATTTAAATAAGATTTAAATAAGGATTCAATGACAACAGAGTATGTACAGTAAATTACAGTCTGTCCACGTTTCTATAAAAGGATGCAAATATATACAGGAATATATGCAGTTATTTACTCAGACTATCCACACTTTGCAGAAATATATGAAAAAATATATATGAAAAAATATACAGTCATGTATATTCTCTGGCATATATTCTCAACTCTGGCATGAATGCCAGGCATCATGTTTGGAGGAAACCAGGCACCGCTCATAACTATGCCAATGGTGGTGGAAGCATCATGCTGTGGGGATGTTTTTCAGTGGCAGGAACTGGGAGACTAGTCATGATGGAGGGAAAGATCAATGCAGCAATATACAGAGACATCCTGGATGACAACCTGCTCCAGAGCGCTCTTGACCTCAGACTGGGGTGACAGTTCATCTTTCAGCAGGACAACAACCCTAAGCACACAGCCAAGATATCAAAGGAGTGGCTTCAGGAAAACTCTGTGAATGTCTCTGAGTGGCCCAGCCAGAGCCCAGACTTGAATCCAATTGAACATCTCTGGAGAGATCTGAAAATGGCTGTGCACCAACGCTTCCCATCCAACCTGATGGAGCTTGAAAGGTGCTGCAAAGAGGAATGGGCAAAACTGCCCAAAGATAGGTGTGCCAAGCTTGTGGCATCATATTCAAAAAGACTTGAGGCTGTAAATGCTGCCGAAGGTGCATCAACAAAGTATTGAGCAAAGGCTGTGAATACTTGTGTACATGTGATTTCTTAGTTTTTTATTTTTAATAAATTTGCAAAGATCTCAAAAAACTCTTTTTACGTTGTCATTATGGGGTATTGTGTGTAGAATTTTGAGGAAAAAAATTTAATCCCTTATCCTCTTTATCCCTCTTGCACTCCGGGATACCGCCGGCGGTCACGTCTCTGCGTCCTAGCGCATTGAAAAAAAAAAAAGCTGCATTTCCGTTCTTCCACTACAGACACAGCCGCGAACAGAAAGCCAAAGGAGTGCTTTGATTGGTTTAGATTTGATTGACCTCTTATTCGACTAATAAGAGCCTTGAATTGGGTTTCTGAAACCTTGAAGAGCCAATGACTGAAAACCTAGTAAGAAGGATCTGCCTACCAATGGCTGCGAATACAGCGAGCCAATTGAAGCAGAGAAGTTCGACTATTGAAAGCATGCGTCAAATCTGTTTTGTGTAAGCCGCTGGGTGACACACACGCGTTCGCCAGTCTTTTTTTCTTACTACTGTTCTTATTTGTTTTGCACTTCCATGATTGCGGTTTTGGCGAACGATTTTTCAAAACAACCGCAATAATGGAATCATGGTTTGACCGGGTCGCGTGACCAGAACCACGAGTCGTAACAAGCGGACCAGCGTCATGTTCATCTGACAATGAGGAAGAGAAGTTCTCCAGCGACACTGCTGTTGTGGACAGGTAAGTGTTATAAGCTAAATTATTCTTTATCCCTGAAAATTGTAAACAAAATGACTTTTGATCGATTGGTAAATTACAAATGTGCGTCATCGCCACATGACGGACCGGTCCGTGCGCCGCGTCCGGACCGTGAACGCCCCCCCCCCCCCGCTACTCTTCTGTAGCGGATTGCAGATATATTGCAGATATTTTAGTACAACTGTGCGTAGTAGACCGCGGCGCACCGTCCCCGCTATCCGTCATGTAGTGATGGACGATGTCCGTCCTCTGTAGCGGGGGGGATGGGGGGGTTGGAGTTGTTATCCTGTACATTATAGATATTTTAGTATAATTTTTAGTGCACTGTAGGTTATTTTTTCTTGTAAAAAAAAGCCACACATTTTTTACGTGGCATGCTTCTTTGTGTGTGGGGGCTTGTTTGTCCATTCATTCATTCATGAATGAATAAACAACCCCCCCACACACACACACAGCCCTGAGTGTCACCTTTCATTAGAGCCCAAGATCAAGCTTCTATATTGAATCATTCAAAAGTTACAGATGTTTTTCCAAACTGTGCCATTTGGCACAATTTGGCACAGTTCAAAAACGCCTGGGAACAACCTGACAAAAAAGCTGTGTAATATATTCATTTTTTGTGGTATTGTTACAAAATTTTGGCCTCAGCTGGATAACTCTTGGTTTTACATTTCTGTTGCATTTTCCAGCCCGGATCTGACAGCTGTGTGTTATTTGCAAGCATTTGTATCCAAAAAAACACCCAGGCGAACTTTATTTTCTTCAAGTTCAGTATGTTTAGATGACTGTTACTCAGTGGCAGGAGCACTTAGAGAGATTATGACTGTTTTGCCAAAAAATTCAAAGTGTTTTCTTTTAAATGAGACCAACCCCATGAAGATGCTGCAAAGGGTTGAAGAACAGCTTTTGATTTAGTTTGGGTACATTATTTTTAGGCGTTTTTAGGGAAATTGACCAGAGTGCAAGGGGTTAATTTAATCCCAGCCAGGCGCTGGTGCGCGTTCATGCTCACTGCCTCTGCACCGCAGCCGCCCTAAGTAATAAGGGTGAATGACTGTAGGGGAGTGTGTGGGGGAGAGCACGAGTGGATGTGAGTAGGTCGGAGCGCGAGTGAGAGTGTGTGTATGGGTGAACGTGAGTGAGTACGAGTCACTCTGAGGGTGAATGGGAGTGAGATTGAGTGGGTACTGGAGTGGGAGAGAGGGGGTGGGTCCGGGAGTGTGAGTGTGGGATTGTGTGGGGGAGAGGGCGAGCAAGAGTGAGTGAGTGCATGTGGGTGCAAGTGGGTGCGTATGAGAGCATGAGAGTGTGAGTGTGTGGGAATGGTTGTGTGTGCTGGTCGGGAGGTGCTGGATTGAGGGGTAGCGCCTCTTGGCTGCGTGGGCTCCCCTGAGCGAGGAGAGGGGCGACCCCCCGTGGGGCCCTTGTGCCTTGCTGCCACCTTCTTTGGGCGTGGGGAATTGGGGTCCCCAGGGTGTGCAGCGGTGACGCTGCGGTGGGAGCGGGCCCACTGTGGGGGTGTCTGGGGGGGGCTTGTGCTGGGGGTGTGGGTCTCCGGCCCAGAGGATGGGGACACTGGCCTCCCGGCGCCTGGGGCCTGGGGGCTGGCATTGGCCCCGCTGTGGGGGTAGGGGTTGGCTGTTCCGGGGGCGTGGGCCCGCCACGCCAGCTGCTTGGCGGCCTGGCCCCCGTCAGCGGTCCCTCCTGGGGCGGATGCCTGGCTGTCTTGGGGCTTGTTGGCCTCAGGACACCTGTGCCCGGCGGGGGTTGGTGGCGTTGTCCTGCTTGCTCGGAGTTTCCAGGGGGGGAGTGCTGTGACTAGCCACTCTCTTAGTATGTTCCTTGACAAACTACTCACATGCACACACTTATTTTGCGTGCGCTCTCATACACATGCACACGTATGCACACACACATATGTCTCTCCTTTAACAAGTGCAGACACCAGACTCATCTTGAGACCTCTTCAGTGGAAGAAACAGTCTGTCTTCTGTTTGTTTCAGTTGTTAGTTTGTCTTCTTTGTTTGTTCCTCTCCCTTTTCTTTCCCCCCTCCCCACCCCTTCTTTCCCTATTCCTCCCCTGCCGGGTCCTTCATGGGTAAAACAATTTAAATAACGTATTAAAAGTTATTACAAGAGGAGTTTATAAACAATATACAGTATATATATACAGTGGTGTGAAAAAGTGTTTGACCCCTCCCTGATTTCTCATTTTTTTTGTATGTTTGTCACACTTAAATGCTTCAGATCATCAAACAAACTTAAATATTAAACAAAGATAACACAAGTAAACACAAAATGCAGTTTTTAAATGAAGTTGTTTATTATTAAGGGTGAAGAAAAATCCAAACATACATGGCCTTGTGTGAAAAAGTGACACCCCCCCCCCCCCCCACTAAAACACAAATTAACTGGTTTACCACATCTTTGGAAAGCTGAGTTCAATTTCTCTAGCCATACCCAGGCCTGATTACTGTCACACCTGCTCTCAATCAAGAAATCACTTAAATAGTACCTGCCTGACAAAGTGAAGTAGACCAAAAGATCCTCAAAAGCTGGACATCATGCTGCGATCCAAAGAAATTCAGGAACAAATGAGAAACAAAGCAACTGAGATCTATCAGTCTGGAAAAGGTTATAAAGCCATTTCTAAAGCTTTGGGACTTCAGCAAACCACAGTGAGAGCCATTATCCACAAATGGCAAAAACAAGGAACAGTGGACAAGGAACAAGGAACCGGCTGACCAAAATTACCCCAACAGAGCAGCGACAACTCATCCAAGAGGTCCCAAATGATCCCACAACAACATCCAAAGAACTACAGGCCTCACTTGCCTCAGTTAAGGTCAGTGTTCATGACTCCACCATAAGAAAGAGACTGGGCACAAATGGCCTGCATGGCACAGCTCCAAGACGAAAACCACTGCTGAACAAAAAGAACATAAAGGCTCGTCTCAGTTTTGCCAAAAAACATCTTGATGATCCCCAAGATTTATGGGAAAATACTCTGTGGACTGACGAGACAAAAGTTGAACTTTTTGGAAGGTCTGTGTCCCATTACATCCGGCGTGAAAATAATACAGCATTTCAGAAAAGGAACATCATACCAACAGTAAAATACGATGTTGGTAGTTTGACAGTCTGGGGCTGTTTTGCTGCTTCAAGACCTCGAAGACTTGCTGTGGTAAATGGAACCATGAATTCTGCTGTCTACCAAAAAATCCTGAAGGAGAATGTCCGGCCATCTGTTTGTGACTTCAAGCTGAAGCGCGCTTGGTTTCTGCAGCAGGACAATGATCTAAAACACACCAGAAAGTCCACCTCTGAATGGCTTAAGAAAAACAAAATGAAGACTTTGGAGTGGCCTAGAAAAAGTCCTGACCTGAATCTGATTGAGATGCTGTGGCATGACCTTAAAAAGGCGGTTCATGCTTGAAAACCATCCAATGTGGCTGAATTACAACAATTCTGCAAAGATGAGGGGGCCAAAATTCCTCCACAGCACTGAAAAAGACTCATTGCCAGTTATCACAAACACTTGATTGCAGTTTGGGAGTTTTCCCAACCAGTTTGCATGTGTTGTGTGGACTTGAAGAAGGCATTTGATTGCGTTCCTCGTGTTTTTTTGAGGGGGGTGCTTCGGGAGTATGGGGTATTGGGCTTGTTGTTACGAGCTATTCGGTCTCTGTACAACCATTGTGAGAGTTTGGTTCATATTGCCAACACTCGGTCAGACTCATTCCCAGTGAGAGTTGGACTCCGCCAGGGCCGCCCTTTGTCACCGATCCTGTTCATAATTTTTATGGACAGGATTTCTAGGTGCAGGCAGGAAATGGAAGGTGTCGTGCCTGGTGACCACAGGATCTCATCTCTGTTGTTTGCAGATGATGTTGTCCTGTTGGCTTCATCCAGCAATGACCTACAGTTCTTGCTGGGACAGTTTGCTGCTCAGTGTGAAGCGGCTGGGATGAGAATCAGCACCTCCAAGTCCAAGTCCATGGTCCTCAGCCGGAAAAAGGTGGATTGTCCTCTGTGGGTTGGGGACAGGCTCCTGCCCCAAGTGGAGGAGTTTAAGTATCTTGGGGTCTTATTCACGAGTGAGGGGAGAATGGAGCAAGAGATTGACAGACGGATTGGAGCAGCATCTGCAGTGATGCGGACGTTGTACCGGTCTGTTGTGGTGAAGAGGGAGCTGAGTTCTAAGGCAAAGCTGTTGGTTTATCAGTCAATCTACATTCCTACTCTCACCTATGGTCATGAGCTTTGGGTAATGACCGAAAAAATGAGATCGCGGATACAAGCGGCTGAAATGAGCTTTCTCCGTAGGATTGCTGGACTCACCCTCAGAGACAGGGTGAGGAGCTCAGTCATCTGGGAGAGGCTCAGAGTAGAACCACTGCTCCTCCACATTGAAAGGAGTCAGTTGAGGTGGTATGGGCATCTGAATAGGAGGCCTCCTGGACGCATCCCACTTGAGGTGTTTCAGGCACATCCCACTGGGAGGAGACCCCGGGGCAGACCCAGGACTCGGTGGAGAGACTATGTCTCCCAGCTGGTCTGGGAACGCCTTGGTATCCCCTCTGAAGAGCTGGAGCAGGTGGCTGGGGAGAGGGAAGTCTGGGCTTCTCTGCTTGAACTGCTGCCTCCGCGACCTGGACCTCCGGAAAAGCGGTAGAAGATGGATGGATGGATGGACTTGATTGCAGTTGTTGCTGCTAAAGGTGGCCCAACCAGTTATTAGGTTTAGGGGGCAATCACTTTTTCACACAGGGCCATGTAGGTATGGATTTTTTTTTCCCTTAATAATAAACACATTCATTTAAAAACTGCATTTTGAGTTTACTTGTGTTATCTTTGTCTAATATTTAAATATGTTTGATGATCTGAAACATTTAAGTTTGACAAACATACAAAAAAAATTAGAAATCAGGAAGGGGGCAAACACTTTTTCACACCACTGTATGTACTGTATAAAGCTCCTTTTGGCAAAGTAAATCTGTTTGGCACAATAAGGGAAGCGGATTTCTGTTCTGCTCACCTAGCTGCCAGACAGAACAAGGGGGAAAAAAAGACGAATGGGTGAAACTGCCCGAAGATAGGTGTGCCAAGCTTGTGGCATCACATTCAAAGACTTGAGGCTGTAACTGCTGCCAAAGGTGCATCAATAAAGTACTGAGCAAAGGTTGTGAATACTTATGTACATGTGATTTCTTAGTCTTTTATTTTTAATAAATTTGCAAAAATCTCAAAAAAAAAAAACTTTTCACATTGTCATTATGGGGTATTGCATGTAGAATTTTGAGGAAAAAAAATCAATTAATCCATTTTGGAATAAGGCTGTAGCATAACAAAATGTGGAAAAAGTGAAGCACTGTGAATACTTTCCGGATGCACTGTATGCGTGTCACATGGGTTTGCCCAAGGGTTCCATGTTGGTTCCACATGGACTTTAGTACTTATGGCACCAGTGTCTCTGAAACCTGGTCACCCACTTAAACCCAATGTGGCCCAGGTGGGGTTAAACCAGGTATGCAGATTACCTACTCACCTCTGCCACAGGTAAAGTCCATGTGGGCAAACACAGCTGGGACCAACATGCAACCCACAGACAAACCCATAAGACAGCCCACGTTTAACCACTTGTAGGCCCCACATGGACATGCTGGGCGGGATTATGCAAACTGAGTAGGCCTTTTATTAGCTAGCATTTCAGTCACATGGATGCTTGGAAATTTGTCTAAGACTATGGAAAATTCAGCAACGATCAGCAGCAGAAAAGATATTTCAAATTAATGTCTAAAGACTGGAGAATTTCACTAAAATATAAAGAGGTTTGTGTTGCACGCAAACAAACATTGTGTGGCTTTGTTTAAAATCTGAGGCTGGAAAAAAACAAATTTAAGCCCATTTTTAATCATTTGTTGAAGTAAAGATACTTTTTTGTGAAATTCATTAAGGCAAACATATATTTTCATGACACTTAGCAATTCAACCACTAGCACACTGAAGACCCTTTTCACACATCGTACATACTGTTCATACATTTCTATTACTTGAAATAAAATGAAAACAAACCCCATATTCAAGCATTATGACACTGTATTTCATCACACCAAGTTCTCAGTTGTCCAGTTGCTAAAATGACTATTAAACTGTTAAAATGATGGAAGATCTGATGTATTAGTTTATAGTAATAAGACCACTAACTGCTCCTCTTATCATCTTTTAATTAGCCAATTAAGATTTTAAAAAAAAGAGGGAGGGCAAGCAGCTGAACCCACTGGGAAGCGATAAGAGCCATCTAACTGCTACATTCTCCCCAAAATACAGAAAGATGATTGTAAGTAATTCTCAAACTATTAGCTGGTTATTCATTTTTTTATTTGGTGATTAAACGTTATAAGTAGAATTATTGTTAGCCAGTTTTTCCCTCTAAACCCCTGTTGCCATATTAGACTGGAACTCATCTACGCTATCAAGAACAGAACAAAATGTGATTTCTGGTATCAGTAGCAGCTAAAACTCCTATTAGCATGCCTGAGTACACAACAGTATTTATTATAAGTTTACTTGACACTCACCACAAGTTTGCTGTTGGACTCCTGACTCCTTTTCCACCTGGATAAAATAATTTGTTATTATTCTTCTAAAATAATTTGCAACCAAGGAAAGATCAATCCGGAAGTGACAACTTTGCTAATCATATGAGATGTTACAAACATTTTATATATAATTTTACTTGCATTACACTTCTTTTTTTTTTTACTGTGCCCTGCTTTGCTAAATTTATATTGTACAACAAACAATTAATTATCTGGATTTGCTATCTTATTTAATATACATCTTTAACACTATTAGAATGCATCATCCATACTCTATAAATGCTTCATCTTTACCTCATCCTGGGTTTCAGGTTAGTTTCTGAAAGATTTCCTGCTCCACCAGACGCTCCTTTTTTTCCCTCCCATCAACAGCTTTGTTTGTAAAAGGAGCACCATTGCCACCTACTGGAACATTTCTGAAAACACATCCTCACAAAAGGAAGCGTTCATATCTGTGTCCAGTCACTTTCCTCGGCTGTTACCTTCTCTAGAGATAATGGCAAAGAACAATGCTCAGTCCAAGATAGAGATTCACTTGCATGTATATTAAACTTTCATCCCAATGAAAGGCAATAATGCATAATAAATTTAGGCTGCATAATCTTTTTTTCACTATCGGATGCCTTTCTATATGAAAATATTCCCAGTCACTTCAAAACAGTATGTATGTCAGGGTTAGAATACACATAGATATCTGTATAACAAAAAATGGGAAGAGTGTAAAGTGCATTTCTCTTGATTGCAAATATGGGATATCAACATACACCCCCAGGTCAACAGCAACAAATAGAAAATTATCTGAATGTTATATTTGCTTGTTTGTTTCATTATTTTGATTTTCTTATTTAATTGCATGCCTGAGCACTAAGCCACAGAAGGTGAAATTACAAAGTGTTTTTTTTTTTTAAGGCAGAATGAGCAGGGAGGTGTGCTGAATTTCAAGGAGCTACTCTGAAACTGACATGGGTGAGATGTGCACGATTCAAGACCTGCTGGATAAGGAACCATATTCTTCTTCTTCAAAAAGAGGAAAAAACAGATCATACCTTCAAATCATGTAGGGGCTCTGAAAGCACAAAAACCTTGTACAGAAATAATAATTTAGAGCTGTGTGTGTGTTTTATCTTGAGGCAGAAGCATGTCTTAAGCCCTTCAAAGAGCAAACCTACCACCGCCCTCCATCATTACTTTACAAGGGAAGACAACACCTACCTGGAAAATAGCTAAAGATGCAGCACGGGTGGAATAACACACTGACATATTGTACTGGCTGCAGAATAAATTCCTCACACACACCCTTTTTTTTTTCAAACCATGGACTAAATCACAATAAATTACTGATAATGCAGTTTGGTGTCATTAATCTAGTAATTTGAAAATGAAGTAGCATAAAAAGGTAATTAGGTTAAAGAACAAATATTTACACAGTCAGTGGGATCAGAGACTGAGACTGTACCTTTATTCTCATGCAGTGTCAAATAAAATACTGCATTCCTCTGTAAGAACAAGAAATGAAGCACACGAGTGGCGGATCAAAGCTCCTTTGGTCACTCTCTCATCCACACACTTACACCACTATATGCCACCACCCATTCTCCTAAACTATTATCCGCCTGGGGCTGGTAGGGTGCAGAAATGTGTCCTGGACAATGTTGCCAGGTTTCACGAGAGAAACAAGCGACCAGCTCTATGGAAACAAGCCCAAAACAAGCCCAACAGGCAACCTACCACATTGTGAAAGAGAGGCTGCTTGTAACATATATCCGTATATAGATTTATTTTTGTTTGCAGTGAATTGACTGTAAACACAGCATTGAATAACGGAATTTTGTAAACTCTAATTAAGGGAAAATACATATGCATTCTGCATAAGCAACAGCAAATTTATAGTAAACAAAGTCAATATAAAAACTTTGAATAAATTAAAATTTTAAACTCTAATCAAAAGAAAAGACTTGTACATTCTGCATAAGTAACAGCATTAAACACGATTACAGTTTAGTGATGTGGGTTGATGGGAGATGTTGTCTGCTAGTCCTTTAAACAAAAACTAAATATTACACGACAGCAGACAACTTTAATTACGTGGAAAATTATCTTTTAAACTGACAAACATATGTGTAACTCGTGGCAAAATTTGATCGGGATCAAAAGACAATTTTGCTCTTGCCATTCATTTCAATGGAGAATTTTTTTTTTTTCAATTTAAGGTCCCATATGCACTGATTTGTTTAAAAAACAAAACAAAACTGAATATCTCACGCCCCATTAGCGAGTACAGAGCCAAGGGGAGTCGGGTGGGCCACTGATCTCTATAGAAAAACTGGATGGATCAATGGCCGCCAGAAGTGAAGCTCCTGGTCGGCTCCTTATACCTCAATAAGTTCCCCAAAAATTAACAGATTTTGAACTTCTTGGTATTGTTAAAATCCAGATTCTTTGATTGAAAGATCCAAGAATAAGCCGGAGAATTCTTCAGTTCAAAGATGCAACATTTATTCAGAGGTCACATGTAAAGCAAGCAGCGCTGGTTCAGTGTGATGCAGCCTGCTTGGGAACGTCGTCAGACTGACCGCGACTTCCCGGTGCAACATACATTCATCTTCTCGAGTTGGTTAGACCAGCCCCGTGCAATAGGATGGGCTTGTACGCAACCGTCTGATTGGCCAGTTTAACTCTGACGTGACAGGCCATCCGCTATTCACGTAAACTGTCTCCTAATATGTACTATAAAAGTGTGTGTATGAGTGTTGGTTTGGGTGCATAACTAATGTAATAGACCTGACTAAAAGAAGTGAGAGAGAGAAGAAAGAGGGCTCTATAGCTCTGCCTAATTCCTGTTTATCAGAGTTTAACACAACATATTTGTTCATAAGAATGCAAACAGAATATGTATAGAATATGTGTAGAGCATAATGGGAGATTACCTACAGAATTATTATTTTGGCACTCTGACTTTTCATAACCCTTTCATCCCCCCCTTTGACATGATTTTATCATGTCAACCATAAATGGTGTGAGAGACGCTAGCAGTTAGCAGATGGTGAATAAGGTATGTCCCTACATTGTGTGTCAACCCAGTCAGTCAGCCCAAGATAGGCTTGCACCACTGGTTCTGATACCCTTGCCTCCCCCCTTGTGGACACCCCAGCGCGGTGCAGCAATGTCTGAGAGGGCATACCGAGGCAACATGTCCTTGTCCAGATGAACTGCAGTCACATAACTGTCCTTGTTCCCCAAGTCCTGCACCCCCACCGAGGTCTCCTCCTGATCATCATGTGACTAGTTCTTTGTCCAATGGAGTGGATCATGTGGGGGTCATAAGGTCGAACAGGGTCTATCCACGAAGCCCACGACACATTTTGTCCACCAGTTGATCTTTGCTAGGGCTCGCATCGTTCAGCTGCTGCAGTCATCACATGGTTGCAACAGGGGTTCGGCCCTCCTCTGTGTCTGCTTCCTGTAGACGCACACCGGTACCATCAGAAGCAAAACAACTGTGTGCCCACGCTCTCAGAGGCACATCTTGTCCCATGAGGTTTATAGGACAGTCTGGTGGATGCAGCAGAGAGTAGACAACATCCAGTCCAGCCAGTGAACAGTCCAGTGATGCTGTCCCAGGGATGCCACCCACCGGTAGTTGGAAAGAGGTAGAGATGCTGGTGTTGATGAAGCTCGAGCCCCTGTGCCCACCGTAGCTTCAACTGTGAGGGGTAGCGTTGGAAAATGCTGTGTCCTCCATGTGGCTGATCTGGCTCCACCCCGGGTGCTGGAGGTGCAGTGGGTGCGCATGGGTACCAGTCGTAGGGACTGAAGTCGTACAGTCACTAGCCCTACGATCTCTTTCTACATCGCAGGCACACGTCATGATGGTCTGGTGCCCCCCTGCATGCACCTTCCCTGAACCCTACACCTTTACTTAATAATAATAAGTTTATTTATAGAGCACTTTTCACAGACAGAGTCACAAAGTGCTTAACATGGTAAAAAACAAAATAAAAACACAGGCACATAAAACAGTAAAAAAAAAAAAAAAAAAAAAAGTAGACAGTAAAAGCACATAAAAATACAATCACTATATAGTTAATTAAAAAGCCAGGCTAAAAAGGTGGGTCTTTAGTTGCTTCTTAAAAACACCAATGGAAGGTGCAGATCTAAGTTCAAAAGGCAAGGAGTTCCACAGTCTGGGAGCAACAGCAGCAAAGGCTCTATCGCCTTTGGTTCTGAGCCTAGTGCTAGGGACTCCCAATAGATTCTGATGAGAAGACCTGAGAGACCTGCTGGGCTGGTGTAGAGAGAGCAGGTTACTAATATAAAAAGGTGCCTCTTCATGAATGGCTTTGTAAGTAAGAACAAGAACTTTAAAATCAATTCTATAATTTACAGGAAGCCAATGCAAGGAGGCCAAAACAGGAGTGATATGACAGAATCTACTGGACCTAGTTAGTAATCTTGCAGCAGAGTTCTGGACTAACTGTAGACAGTGTAGAGAGGATTTGATAAGACGTGAAAAGAGCATTACAGTAGTCCAAATGTGAAGAAACAAAGGCATGAATAATGATTTCTAACTGACTGTAGGAAACCAATGACCTAATTTTGGATATATTCCTAAGGTGGAAAAAACAACTCCGGGTCAGAGATTTGACATGCTGATCAAAACTCATCGATTGATCGAAAATGACACTAAGATTTTTTAGATTAGACCGTACATTAGAGCTTAATGAACCAATGCTATTAACCAACTTAGGAATTAGATTATCAGGTGCTACAATAAGGACTTCAGTTTTATCAGCATTAAGTTGCAAAAAGTTACTAGACATCCAGTCCTTAATTGCAGACAGACAATCATGAATAATTTTTAAATTGTCAACATGGTCAGGCTTAAAAAAGAAAAGTAGCTGTAAATCATCAGCGTAGCAGTGATAAGACACACCTTTAAATTTGCTGATAATAGAACCAAGTGGCAGCATATATAGGGCAAATAAAAGTGGACCCAGAATAGAACCCTGAGGCACCCCACAGGTTAAAGGAGCAGAGTCAGATGAATAAGAGCCAACAGCCACAGAAAAACTCCTACCAGAAAGGTAGGAGAAAAACCAATCCAGAGCTTTTCCAGAAATACCTACCCAATCTCTAAGCCTTTGTAACAAAATACAATGATCAATAGTATCAAATGCTGCAGTAAGATCTAATAACACTAAAACAGAGCATTTGCCAGAGTCTGATGACATTAAAATATCATTTGACACCCTGAGATGGCGCCGCGGATGGCAGCCACTGGCTTCTGCTCTCTGATGTTTTTGATAATTTTGTGTGTTTTTTTGGACTTCTGCTCTTCTGTCCGAGTCACCTATTCAAGGGAGGAACTACTTTCACTCAGACTACCTCCCAATGCAACTTCTCCGCCAGTTGCTGCTGCTGATCTGAAGTTTTTTCAGTCGATCTTAGCTGTGGGAGCAGCGGCTATTGGCGCTGGCCGGAAACGAAGGCGGCGTGGTAAACGTGCCGGTGCGCTAGTCAGGTTGAAGAAACGAGGATTTCGCACGCCGCTCCCATCGATCCATCTGGCAAATATCCGCTGTTTGGCGAACAAAATGGATGAACTGCTGCTCCTGACTCACAAAAACCAGGATTTTAGCAGATCTGGCGCCCTTTGTTTCACGGAGTCCTGGCTGAGTGAACACATCCCGGACAACGCGGTGCGCCTGGATGGATTCCAACTGTTTCACGCTGATCGCAGCCGAGAATTCTCTGGAAAGACTAAAGGTGGTGGAATCTGCTTCTACATAAACGAAGGTTGGTGTACTGATGTCACAGTGTTGAAGAAGTTTTGTAGCCCTAACCTAGAGTCACTGTTCATAAACTGTAAACCCTTTTATTCACCGCGAGAGTTCTCCTCCTTTATTCTGGTCGGAATTTATATCCCACCTGCTGCTTGTACAACGGAGGCACTGCAGCACCTCGCTGACCAGATAGCAGACGTGGAGGAAAAACATCGAGACTCTCTGCTTATCATTCTGGGTGATTTCAATAGAGCTAATCTCACAAATGCGCTTCCTAAATACAGACAGCACATTAAATGTCCCACCAGGGACACAAATACACTTGACCACTGTTACACAGTTTTAAGAAACGCCTATCGTGCCGTCCCCCGTGCAGCTCTGGGTTTTTCTGACCACTGTCTGCTCCATCTTATTCCAACATACAGACAGAAACTAAAAACTTCCAAGTCTGTTGTAAGGACTGTGAAGAAATGGACTGAGGAATCAAAGCTGAAGTTACAAGCCTGCTTTGACTGTACAGATTGGAGTGTTTTTGAAGCTGCAGCCATTAACCTAAATGAACTCACTGACACTGTGACGTCATACATCTGTTTCTGCGAGGACATGTGTGTGCAGACCAAGACCTTCTGCATATACAACAACAATAAACCCTGGTTCATTCCTAAACTGAAGCAGCTACGTCAGACCAAGGAGGAGGCCTACAGGACTGGTGACTGGACTCTGTACAAGCGGGCCAGAAACATGCTGACGAAGGAGATCAGGCTTGCTAAGAGGAGCTACAGTGTGAAGTTACAAAAAAACTTCTCAGCCAACAACTCTACTTCTGTCTGGAGAGGCCTGCAGAATATCACCAACTACAGGAGACCATCCCCCCCACCCTGTGGAAAACCTCCAGCTGGCTAACGACCTAAACAGCTTTTACTGCAGGTTTGAAAAGAACCTACAGTTCTCACCTCCCACCCACACAAAAGGATTATCTGCAGCCCCAGGAACTCCATCCCTCCTCCACTCTGACCTCTCACCAGCACTAACGATCTGTGAAGAGGAGGTGCGCCGGGTCTTTCAGAGACAAAAGATCAAGAAGGCTGCAGGACCTGATGGTGTGTCTCCGTCCTGCCTGAGAGTCTGCTCCAACGAGTTGGCCCCCATCTTCACCCGGATCTTTAACAGATCACTGGAGCTGTGTGAAGTGCCTTCCTGCTTCAAACGCTCCATCATCATTCCAGTTCCCAAGAAACCCTCTGTTACAGGATTAAACGACTACAGACCTGTTGCCCTGACCTCTGTGGTCATGAAATCCTTGGAGAGATTGGTGCTGAACCACCTGAAGGTCATCACAAGCCCCCTGATGGACCCACTGCAGTTTGCCTACCGGTCAAACAGGTCAGTGGATGATGCAGTGAATATGAGACTACACTACATCCTGCAACACCTCGACTCCCCAGGGACGTACGCCAGGATCCTGTTTGTCGACTTCAGCTCAGCGTTCAACACCATCATCCCAGGCATTCTTCATCAGAAACTTCTCCAGCTCAAGGTGCCCCCCTCCACCTGCCAGTGGATCTCCAGCTTTCTGACTGACAGGTGGCAACAGGTGAAGCTAGGGAGATTTACATCCAGCTCCCGAAAAATTAGTACTGGCGCCCCCCAAGGATGTGTCCTTTCCCCACTGCTCTTCTCCCTCTACTCCAACGACTGCACCTCAGAGGACCCTTCGGTGAAGCTCCTGAAGTTTGCGGACGACACCACAGTCATCGGTTTGATCCGGGATGATGATGAGTCTGCATACAGGCGGGAGGTGGAGCAGCTGATCCTCTGGTGCAGCCAAAACCATCTTGAACTTAACCCAGCCAAAACGGTGGAGATGACTGTGGATTTCAGGCGACACCCCCCTTCATTCCCCCCACTCACCATCCTCAACAGCACAGTGTCCACTGTGGACTCCTTCAAGTTTCTGGGTACCACAATCTCCCGGAACCTGAAGTGGTCCTCCCATATAGACACTGTCCGGAAAAAGGCCCAGCAGAGGTTGTTTTTTCTGCGTCAGCTCAAGAAGTTTGATTTGCCTCAGGAGCTGCTGGTTGTCTTCTACACCGCCATCATCCAATCTGTCCTCTGCTTTTCCATCACTGTCTGGTTTGGATCTGCCACTAAACAGGACAAGACCAGACTGCAGCAGATCATTAAGTCTGCGGAGAGGATCATTGGTATCGACCTACCCTCCATTGAGAACTTATATCAGTCCATAACCAGGAAACGGGCGGGAAACATCTGTGCTGACCCATCACACCCCGGCCACAAACTGTTTGAACTTCTATCTTCTGGTCGTCGTTACAGATCACTGAAGGTCAAAACCACCCGTCACAGGAACAGTTTCTTTCCTCAAGCCATCACTCTGATGAACTCCTAACATTCACCTTGTCCTACCTGTTGCTGTACTCATGACTTTTCATCCATTATTACATTGCACATAACTCTCACATTGCTTTTTACTTCATTCACATTATATCACTGAATCTGAGTTCACATTGAAATACTGTATGACTGTATATTTTTTCATATATTTCTGCAAAGTGTGGTTAGTCTGAGTAAATAACTGCATATATTCCTGTATATATTTGCATCCATTTATAGAAATGCGGACAGACTGTAATTTACTGTACATACTCTGTTGTCATTGAATCCTTATTTAAATCCTCCACCTGAACAACGAGAGCAAGTTTTTAGCCAAAGTCAAATTCCTTGTATGTGTTGTGCATACTTGGCCAATAAAGCTGATTCTGATTCTGATTCTGATTCTGAGAAGAGCGATCTCTGTCGAGTGTTTCTGACGAAAACCTGACTGAAATTTGTCGAAAATATTGTGTTCAATCAGAAAGTCAGTGAGCTGCTTGGCAACAACTTTTTCTAAAAGCTTAGAAACAAAAGGAAGCTTAGAAATTGGCCTGAAGTTTTTAAAAACAGATGGATCAAGGTTAGGTTTTTTTTAAAAGTGGCTGCACAACTGCATGTTTAAAATACGAGGGCACACAACCAGATTCAAGTGAACTATTAATGATATTAACCAAAGACGTACCCACTGAGCCAATTACCTCTTTTAACATTGAGGAAGGCAAAATACCTAAAATGCAGGAGGAGGATTTCATGGAACTCACCAACACTAACAAATCCTCAAAAGAAATTGGGGTAAAATCACTTAAAAAGGCCTGTCTGTTAGGACAATCAAGGATTAGGGGAAAGGAATGAGTAAAACCAGCCCTAACAGCAGTGACCTTGTCAACAAAAAAGGAAAGAAACTTGTTACAGTCATTAACTGAATAAACAGGGGGAGCCGAACTAACAGGATTAACTATACTGTCTATTGTACTGAAGAGGATCTTTGGATTGTTACTATTGGAGGAGATGATATTGGAAAAATAAGAAGTTCTTGCCATTTTTATCATATTGTTAAATTCAATTAACAGTTCCTTAAGGTACAATCGATGCACCTCAAGTTTAGTGGACTTCCACAGTCTTTCCACCCTCCGACATTTACGTCTAAAACAACAGAGATCATCATTTAACCAGGAGGATGAATTAACAGCACGGACAGTCCTGGTTTTAAAGGGAGCAACTACATCTAAGATGCTTGAACAGTGTGAGTTAAAAGAGCAGACCAAGCTCTCAGTGTCATCATCAGAGGATAAAAGTACACTGCTGTCAAAGGCAGCAGAAAATTTCACAGCTGAAAACTGGTCAATGACACGAGAGCATTTTACCCGCTTGCCAGTGTAACAGACTGATTTAACTGATAAATTAAAAGGAACACAAAAATGGTCTGACACAAGAAGCTCCTCAGTCTGAACATTATTCACATTAAGACCGAGTGTAAAAACAAGATCAAGTGTATTTCCTTTTATATGCGTAGGGCCAGATAGACACAGAGCAAAATTAAATGATTCAATAATACCCAAGAAATTCACTGCAAAATTGTCATTGGGATCATTAATATGCAAATTAAAATCTCCAAGTAATAAAATCCGCTCAAATTTAATAATAGAAGTTAAAAAAAATCGCTAAACTCAGATAAAAAGGAGGCATTAACTCCTGGAGGGCGGTAAATTAAAACACAATAAAATGGGTTTGAGGAGCCAATTTTTAAAATCATCAGTTCAAATGATGAAAAAGTTCCATGGCTCACCGTCCGTGTAACGAAGCGGCGCCGGTTCACGATGGCCAGACCACCGCCGCAGCCTGTCAATCTTGGAGCACAGGAGAAGGTACAGTCCGGTGGACAAAGTTCAATTAAGGAGGTAAATTCCTCACTTTTCTGCCAAGTCTCAACAAGAAATAAAAAGTCCAGCCCTGCAGTAATGAATAAATCATTCAAAAACAATGATTTATTTGAGATGGAACGTGCGTTAAGCAACGCCAGCTGGATGGGCTCTGTAACAGCAGCAGTCTCGCCAGGAATGGGGACCGATGAAAGTTGACGTAGGCACCCGCTACCTGCAGGGGATTTGCTGGCTCGGAGCAGGGAGAAGGCCGGTTGGCACGGTAGAACAGGGAAAACAGGCCGGAGAAATGATGGCCTCACTTCGGGCACACCCGAGGGCCAGGATCCAGGAACGAGGCCAGCTGCAGAATTAGGAGAAAACGAGGTGGAGCGAGCGAGACGGCAAAGCCGAGCAAGCCTTCTGGATTTCACCGCGGCACCTGCACATCTTCCCCGAGGTTTGGATTGCTTTCTGCCAGTATAACCACAGCGGGGATCCCAGGTACCAACAGGAAGTTGCAAACGCAGAGACCAATGGAAGAATCTTCCCTCCTGATTATGACAGCCAAACCCCACCATGGAAGATCGAATATCCAGCAGCACTTGGCGATCATAAACAATGGCTGATTGCACATAATCCAGACACAATAACACAATCAAAAACAAGAGGAGACGACCAGCAGCCAGAAACACAGGCGGCGCGGCCATCTTGGAAAATTGTTGTTATGGGTGCTGTTACTTGGGTGCTGATACAAAGGGCTCAGCCAGGACAGGATCAATAATGGCCTGAGGGATTGTCACCACAATGGCTGGAGCCTGTACCGTTTTATCCTTATTCACTACATCTGTAGTTGACAATGTACTGTTGTAAGTTATCTCCCATTAGCCTTGAGTGTGTGATTGTCAGCTATAAGAAAGCTACAAGCAGTGGTTGTGTTGTGATAAGTGAGCTGGGTAATGGGACTCATGTGTTGCAGTGTAAGTAGGTAGTAAACAAAATCGTTCAAAGTTAGGAGACATCCTCATCCATACTTGTTGTATTCGGGCCTCTACAGCTTCTAACCTTCACAATTATCCTGACTACCTTACCGTAATTAGCATGATGTAAATAATAATGCAGGAATACTATAAGTCTCACACCCCTGCGTGTGTGTGGTGAGCTATGTATGATTCATGTATTATCAGTAGCACCTTGTGTTTACAAATAATCTGTGATAGCGCAATGGTCTTCTTCGTCATCATCCTTCATCTTGGGGTCTTCAGCTCCTTCTCTGGACTCAGCAATTGGTTTCTATGAGGAGGTATGAGATGTGCAAGATTTGCTGATGACTACCACTGTGGAAAATTGCATTTGGAGATTCAGCTCATTTATCAATATATGTGATCCTGGCATACAATGAACACAAAGTTAGAGCTTCATTAATTCCTGCAGGCCCTGCGTCATCAGAGTGTTTCCTACAGGACTGATGACGCTATGACATCTGCTGCTTTTGGTTTTATGTCCTGGTTAACACCTTTCTGGGCTTCTGAATATATGGTCTATAGTGTCATACTCTGCTCCTTTTATTAGCTCTACATCTGTTTAACCTTTTACCATAACAAATTTAGAATTTGCTTCAAATTTTCTCATTCCCTCATTTGTTAATGTTAAGATTGGTCATGTAGGAGATTTCTGGGTGTCAATATGCACAGCCTTTTGTGCTGTGGTTACCCAGTTAAGAGACAATGCGCATGTTTCTAATTTAGGAGAATATTCTATATTAAGGTCAGGTGTTGGTTTTCCATGGATGGCTATAGTCCCCAGTAGAGGTGACAAAATGTCCAACATTTTCCAATCCATGTGTTTGGGTCTAACCAGCGGGATGTGTGGAACCCCCCATAGGTTGAAATGTCCCTTTTATCCTTTTCAACTAGGACAATGGATGCTTCCACACATGTCCTTGTTTACCAGTCCAAGTTTTATGACCAATCTGGAGGATGGATTTGCAAATAATGGTTGTTCATAATTTGGATCAGATCCGTTCAATGGCCTATAGTACATGGGGTACAAAGCTACTTTTACAGATGTTGATAGGTATTCTGCTGGTAGTTTGCTATTTGCAGAATTTAACTGTTACTTTTACTGACTTTGAAAAGTACTGTGTGCCATTATCCGGAGTTGCTACTTTATATGCACCTGCACCATACAAATTTAATCGAAGTACCTTGAACCTCAGAGTCAGGTAAATGGAAGATGTCTGCTATTTTCTAATAATTTAATTTTTGCTGATTTTCTGTATATGTGTAGAAGTGAGTCCACTTATCTGTTTTAGTCTTAAGCATGCAGTCCAGTTTTTCCATGGTGGGTGTGGATCATGGGCGCCTCCCCCCTGCCAGCAGCCGGTCTCGCCATCACTCAGTTTCCATTGTGGGGCATGCTCCCTCCTCCTCCTCCTCCTCCTCTGCTGTCCTCCCCTCCTCCTTTTGGCTTCCTTTTATAAAAGAAACAGATTCATGGGGAGTCTCAGGCTCCCTGTGTGTCAGCCATTCCATAAATAAGTGCCGGTTTTTCCTTCAAATTTTATTTTCCTTTCTTATCTAGGTTTCCAACTTTGGGTCAAGAAAGGAACTGATTCAAAGACTTTATTTAATTTTTGCTAATAAAGACAAGATGGAATGATAAGATTAATTCTCCACAATGCAAACAGATATTCTTTGTACTGCTGTAATTGAATGCTGTGTGAATTTTTTTGTGTTGTACTGCATACACCTTCATGCTGCTACTGATTGTTGCCACTCAGTGTTTATCTGCCAAGAGTTCTGTTCGGTGACATCCTATGCATACCTTCTATTGGGGAGGAACATAAGAATGTGTGTTAGACTGACTTTAAATAACTGAGTATACAGTAAAGCTATAATCTTTGCTGTGATTGTTTGCTCATTACTTAATGTTAATATTCACAATTAAAAATGCACTGAAAGAATGGTACCTAATGCCGCATTTCCGCTTTAAGTACTTGGAAACATTTAAGATGGCTGCTTGTGTTTGTGCTATATATGAACAGTTTTGATGAAAAGCCTCAAGTCTTCAAGAAAGCCTCATATAGTCACCACTAAGTAGTAGTTTAGAGATAAAGCATCTGTCCCACAACTGGGAGGCTGGCCTTCAAATCCTAACTGGGCCAGTCTTATAATTTATTTTTATTTGCACAGTGAAGTGTCTGTTGTGTTTCAAAGACCTTAGACACAACTATAACATCATTATGCTGAGGCACGATTGTGCCCTGCATGAGAATAAGGACAGAGGTGAATGTACTGGGAGAGACAGAGACTTATCTATCCTACTCTGTACAAACTTGCAGTAGCCTTCCTTTGCACACTTGCATCCTCTGTGCTCAGAGTATTCTCCAAAGCTGGAGAAACAATCTAAAAAAAAAAAAAATTGCCTTAGTCCAAAGACTGATGAAAAGTTATTTCTTAATCAAAATGGATAAGTACCACAAGCACATTCACTGTAGTCACCTGAGTTTTATTATTTCTTTTTTCCCTTATGATAACTGAGAGTTCGTAAAAGACATTTATTGAAATGGGAAAAAAAAAAAACACATTAATCCAATAATGCCCTTGAAAAAATCTGCATGTTGTATACGTTGTTGTGTAGTGAGTATGGTGTGTGTGTGTGTTGCCGTACCTGCCCCAAACGTGATATCAGGCGGGCATGGCCACTCTGTATATAGTTCTTGGTATTCTCAATAAAGAGGGGATTTGCTGCATGACAGAAGAGACTCCAGTCCCTCATTCCTCATACATAACATTTTGGCGACAAGAAAAATCAGGGGAGTGTACGGCTATCTCCACTCCTGCTACTGTTTCTGGAAAATCCGGGCGAGCCAGTGGTCCTGTGGCCGGACTGGCAGGCCATGTTTAGGGATTACATCGGGGCTCTAGGCCTAAGTGGACTCGACGGGAGATGACAGCGAGCGCTTCTGGCCCACCATCTTGGCACCGAAGGCCAAAGAATTCTCGGTACACTGGGTGAAATGGAGTACTATGAGGATGCTGGCTGAGCACTTCACCGAGCAGATGAGGACCATAGAGTTGTGGGTAGCAAGTGTGTTGGCGCCAAATGGAGCTAGACTAGTTAGCTCAGGGAAGCTAATGGCTCACTCAGTGCCCATGGGCAAGTTAGTCACAAAGCTAACTCCCAAAAGAGAGCTCCAGGATACCAGCTAGGCATCGAGGTGGGACCGGGACATCCTCAGTCACTGAAGTCGGCAGGCCATCCACTAAGCACAGAAAAGTGCGGGATCAGAGCGCTGATGAGTTGGACTGCACGGTGTGCGACAACAGCAGAGAGGGAGAGCAGCAGGAGTCATCCCCACAGCTGGAGGCTAGGCAGCGGGAGAGCGGGTCCATGCAGGCTGAGAGCACCGAGGGAGAGCAGCTGCAGCCAGGCACAGAGACAACACAGTGGAGCGCCTGGGACGTGGGTGTTGGGAGTAGCGACGAGACGCCTGGGTCAAAGGGTGATGCCGACCAGAGCGAAGCTGAGAGCCCTGGGAGAGAGCAGCTATGACTGAGCACAGAGACAGTGCAGCGGAGCACCTGGAACGAGGGTGCTGGGAGCAACGGTGAGATGCCTGGGTCGGGAAACGATGCTGGCGAAAGCGATGCTGTGAGCCCTGGGAGTGAACAACAACAGCCATGTGCCATGGAGGTCGGGTAGTGTCTCAGTGCCAGAGCACCACATGCCTTGGACAAGGGCGTTGGGCAGTACATCGAGGCACCAGAGGCAGCGAGCGGAGCCGACGGGCGGGCTTTGGTTTTCCCCAGAGTGCGGCTACAGGGGGCCGGCGTGTTTGGAGCCACGACAGCAGTGTTGAAGACGGTCGGGAGCAGACCAATAGGCAGCACTGCGGGGCCAGAGGGGAGAAGCAGTTAATGGCGAGAAGGGACATTTTCACCGGAGAGGATGGTTTTGATCCCGGAGGCAGACGGCGGCCAGGGGCCTTCATGCTGTGGGGCTGCCCAGGACCTTCAAGCCGGTCTTATCTTTGGCGGCCAGGGGTGTGCATGATTTGGGGCTGCCCTGGTCCCCTAGGCCGGTGTTACCGCTGGCTGCCGATGGACACAGGTGTGACTTAAATACCCTTGATGTAAATATGTATATATCCTGCTGGTGTGCATGGGAGTATGTATGTTATGGGATTATTTTACTTATTTTGTGTATATTAAAAAAAAACAAACACTGGTTTTAGTTGTTTTGTGTGAATGTGATAGGTCATTCTACTACAGTTCATGGTTCCCTTTTCCCTTAGTGCATGATTCGGGTCCTAAATTGGGGAGGGTCTCGATTGTGTGTGTGGTTTTGCATTTTTGTAAGGGGGAGGGGAATTGTTTTGTAGTGAGTGTGGTGTGTGTGTGTGTGTGTGTGTGTGTGTGTGTGTGTGTGTGTGTGTGTGTGTGTGTGTGTGTGTGTGTGTGTGTGTTGCCATACCCACCCCTAATGTGACGTCAGACGGGCACGGCCACTCTGTGTATAGCTCTTGGTATTCTCAATAAAGAGGGGATTTGCTGCATGACAGAAGAGACTCCAGTCCCTCATTCCTGATACATAGCATACGTGTTGTCCACTAGATGGACTAGTAGAGAAAATGAAGTTTCACATGAGGCGTCGTCTATATGAGCCATTTTGATGAAAGGCCTCAAGTCCTCTAGAAAGCCTCATCTGACCATCACTAATTCAACCATCACACTTAATGGCCTAACACAGAGGTGTCCACTCATGTGCCATGGTGGGCCAAGACCCTGCAGGTTTTCTCTTCTACCCAGTCTCTTCAGGTGTTTTCACAGATCAGCAATCAGTGGGAAGAAGTTCAGTGAAATCTGCTGTTGAAGACACTGGTTGGAGGTAAAGCCTGCAGGGTCCTGGCCCTCCATGGCACATGATTGGACACCCCTGGACTCTAACAGAGGTCAGAATTATCCCACTTTTGCCCTTAACAAGTGAATCCCTGTGGTAAGGAAGGAAGGAAGAAAGTTACTTTATCTATTTTGCATAAATGTTTTGTCATAATTTTAAAGTCTCAAAATTTTCCAAAGGTGCAAAACTTTGAGAAAAAGCTACACAAAATAATTACAAGGAAAAAAAAACATCACAAACATATGTACAATAAAAACTTCAAATTTACTGGAATAATGCAACAAATTTATAGGGATGACAGACCATTTATTTAAAATGTGTACTAAACTAATGTGAGAAAAAAATGCAAAATTACAAGGCAAGGCAAGTTTATTTGTATAGCACATTTCGTGTACAAGACAGTTCAAAGTGCTTTACATAAAAACATTAAAGCATTAGAGCAAGTTGCAAAAGGAATACATAAGAATTTAAAAGCTAACTCAAAAGTAAATTAAAGAGAAACAAAGCAGGCTAAAATAAAATACAACAGAAATAAAAATTTACAGTGCATTGTATGAGTCTACTGAAGGGCCATGGTAAATAGGAGATGTTTTAACCTGAATTTAAAGCAGCTGAGAGTTTCAGCAGCCCTGATTCTTTCTGGGAGTTTGTTCCATATGTGAGGGGCATAAAAACTAAACGTTGCCTCACCATGTTTGGTTCTAACTCTGGGCACAGATAGTAGGCCTGCCCCTGATGATCTAAGGGCTCTGGGTGGTTCATAATGGACTAGCAGATCTGAAGTGTATTTTGGCCCTAAACCATTCAGAACTTTATAAACCAACAGCAGTATTTTGAAGTCTATTCTTTGACAGACAGGAAGCCAGTGTAAAGATTTGAGAACTGGAGTTATATGAGCTACTTTCTCGGTCTTAGTGAGGACTTGAGCTGCCCCATTCTGAACCAACTGCAGTTGTCTGATGGACTTTTTAGGGAGACCTGTGAGGACAGCAGTACAGTAGTCCAGTTTACTGAAAATAAATACATGGACAAGTTTTTCTAGATCCTGCTGCGACATCAGACCTCTAACCCTCACTATGTTCTTTAAATTATAATAGGCTGATTTCACTACTGTCTTAATATGGCTGTTAAAATTCAGGTCTGAGTCCAGAACCATACCCAGATTTCTGGCTTGGCTGTTGGTTTTTAGCATCATTAACTGAAGCTGAGTACTAACTTTGAGTCTTTCTTCTTTGGCTCCAAAAACTATCATTTTGGTTTTTGTCTTCATTTAACTGAAGGAAGTTCTGGCACATCCACTCTTTAATGTGATCAGCACATTTGATCAGAGTTTTAATTGGACCGTAGTCTCCTGGTGAGACAGTTATGTAGATTTGTGTATCATCTGCATAATTATAGTAATATACTTTGTTGTTTTTTTATGATTTGAGCTAGCGGGAGCATATAGATGTTGAAAAGCAAAAGTCCCAAAATAGAACCTTAGGGAACTCCACAGGTTATTTTTGTTCGCTCGGATTTGTAGTTACCTATTGACAGAAAATAGTCCCTGTCTTTTAAATAGGACTCAAACCAGCTAAGTGCTGTACCAGAAAGTCCCACCCAGTTTTTTAGCTGGTCTAGTAAGACGCTATGGTTGACCGTGTCGAATGCAGCACTGAGGTCCAGTAGAACCAAGACTGAAATGTTGCCATGATCTGTATTGAAGTGGATGTCATTAAGGACCTTAACTAGAGCTGTCTCAGTGCAGTGGTGTGGCTGAAAACCTGACTGGAAGACATCAAAACAGTTATTTTGTCATGAGCCGAGTGCTGGAGTTTTCTGCCAGACTTGGTCTCATGACTTCTTCTTCTATTACTCATCTGTTGCATCTTACGCCTTTTGGGTTTATGTGTTTTTATTTTCCTGTTTGTGTTAGTGTCATATTTTTATTTCTGTATTTATTTATATTTATTTAGTATGTTATCTTTATTCTGTATTTCTCTAGTGTTTCCTTTTTCTGTTGACAGCTGTCAGGGGCATGAAGCTTGTGTGGGTGTGCCCTGTTGGCTGTCAGTTGGGTTTGCTTCCTTCTCATGGCCAAAGCAGATTCCAATTTTGTATCATTGCTTTCTCCTGCCCGTTCAGGTACCCACACCTGTTGTTTATCTTTGTTAATGGTTTAATGCGTCGCCACCAGAGCTCTGCTTCGCTCTGGTGCATATTTCTGTAAGTAAGTTTTTTCTCCTTAATTATACTTTGAGTTCTAAATGTTCTGTTGAACTTTGTGTTAGTTATTTTTGTCAATAAATTATCCAAACTCACAGTTAGCGCGTGGGTCTCAATTGTCTGCCTTAACCCTTGAGCTGTGTGTTTTCATGTGCCCCTAGTGGCAGAGCACGGCGCTGCGCCTGTCAACTGATAATAACATGCCAAACACTCCCCAGCTGGACTGAGGATTTGAACTGATCATGCCAGTTCACAAGGTGGCAGGCACGCGTTGGAGGACTCATGGATGACACGCAATACACCAAAGAGGAAGAAATCCTTCCTCTTCTTCTTCGTCTTTGATATTACAACACAAAATGGACGGCAGCCATAGTTGTGGACATATGTGGTTGCAGATGGAGCAAATTCGGAGAATTTGGTCCCGAATTTGCCAAATATGGCGCATACTTAGGGCGCATATATGGTATTCATATTCCCCGCATATACCTAGTAGGCATGACGGTGCATATTCTGGAAGCTTCACGTCTTAATGGCCAAAGAGGACCTGACCCTGCAGAGACCTACGGGAGGTGTGAAGTTGCTCTTGCAGGAGACGGGAAGTTGGAGAGAATGTCCCAGCAGGAGCCCCGGAGGCTAGAAGGATGAGAGACAATGGAGACGCCAAGGAGCCTCGGGGGCTGTATGTTTACTAAAGGACTGTGGGGGTGGGGGAGTGTTATTTGATGTTGGGGGTTTGTGACTTTGGAGAGTATAAGAACTGTGAAGGACGATTGTTCTGCCTCTTTTCTGAGATTCTGTGCTTGTTAGAGGATGTGACCTCTCAATAAACCAACCCTGAGAAATAAACTCAGTCTCGTCTGTGAAAGGCATCCTCTACACTGGTGACCTACGACAAACTATGGCCGGTGGCGACGATTTTCCCGCACCGGATTCTTCAGGAGCCAACCGGATTAACGCAGCTACCACACTACAGCTGCCCAATTTCTGGCAACATAACCCGCGCTCCTGGTTTACCACTGTGGAGGCGCAGTTCCACCTTCGGGGAATCTCAGCAGACGCAACGAGGTTCTACCATGTCGTCGCGAAGCTGGACAGCCTCACAGTGCAGCGGGTGGAGAGCCTGACCAACCACCCGCCCCAGCACGACAAGTATGGCGCACTGAAAGCCGCTCTCATTGGAGCTTTCACTCCCTCGCAGGGAGAGCGAGCAGAGAGACTTCTGGCGCTAACAAAAGGGGAAGCAGACAGGCCGGCAGATCTGATGGTGAAGATGATGAACCTGAGAGGCGAAGATGACGACAGTTTTATCTTCGCCCACCTCTTTCTCAGAACACTACCGCCAGCAGTGAGAGTCACCCTGGCCAGCTCACAGCTGCTCAACGACCGTGACTACCACTGGCTGGGCCAGGAGGCGCAGCGGCTCGTCGACGCCCATAGACGACACGCAGCCACGACGGTGGCAACGGAGCTGAACACACCCCCGCGAGACGAGGGGAGACCAGAGGCCGCAGCACCGGACCCACTGACGTCAGCAGCGGCAGAGACCAGGAGAAGCGGAGCAGATGGCACCCTCTGCTTTTACCATCGATGTTTCGCCGAGAGGGCGCGCAGATGCATCCCACCGTGCCGATACAAGCGCCAGGGAAACGCCAAGACCGAGAGTCGGTAGCAGCTGCTGCTCTCGGCGCGAAGAACATGCTGCTTTTCGTGATGGACGCGAATTCAGGGAAGGATTTCCTGGTGGACACAGGCTCCCAGCTGAGTTTTGTCAAGCCTTCCTACGCGGACCTGCTGGCGCCTTCCAGCGAACCCCTGGTGCTAGCGGCAAATGGCTCGACGATCAAAACCTATGGGGAGAAGACGCTCCTCCTATCCTTCCACGGTCGCACCTTCGAGTGGACTTTCGTCGTAGCTGCAGTTAGCAACAACATGCTAGGTGCTGATTTTTTATGCTCAAACAGTGTATTAGTTGATCTTACTAATAGACGTATGGTAAATGCACTATCTTTCCACTCTATCTCCTGTACAGCTCGGGTGGCCCTGCCTTCTGCACATCCCAATGTCACAGCTGCGGGTGGTAAGTTTCATGCACTACTCAATCAGTTCCCAGCAGTTACGGTCCCAACATTTTCAGCGTCGGTAGCCAAACACGGGGTTGAGCACTTCATAACTACCTCTGGCCCCCCTGTTTTTGCAAAAGCTCGGCGCTTGGACCCAGCTAAACTGGCCATCATGCGCGAGGAATTCGCCAACTTGGAAAAACTGGGCATTGTTAGACGCTCTAACAGCCCTTGGTCGTCACCCCTGCATATGGTTCCCAAGGCTGACGGCTCGTGGCAGCCTTGCGGTGATTTCCGCAGGTTAAATAATGCTTCAGCACACGACCGCTACCCGATTCCGCACATCCAGGATTTTTCGGCACATTTGGCGGGGGCGCGCATCTTTTCCAAAATAGATTTGGTGCGCGGTTATCACCAAGTCCCAGTCCGCGCTCAAGACATACCCAAAACGGCAGTAATAACCCCCTTTGGGCTTTTCGAGTTTTTGCGCATGCCTTTTGGCCTCAAGGGCGCCGCACAGACGTTCCAACGCATGATGGATGCGGTGTTGCGCAGCCTCCCTTTCGTGTTCGTCTACTTGGATGATATTTTAGTAGCCAGTACATCCGAGGACGAACACGAACGCCACCTCACAGCAGTTTTTCAGAGGCTGACAGAGCATGGGTTAATAATTAACCCAGCGAAATGCCAGTTCGGGGTAGCGCAAATCGATTTTTTGGGGCACTGCGTTTCTCCAGAAGGAGCGGTCCCGCTGCCCGATAAAGTACGCGCGATAACGGAGTTTCCCCAACCGCAGACAGTTAAAGCATTGCAAGAATTTTTGGGGATGGTCAATTTTTATAACTGCTTCCTCCCCAGCGCGGCACAGCTCATGCACCCACTGTACGCGGCACTAAAGAAACAAAAACCTGCAAATAAGGTTGAGTGGTCCCCGGAACGGGAGCGCGCTTTCTCCCAGGTCAAGTCAGCCCTGGCGAACGCTGCGTTATTGGCACATCCGGTGCCAGCAGCTCGCATGGCACTAACCACGGACGCTTCCAACGTAGAAGTTGGGGCGGTTGTCGAGCAACTGGTAGCAGGGAGCTGGCAACCGCTTGCGTTTTTCAGCAAAACATTGCGCGATAGCGAGCGGAAATACAGTGCGTTCGATAGGGAACTTTTAGCCCTGCATTTGGCCATCCGCCGCTTCCAGTTCTGGCTGGAAGGGCGCTGTTTCACCGCGTTTGTAGACCACAGACCATTAACATTTGCAATGGCCAAGATTTCAGAGCCTTGGTCGGGCCGACAGCAGAGACAGCTGGCCGCGATTTCGGAGTTTACCACCGACATTCAACACATGGCGGGCAAACACAATGTAGTGGCAGATTGTCTCTCGCGCGCAGTTGCAACGCCAGGCCCCCAGGGGGTGGACACGGTGGCCGTGGACGCGGGCCAGGCTTGAGGCGCGGAAGCACTCGCAGCCCCAGTCTGCGTGGGCTTAGATTATGCAGCCATGGCCGCCGAGCAGGTTAGCGATGCAGATGTGCGTGCGCTCCAGTCTGGGCCAACAGGGCTAAGGCTGGAGCACAGGGTGCAACAGATAGGTGTGCCTCCTCTAATCTGCGATGTCTCGCCCCGTGGTCCCAGCTGCATGGCGCCACCGCGTTTTTGATTTAATCCATTCGCTGGCACATCCGGGGGTTCGCGCATCGATCAAAATGGTGGGAGAAAAATTCATTTGGCCGGGGCTGCGTAAACAGGTCAAAGAGTGGGCCGCAGCCTGCGCAGCGTGTCAAAGAGCAAAGATACACAAGCACACGTGGGCCCCCTTAGAACCTTTTCACATCCCGGCCAAACGCTTCGACCACGTGCATATCGACTTGGTGGGACCCCTCCCGCTGTCGCAGGGGTTCACACACCTTCTAACCATGGCGGACCGCACCACGCGCTGGCCAGAAGCGGTCCCCCTGGCGTCAACTACAGCAGCAGACGTTGCGCGCGCGTTTTTAACGGTTTGGGTCACGCGTTTTGGAGTCCCGTCAGACATAACGTCTGACAGGGGTCCCCAATTCGTTTCCGAGCTCTGGTCATCCATGGCACTCAGTCTTGGGGTGAAAATTCACCGCACTACCGCTTATAATCCCCAAGCCAACGGTTTGTGTGAACGCTTTCACCGGTCATTGAAAGCAGCCCTCAGAGCGGCTCTCACCGACACACATTGGGTTGATAAACTTCCATGGGTTTTATTAGGGTTGCGTTCAGCACCTAAGGAAGATTTGCAAGCCTCTCCGGCTGAGCTAGTTTTTGCCCAACCCCTCCGGTTACCGGGCGAATTCCTTCCAGAGAACCCCGCACCAAACTGCCCACCCGCTCAGCTGCTGCAGAGCGACACGGGATCAAACACCCTCCCCGGCCCAGTTCATCACAGTTTCCCACGCGTTTTTGTGCCTAAGACCTTAAAGAACGCAGAATTTGTCTTTGTCAGACACGACGCTCAGAGGCCAGGTTTAAGACCGCCTTATGATGGACCGTTCAGAGTGTTGGAAACTGGGGAAAAACATTTTTTGCTCGATTTGGGTGACAGGAGGGAATTAGTCTGCATTAACAGACTCAAACCCGCTTTTGTATTGGCTGATGAACAAGTGCAGTTAGCCAGGGCCCCCCGTCGCGGCAGGCCACCGGGGAGACACTGTTCTAAGCTTTCACAAGGATGTGCTAACGACTCTAATCCACAGATGCAAGAAAGCTACAGGCAGATCGAAACCTGCTTACAGCAGATATGGCAGGAGGTTGAAGCCCAAGCAGTTGGGAGTGTGATATGTTGTGCCATTTTGCTGTTCTGTGTGATATGACATGATTCTATGCATATTGGGGTGTACTTTGTCCTTATTTAGACGTTTGGGGGGGTTATATGGCGCATACTTAGGGCGCATATATGGTATTCATATTCCCCGCATATACCTAGTAGGCATGACGGTGCATATTCTGGAAGCTTCACGTCTTAATGGCCAAAGAGGACCTGACCCTGCAGAGACCTACGGGAGGTGTGAAGTTGCTCTTGCAGGAGACGGGAAGTTGGAGAGAATGTCCCAGCAGGAGCCCCGGAGGCTAGAAGGATGAGAGACAATGGAGACGCCAAGGAGCCTTGGGGGCTGTATGTTTACTAAAGGACTGTGGGTTGGGGGGGTGTTATTTGATGTTGGGGGTTTGTGACTTTGGAGAGTATAAGAACTGTGAAGGACAATTGTTCTGCCTCTTTTCTGAGATTCTGTGCTTGTTAGAGGATGTGACCTCTCAATAAACCAACCCTGAGAAATAAACTCAGTCTCGTCTGTGAAAGGCATCCTCTACACTATCCAAACTCACAGTTAGCGCGTGGGTCTCAATTGTCTGCCTTAACCCTTGAGCTGTGTGTTTTCATGTCCCCCTAGTGGCAGAGCACGGCGCTGCACCTGTCAACTGATAATAA
Organism: Pholidichthys leucotaenia; assembly: GCA_020510985.1. Lineage (NCBI taxonomy): Eukaryota > Metazoa > Chordata > Actinopteri > Cichliformes > Pholidichthyidae > Pholidichthys > Pholidichthys leucotaenia. The sequence continues at coordinate 98,458,155 of CM035840.1, read as the reverse complement.
CGTGCCAAACACTCCCCAGCTGGACTGAGGATTTGAACTGATCATGCCAGTTCACAAGGTGGCAGGCACGCGTTGGAGGACTCATGGATGACACGCAATACACCAAAGAGGAAGAAATCCTTCCTCTTCTTCTTCGTCTTTGATATTACAACACAAAATGGACGGCAGCCATAGTTGTGGACATATGTGGTTGCAGATGGAGCAAATTCAGAGAATTTGGTCCCGAATTTGCCAACTATGATTCTAAAAAGAGATTATTTAGCTTATGAAGGTAGATGTTTACATGTTCTTATAACACAGGGAGCACAAAGCTCGTTGAGTTCACCTGCTGGAGCCTGGAGTGCTATGTGACTGTATAGCAATTGCCGGTTGCATGTTGTCCTATAAGAGAAATTGCCACGGAATAAAAGAAAAATTAAGGTGGAATAATCAATAACAGTTTGTGTCTGTAGGAGAGAAAGCTAAAATGACCGGGAGAGGACAAAATAGCAACCAGAATGCCGCAAAAAGATGCCAGTAAGTGACGAATGTCTTTGTTTGTATGCAAATTAGATGCGTAAATTTACTCCTATCTGAAACTTTGGATCATATTCTACATCTTTCTAATTGACAGTAAGCCATTATCTCTTACCACTTTCAAGTTATAGCCTTGGAAAGTTGTAACATCTGATCTGAATATTTTCTTGAAAAAAATCTTTACCACTGTTGACCACTAGGGGTTATGTCACAGTTTGGTGACATACACAGATAGAGGCAATTCATGACATATTTAATGTCAGGAAGTTGTACAATTGTTGAAAAACATCTTTTTCTATTATTTTACTAAGAAAGGGGAAGTTTGATATGGGCCTATAGCTGTTCATGAGTGAGGTGTCTAGGTTGCTCTTTTTTAGAAGTGGCTTGATAACAGCTGTTTTTAAGCACTGAGAGAAGACACTTGAATGTAGAGATGTGGTATATATTACTCATATATTCCATACCTGCATACGTTGGAGCATGTGGAAATGTGTGGGGCAACAGACTTGACACCTTCACCCCCTTAGGCGAGGAAAGGTTTTCCCATCACCTCCCAAGACGGAGGGAGGAGTTAACAGGACTAATGGGGATTTAGATAACGGGGGATTTCAGCTTGTGTTTTGCATGTCTTGGATGTGTGCCTGTATTTAACCAGCGAGCTGGGCAGAATTCTTTCTCTTTGCCTTTTGCCAAGCTCTGCACCATGATGAGACAAGATAGAAGAGTTGTTCATTAAAGACCCTGTTTTTGTGATACAAAACCGCCTCGTTATTTCCAGCTCTTCTACACTGGTGACCTTGACGTGAGTATGGACCTGAGGCGTTCTTCAAGCGACTCATCCGTGGCGAATCTGACTTACGCCAGCGACAACGCAGACGAGGGAACAAGCAGACAGCTGTTCCCCCCGGCAGAGGGTACCGAGAGAGCTCAACCGAGCTCCAGCACCGCCGTGAGAGCCGAGGCAAGGCACTCTCACCCGGCGGGCACAACAGTGATGATGTGCACAAACGCCGTCGCTGTTAAACTGCCAGATTTCTGGCGAGAAGACCTGGCCTCTTGGTTTCTCCAAGCCGAAGCCCAGTTCATACTGGCAGGCATCACGGCAGACGATACTAAGTTCTACCATATCGTCTCCAAACTCGACTCCGCCACTTCGAGGTGTGTGCGAAGCTTGATCCAGCGACCACCGGCCCAGGACAAGTATGAGACACTCAAGGCGACCATCGTGGCGAATTACGTCCCGTCGGCGGAAGAAAGAGCCCAAAAAATCCTGGCAGTCTACGGCCACAGAGGGGGCAATCCAAAGACCCTCATGGAGGATTTACTGCAGCTCAAGGAGGAGGACAATGATAATTTCCTCTTTCAATTTATTTTCCTCAGCACGCTACCACCACACATGAGAGGGACACTCGCCAGTATGAAGTGCAACAATCATCAGGACTTCCGCACGCTGGCCAACGAGGCTTATCGACTCGTCAACGCCTGCAGAGATTGGGCACCCACAGCGGCATCCGCAGACCTCAAAAGTGACGCCCCGAACCTTGGAGAGTCACAAACCACGGAGCAGGCTCAACCCACGGTGACAGCAGCACGGCCCAAGCGCAACAAACAGAATGACGTCTGTTATTATCACCACCGCTTCGCCGAGAAAGCCCGGAAATGTGTTCCCCCTCTGCAAGTTTACGATGTCGGGAAACGCCAAAGCCGAGGGCCGTTAACGGTAGCGGTTCTCGGCGAGAAAAATAAGCTGTTATACGTGACGGATGGACACACAGGCAAGCAGTTCCTCATCGACACAGGAGCCCAGCTGAGTTTCGTCATGCCCTCCCACGCAGATCGAGCCATGGGCACCCGGGGCAATGGAGCAGTGGCAGCCAACGGTTCTGACATCGACACGTTTGGGGAAAAGAGCCTGCATCTCCTCATTCACGGCCGCAGCTACAGATGGACATTTGTTGTAGCGGCGGTGAGTTTTAACTTGTTAGGCGCAGATTTTCTGTGTGCACACGGGTTATTAGTTGATCTAGCAAATAGGCGCCTGGTTAATGCACTGTCTTTTGCTTCTATTCCTTGCTCAGCTCGAGTCTCTCCACCACCTGTGCAGGCCAACGTCACCACGGCAGGAGGTAAGTTTGAGCAACTCCTCACCCAATTTCCAGCACTCACAACCCCCAAATTCTCAGCCACTGTAGCCAAACACGGGGTTAAACACTTCATTCCAACAACGGGACCACCCGTTTTTGCCAAAGCTCGCCGCTTAGACGTGGCCAAGCTCAACATAGCAAGGGACGAATTTGCAGCTCTTGAAAAATTAGGCATTGTCCGACGTTCAAAGAGCCCTTGGGCTTCACCACTTCACATGGTTCCGAAATCCGACAGTTCTTGGAGACCGTGCGGAGATTACCGCAGATTAAACAACGCTACAGCGCATGACCGCTACCCCATTCCTCACATACAGGACTTTTCACTACATTTAGCGGGTGCGCGCATTTTTTTCAAAAATAGACTTAGTCCGCGGTTATCACCAAGTTCCAGTCCGAGCTGAAGACATTCCTAAAACAGCGGTTATAACCCCTTTCGGCCTTTTTGAATTCCTGCGAATGCCTTTCGGCCTCAAAGGTGCTGCTCAGACTTTTCAGCGTATGATGGACGCAGTCTTACGCGACCTCCCCTTTGTTTTCGTCTACCTCGACGACATGCTGGTAGCCAGCTCATCGGCGGAAGAGCACGAGCAGCATCTCACTGCCGTTTTTCAGAGGCTAGAAGAGCACGGATTAATAATTAATCCAGCCAAATGCAAATTCGGTGTATCGCAAATTGATTTTTTGGGACACAGAGTCTCCCCGAAAGGGGCAGTTCCGCTTCCAGACAAAATTCATGCGATAGAAGGTTTTCCACGGCCCCAAACGGTCAAATCGCTACAGGAATTTTTGGGGATGGTTAATTTTTACAACTGTTTCCTCCCTCATGCAGCTCAGCTCATGCAGCCCCTGTATGACGCGCTCAAAAAAAAGAGAGCTTCCAACGCGGTCGAATGGACCCCGGAACGCGAACGCGCTTTTGCGGAAGTTAAAAACGCCCTAGCTAACGCCACAATGTTAGTCCATCCAGATCCCTCGGCCCGCATTGCTCTAACCACAGATGCTTCAGACTTGGCCATAGGGGCAGTTGTAGAACAACTTGTCAAGGGGGTCTTGACAACCTTTAGCATTTTTTAGCAAATCGCTAAACCCGACGGAACGCAAGTACAGCACTTTTGACAGGGAGCTGCTGGCGCTCCATTTATCCATCCGCCACTTCCAGTTTTGGTTAGAAGGGCGGAGTTTCACGGCTTTTGTGGACCATAAACCGCTCACTTTTGCTATGGCTAAAATTTCAGAACCTTGGTCGGGCAGACAACAAAGACAGCTAGCTGCGATTTCAGAGTTCACCACAGACATTCGACATGTAGCGGGCAAACTTAATGTAGTAGCGGACTGTCTCTCTCGCGCTGTGGCACCGCCAGAGCACGAGGAGACAGATTACACTGCTTCAGCAGCTGAGCTTTTCTCTAACGCAAACACATATGCAGCACCTATCCATGAAGGGATAGATTATGCAGCCATGGCGGAAGAACAAGGTAGTGATGCGGACGTGCGCGCGCTCCTGTCTGGACCAACAGGGTTAAGGCTGGAGGAAAAAGGGTTGCGCGACGGCGTGCCCCCCCTAATATGCGATGTTTCAACCGGCCGACCTCGCCCGTTAGTACCGGCTGCTTGGCGCCGCCGTATTTTCGACGCAATTCACTCCCTCGCGCACCCAGGTGTGCGCGCCTCGGTCAAAATGGTTGCCGAAAAGTTTGTGTGGCCAGGCCTGCGCAAAAACGTAAAAGAATGGGCAAAAACTTGCATTCCTTGTCAGCGCGCCAAAGTACACAAACACACAAAAGCCCCTCTGGAGCCTTTTCCCATCCCTGCTAGAAGGTTCGACCACATTCATGTCGACCTCGTGGGGCCGCTGCCTTCCTCCCAGGGTTTCACACACCTGCTAACAATGATAGACCGCACCACGCGCTGGCCAGAGGCAGTCCCTCTAGCGGCAACTACAGCGGAGGAAGTCGCTCGCGTTTTTCTAACAAATTGGGTGGCACGTTTCGGCGTCCCATCAGACATCACGTCAGATAGGGGGCCTCAATTTGTCTCAGAGCTCTGGTCAGCCATGTCCAACAGTTTAGGGGCAACAATTCACTGTACCACCGCTTATCACCCTCAGGCTAATGGGTTATGCGAGCGTTTTCACAGGTCCTTAAAGGCCGCCCTCAGAGCCTCATTAACGGACACAAATTGGGTAAATAAACTTCCCTGGGTTTTATTGGGGTTGCGTGCGGCACCTAAAGAGGATTTAGACGCTTCCCCTGCAGAATTAGTCTTTGCTCAGCCTATTAGACTACCAGGTGAATTTTTACCAGAAAACCCGGAACCAGGGCACCTCCCAGTCCCAAGGTTTTTAGGCAGTAACAGACCGGACTCTCTACACGGTCCAGCTCATCACTCCTTTCCGCGAGTTTTTGTTCCTCAAACTTTAAAAAACGCCGAGTTTGTTTTTGTTAAGCATGAAGCCCTTAAACCAGCGTTACGCCCAGTATACGATGGCCCGTTCAGAGTGCTGGAAAATGGTGACAAACACTATGTGCTTGATTATGGGGATAGAAATGAAACGGTCAACATTGACAGACTCAAACCTGCCTTCTTGTTGAGAGACGAACCTGCACAGTTGGCGCGAGCACCTCGGCGAGGTAGACCCCCCAAGGAAAAAGTCTCAGCCCCCAGGCAGGGAACAGATAATCTCTCTCCTTCCCACACTGCAGAGTCCTCACAACAAGGTCCCAGCAGGACGCCTAAACCAGCCTACAGCAGCTTTGGGAGAAGATTGAAACCCAGACTGCACAAGGACTGATTACACCACTCTGCAATTTTTCGCTAATTGTGCCGCAACAGTTTAGGACTGACTTATGATTATACTATGCTGTTATATTTTCACTGAACTCTCTTAGGAGCATGGCTGCTTGGAAGTTTCTTCTGTGACAACAGCTGTAACACGTAGTATGTCTTAGTAATTACCCTAGACTGTAAATCTTTCTGTGTCCTTTCCTAGTTGTTTGGGGGGCCTGTGGTATATATTACTCATATATTCCATACCTGCATATGTTGGAGCATGTGGAAATGTGTGGGGCAACATATGCAAAGGAATTTCACACCTCTGAAAGGACAAAGGAATCTCACCGCCGTGTGAAGACCAATGGCGTCACAGGACGCCATAGCAACAGACTTGACACCTTCACCCCCTTAGGCGAGGAGAGGTTTTCCCATCACCTCCCAAGATGGAGGGAGGAGTTAACAGGACTAATGGGGATTTAGATAACGGGGGATTTCAGCTTGTGTTTTGCATGTCTTGGATGTGTGCCTGTATTTAACCAGCGAGCTGGGCAGAATTCTTTCTCTTTGCCTTCTGCCAAGCTCTGCACCATGATGAGACAAGATAGAAGAGTTGTTCATTAAAGACCCTGCTTTTGTGATACAAAACCGCCTCGTTATTTCCAGCTCTTCTACAAGAGACATATTTATGATCTGTAGTAGATCTGAGGGCATACAATATGAAACTTTAAAAAAAAAAAACCCCGTTGGAAGGGTATCAAGGCAGCAGGTAGTGGATTTCAGATAGTGTATGATGTCATCCAAGATTTTATGATTGATTGGAAAAAATTTCACCATGGGGTACATCTTCTGTACGTGGACACAGAGGAAGCACAAGTCCAGCGCTTGGCATAAGACCACTGACTTTGTCAGTAAAGAAAAAGCCAATGTCACTGCAGGCACGGTTGGATAGAAGTTCAGGAACTACTGACACGGGGATTTGTTAGTCTGTCAACAGTAGTGAACAAGGTGCGTGCATTATTGTTTTTAGCAATGATGCCAGAAAAATATGCTTGACCTGCATTTCTCAGCTTCAAATTATAAATGCTCAATCTCTCGTTATAGATTTCATAATGAACCTGTAATTTAGTTTATCGCCACCTGTCTTCAGCTTTTTGACACTCTTTTTTCAGCTCTTACTAGTTTGGCATTTCTCCATGGAGGTTTCTTTTTAATTGTGACCACCTTCGCCTTAATGGGAGCAACGGCATTGATAATATTTGTAACTAGAAAAGCACTCGGAGAGCGCAGACCTCCGCCAAGCGCCACAGTTCCCCCCCATACAGTGTTTGTGTGTAGGTTTTCAGATTCCTTGACCATGAAAACATATGACTAGCAATTGGATTCACAATGATAGGATTAGTGGTTCAGTAGTAAAAGCATTACCTCCTTGGCGGAGGTAATAAACTGAAGTGTTGCTGCTGTGTCCATCTCCTCCATCTGCAAAGTGCCAGGCTGCGACCTGTCAAGGCATACGTCATGCCTCCCTTATTGGGGGTGGGGGCTTTCACACCTGTACTGACCTCATGCCTCCCTTATCGGGGGTGGGGGCTTTCACACCTGTACTGAGTACTTAAAAACTGTATTTATCGGCAGATGAAAGAAAACTGAAGCAAAAACAAACAAACAAACAAACAAAAACTAAGCAAACAGCAACTGCAACATGAACTATTTCAAACATATTTATTCAAATGTACACTTATATGGACACAATCTTGAGCCATAACTTTTTGGTAATGTGAAAATAATAAGCCAAGTAGCACAAAAAAATTGAGTGCTCTTGCTGTCAGGAAACAATGTTGGCACCAAATCACTGAAGTGATCTGCCACCAATGGGGGTAGATTGTGCTCTGGCACAAAATGACAAACCATCACTTCTGCTAGTGATGCATTGGATTTGGAAGACGTCGGTTCTGTCACTGGCTGAAAATGTTCATCCATCGATCGAATTTGGCTACACAGTTTTTGTGGCGCTGTGTAGCAAAGTGCGACTTCAGGTGGAAAATCCCTGATGCAGTCACTTTTAGCATTAGAGTCACACATATCAGGCGCAGCATTACTGGCGCCGGGATTCCTCTCTGTTCCGGAGCCGCAGGAAGGCAAAAGAAGGTGCGATAATGGCTGCCGTGGGTTTTATTGGGTTTGCGGTCCGCGGAAAAAAGAGGATTTGGAAGCCTCCCCCGGCACAGAGCTGGTTTTTGCGCAGCCCCTATGGCTGGCCGGGGAATTTCTGGCAAATAATCCGGGGCCAGACAGCTGCCAGTGTCAGCTTTTGCAGCGTAGCGCAAACACAGGCACTCTGGCGAGCCCTGCCCCACCACAGTTTTCTGCGTGCTTTTGTGCCTAAAACTTTGAAGAAGGCGGAGTTTGTGTTCATCAGACACGACGACCAGCGCCCTCTATTGCCCCTGCACACATGTTGAAAATGGCCGTATCTCACAATGTTAAAGAATCATTTAAAAAATTCCTGTATGCAGACGGTGTCTGTTTATTGCACTGTCCATGTCAAATAAACAAATAATCATTGTGAATCCAATTGCTAGTCATATCTTTTCATGCTCAGGGAATCTGAAAACGTACACACAAACACTCTATGGGGGGAACTGTGCCGCTTGGCGGAGGTCTGCGCTCTCCGAGTGCTTTTCTAGTTTAATTGTGTTGCTACAAACACTTTTGATTAAGCTGTTATGTTTTTGCCAGGAGGAGGTTATGTTTTTGCCAGGGTTTGTCTGTTTGTCTGTTGGCTAGCAAGATAACTCAAAAAGTTTTGGACGGATTTCGATGAAACTTTCAGGCGTTGTTGGAAATGGTACAAGGAAGAACTGATTAAATTTTGGGGATGATACGGATCACCGTCTGGATACAGGAATTTTTTAAAAGATTCTTTAACATTGTCAGATACGGCCATTTTCAACATGTGTGCAGGCCCAATGGAGGGCGCTGCTCGTCGTGTCTGATGAACACAAACTCCGCCTTCTTCAAAGTTTTAGGCACAAAAGCACGCGGAACACAGTGCTGGGCAGGGCTTGCCAGTGTGCCTGTGTGCCTGTGTTTGCGCTACGCTGCAAAAGCTCAGACGGGCAGCTGTCCGCCGCCGGATTACTTGGCAGAAATTCCCCGGCCAGCCATAGTAGCTGCGCAAAAACAAGCTCTCTGCCGGGGAAGATTCCAAATCATCTTTTGCCGCGGAGCGCAACCCCAATAAAACCCACGCCAACCTGTCTACCCTGTGTTTGCGCTACGCTGCAAAAGCTCAGACGGCCAGCTGTCCACCACCGGATTATTTGGGAGAAATCCTGTTTTGCCGCGGAGCGCAACCCCCTTTGCTATATTATTCACTTTCTTTTAACCTGTACTCTTAATCTATTTGAAATAAAGATTAATTAATTCATTCATTCAATTGCAACGCCCGCAGCCTGGGACTTTGCAGATTCAGGAGATGGACACAACACCAACACTTCAGTTTATTACCTCCGCCAAGGAGGTAATGCTTTTACTAATGAACCACTAATCCTATCATTGTGAATCCAATTGCTAGTCATATGTTTTCATGGTCAAGGAACCTGAAAACGTACACACAAACACTGTATGGGGGGGAACTGTGGCGCTTGGCGGAGGTCTGCGCTCTCCGAGTGCTTTTCTAGTTTTTCTTATTACCTCCGCCAGGAGGTTATGTTTTTTTTTTTTAAAAGACGATCTGCTCGATATTGCCAGTCATGCCTCGTTCAAAGTCTAAAAGTGTGAAACACAGAAGGCAACAGAGTGCAGAGTGCATGAGAAAGAAAAAAAGACAGGGAGATAACACAGACTATGCGGAGAATCACCGTGCTATTGCTAGTCATATGTTTTCATGGTCAAGGAATCTGAAAACGTACACACAGACACTGTATGGGGGAACTGTGGCCGCCATTACGGAAAATGCCATTTTCGTGAATAACCACTGAACCACTAATCCTATCATTGTCAATCCAATTGCTAGTCATATGTTTTCGTCGTCAAAGAATCTGAAAACGTACACACAAACACTGTATGGGGGGAACTGTGGCGCTTGGCGGAGGTCTGCGCTCTCCGAGTGCTTTTCTAGTTTTACCATTGAAATAACCCACAAGCTCATTTACTGAAGGTGAAAGGGGGGGTGAGGGTGAGAACAAGAAAGCTTGGATGAATGTTTCACTGGTATTATCACTGATGTACCTTTTTTTTTTTTTGATGACCTCTGTCTGGATATTTCTGTTGACATTAATAGCACTCTCAAAGAAAACACAAGAATGGTCGGACAGAGCAACGTCCATCACTATAACCTTAGTGATGTTCAGACTTTTGGAGATGACCAAGTCCAGACTGTGTCTGGCCTTTTTTTTTTCTGTTACATGCTGAGTCAGTCCAAAGTTATCAAGGAAAAACAACAAGAAAACAACCTTGAAGTTAAAAGATAAAAGTTACAAATTCATGGCAAAAGTTACAAATTTATGAGGAAAAAAAATCACATATGTACAATTAGTTATTGAGAATGTAAATACAGAAAGTTTTAAAAAGATTTAATATATTCATTAAGAAAAAGAAAATTAATAAATTGTTGAGACAAAGGTCAGAAAATCACAAGAGAAATGTAGCTCATTTAGAACTAGAAAAGCACTCGGAGAGCGCAGACCTCCGTCAAGCGCCACAGTTCCCCCCCATACAATGTTTGTGTGTACGTTTAAGATAAGATAAGATAAGATAAGATAAGATAAGATAAGATAAGATAAGATAAGATAAGCCTTTATTAGTCCCACAATGGGGAAATTCCAGGATTGCAACAGCACAGGGATAGCAACACTCAGAGCAACAATCAGAAGGCAAGAAAAAACAACATCTAGTAAACATATGTCCATATTACTATAAATGTATATATATATAGACACACAGTGCAGAGCATTATGGTTGGTTGGTGAATGTGCAGCAGAAAGTCTAAGCTCTCTCTCCGCGGATGCAGCGGGCCAGCTGGAAGTCTTTGGGCATGATGGTGACCCCCTTAGCGAAGAAGAGACCACCAGGTGGGCCTCGCTGGTCTCCTGCAGAGCCATGACGGCGAAGCACAGGAAACGCAGGACGGTCTTGAAGTCCTGAGCGATCTCCCTCACCAGGCGCTGGACGGGCAGCTTACGGATGAGCAGCTCCGTGGATTTCTGGCAGCGACGGATCTCTCTCAGAGCCACGGGCCTGTGACGGCGAGGCCTCTTCACTCTGCCGGTGGCCGGAGCGCCTCTCCGAGCAGCCCTGGTGGCTAGCTGTCACCTGGGGGGCTTCTTCCTCCAGTAGATTTTACGGGCGGTCTGCTTGGTTCTTGCCATCGCTCTTTATTATTCTGTCTTATATTTCTTGCACGCCGCCTAAACTCCAGCCCGGCACCCACGTCGTTTTCGCTACAGCTCCCGGTATGTCGAGTTTCCCATTAGCACCGGGCGGCGGCCAAGTGCTAGCTAGCACTAGCTCCTCCCCGCTATAGCGTCTCCCGCTGCAAACCGTGGCTCCGTCCGCCGACCGTCCATCCGTGATATATATACAGAGTGAAAGGTGTAGAAAGAAGAAGGAAGATAAAAAAAAAAAGGCTGTTGCAACGGGCAGCCGACTCGTGTGGCGCCACCGGTCCGGCGGAACCGGAACCGGAAAAAAAGTTTTCAGATTCCTTGACGACGAAAACATATGACTAGCAATTGGATTGACAATGATAGGATTAGTGGTTCAGTGGTTATTCACGAAAATGGCATTTTCCGTAATGGCGGCCACAGTTCTCCCCATACAGTGTTTGTGTGTACGTTTTCAGATTCCTTGACCATGAAAACATATGACTAGCAATAGCACGGTGATTCTCCGCATAGTCTGTGTTATCTCCCTGCCTTTTTTTCCCTTTCTCATGCACTCTGCACTCTGTTGCCTTCTGTGTTTCACACTTTTAGACTTTGAACGAGGCATGACTGGCAATATCGAGCAGATCGTCTTTTAAAAAAAAACAAAACATAACCTCCTGGCGGAGGTAATAAGAAAAAAAATCAATAAAAAAACCAAAAAATAAAACTAAGCTCGACGAGCTTCAATAGCGTCTGAGTCGCTGCATTTCTTCTCTCGCTGCAGCACGGTGATTCTCCGCATCCTCTGTGTTGAAAATGGCCCTGGCGGAGGTAATAAGAAAAAATCAATAAAATAAAACTAAGCTCGACGAGCTTCAATAGCATCTGGGGATAGCCCCTCATCCTGTCTATGCTGCCGTGTACTGTCTCTGTCTTTAGCATGGCGAGAAGCAGCAGGCTGTGGGCTCTCATTCAGTGTATGCTTCATTTTAGCGGCTCTGTCACAAGCTGGACGAGCTTCAATATGTAGTTCAGTGCTTCCTGCTGGTGGAAGCACTGAACTACACATTACCTCCGGGCCCTATCTCACAACGTTAAAGAATCCTTTAAAAAAATTCCTGGATCCAGACGGTGATCCGTATCATCCCCAAAATTTAATCAGTTCTTCCTTGTACCATTTGCAACAACGCCTGAAAGTTTCATCGAAATCCGTCCAAAACTTTTTGAGTTATCTTGCTAACCAACAGACAGACAAACAGACAAACAGACAGACAAACGCTGGCAAAAACATAACCTCCTGCGGCCTGCGGCCTGGCGGAGGTAATAATTTTAAAAAAAATTAAGGAAAAAAATCAATGGAAAGATGATGGAGAATTACTGAGGCAAAACTACAAGGACGTATGAAAAAAAGATGCCAGTTTATGACGCAAAAGTCACAAATTCAAGAAGAAACTGTCAATCCATAAGCAAAAATTTTTCACAAAGTTTCAAATTTCATGAAGTTTCTTAAATCTATAATTTAAAAAGAATAAAAATAATCATAAGAAAAAGTAGGTAATTTGTGCGAACTCTCCAAATTTACATAAAAATTTCCACATTTTCAATTGAAAAAAATCTCTAATTTAGGTGGTAGATGTGTGGGGATTTATTGTTAAGTGCAGTGTGATGACGCTGCTTTCCTGTTGCGTCATCACACCGCCCTATATTAAGGGGCAGCCGCCATGAAGACTTCCTCTTGGGCCAAATGACTCCACTGGGTGCAGTATATGCACGGTGTTCCTAAATCCCTAATAAACACACGTTCAGTGATACATCTCTGTCGGCCTCATTCATTACCAGGTTTGTGGACATAACATTTGGCGACTGAGGATTAACGTATGGAGACATGCGTCCCACCACTCTGTCCCTTCCTTGAGCTCCCGGGCGAGTCACTGGTGCCATGGCCTCGTTGGCTCGAGGCCTTTCAAACATACGTCACGGCGCTGGACCTCGGGAAGCTCGATAAGGTGAGGGCACGTGTGCGCCTTGTTCAGAACCTGGGTATTGAGGGCCAGAGGGTCCTATGGATGCTTGGCACGTGGGACTTGTACAAGGATGTCGTGGAGCTACAAGCTAATCATTTCACTACCCCAGACAGCGTGACTGTTCGGAGAATTATGTTGGTGAGCCTATCCACCAGTATGTCACCGATTTGAGGCAGCTAGCTAGCGAGTGCCATTTTGGGTCACTGAAAGACGAGATTGTGCAAGACCAATTAGCTGAGTACACATGCAACGTTGGACTGCGTGCTAGGCTATTGACGGCGCCTAATGACTTGACGCTAGCTAGGGCTGTTGAGCTAGCTCTCCAGTTGGAGGCTGCCGATAAGCTAGCTTCGGAGCTAAACTGGTGCCAGTCACAGAAATCGCCAGAGCCGCCCACCTCAGCTAATGTTGCGGACCCTGATAGCAAAGATAGCTTGGATGATGATTATGAAACCTATGCTGCTAGCCAAAGGTCTGCCCCAGAAAACCCCGTTTGCAGGGGTTGTGGGTCTGCGACGCACCTCAATAAAGCGAGAGAGTGCCCGGCAAGAGGGAAATGATGCAGCAGATGTGGAAGCTTGAATCACTACGTCAGAGCGCGCCGTTTGTCTGACCCGGAGATCCCACGAAAGAAATCACCCCACCCGCTCTGACAACCATCCACTCGTTGAGTCCCAGCACCAATGAGTATTCATATTGTACGGTGGAGTTAGATGGTGTGGAGGTGCCACTGTTACGGCGGTGTGGTCGATGCTGAATTGGGCCACAATGAAGAAGTTTTTCCCCACCACAGGATTATGAGTAACCCAGCGCCGTTGTATGGCTACGGTGGTAGCAGACTGTGCACTGTCGGGACTGTGGAATTGACTGTTCGTTACAAGTCTAAAGCAATGTTCGACTTCACATTCCAAGTGGCAGCGCGTGGCTATAACATCTTAGGGTGTGACCTGCTCTATGGACTGGGTTTTGCCATCAAGGACAGCGCTGGGAACAAATGGTCTGGTTGTGGTCGCTGGGGCTCGTGGGCTCCGGTGATCGAAGAAGATGTGGTTTGGGTTGAATAGCTAACGGACACCCTCGCTTTCAAGTTGGTCAATTCTCGCTCAGTGTCGGTACAGGAAAGTTTCAGTTCCTGCGCTCAGTGGGAGGTAGTTGAGGGGGCCAAGAGTGAGGGCGGGACACCCGTGCCGACGAGCGACACCATGATAGCACCGGATGCCTTTAGTACTCGGCCGCAGTTGGGTGAGGGGTCTGCTGCTATGACGGCGACCACTGCAACATTCTTAGAAGAGGGTGGGGCACGACCGCTGAGCATGGAGTTACCATATGCTCAGTAGCATGTCAGGCCAAGTAAGGTCCCACTTTGGGTTATGGACTGGGTTCAGGTTTGGGGTGACGAACAACCACGGCAAAGTTGGGCCAGACAACAGCCGGAGAAACATCGGGCGCGCCTGAGGATAGTGGCGAAGTTGGGAGCGGCGTGCTTCCGGTTGTCTGAAGGCTCGATGAGGCACGCTAACCAGCTGCAGTGTGTCCAGGAGGAAGCTCCAGGTGGCGAGGCTGGACGGGAGTTGGTGAAGGTGGTCTGGGATCCGGGTTCCAGCGTTCTTAAGATCAGCCGTTGCCCTGGGGGCGTGTTGCCTCCAGGCTCCCCCCCCCCCCCCACCTGTCCCACCATTCTCCTGAATGACTGTGCTGACAGACTTTATGTGTTTATAGTTCTGGTTTTGGTTTGTTATTTAGTTTAGGAGCACGGCAGTTTTTTTGTAGTTGTTCAATAAAAGACTCTAGTGATATCAGTGGCAGAATAACCCAGTGTGCAGTGCAGGCCGTGTGGTAGTCCACCCACCGTTCCTATTTTAGGTTTTTTTTTGTGTGAGTGTTTTAGGCCTTAGTTTTGCTTTTAGTTTAGTGTGTGGTGGGGGTTCCAAATTAGGGTGGGTTCGATTTGAGTGTGTGGTTTGGGACCTTGTAAAGTGGGGGGGAGGATGTTGTGTGGGGATTTATTGTGAAGTGTGGTGTGATGACACCGCCTTCCTGTTGCATCATCACAGCGCCCTATATTAAGGGGCAGCCGCCATGAGGACTTCCTCTTGGGCCAGATGACTCCGCTGGGTGCAGTATATGTACAGTGTTCCTAAATCCGTAATAAACACACATTCAGTGATACGTCTTCGTCGGCTTCATTCATCACCAGGTTTGTGGACATAACAGTAGAGTAGCCTGAAACTGTACACAGGTAAACGTAGGTTATCTCTGTATATT
Organism: Pholidichthys leucotaenia; assembly: GCA_020510985.1. NCBI lineage: Eukaryota > Metazoa > Chordata > Actinopteri > Cichliformes > Pholidichthyidae > Pholidichthys > Pholidichthys leucotaenia. Next base: position 98,443,068 of record CM035840.1, on the reverse strand, counting down.
ATCGCTCAAATACTGTATACGTACTAAGAGTCGTTACCCCAAAATATTTAGGAAGTTACTGAGATGTGACTTTAGTCTGGACAGTTTGAGGTTTTTTTCCTGAATTTATGGCAGCTTTATTCTAAATTTACTACTTTTTCCTTGTAAATATGAAAGATTTTTTTCCCCACTTAAATAAACTTTTTCCTCATAATTTGTATTTATTGCTTATTTAGGGCTTTTTTCTTGAACATTTGAGACTTTACTCTCATAAATTTGTGAGGTTTTCCTCATAAATTAGAAGTCAAAATAAAATGAGCAAAAATGCAGCATTTTCTGTTATATTATAGGCTTTTTATAGCCTATTAATAGCCTATTTTCTAACCCCCACAACAGGTGAAAACCTCACGTATTCTGAAACCTAAATGTTTGCAGGTATGCATTATACTCTTACTGAATAAATTCAGACAGACCCCAGAACTATTCATAACGTTGCAGAATATTCCAGCTGAGACTGGTGTCATACATCATTATGAGTGTGTTCTCTGTAGAAAAGCTGCATCCCATTCTGTAGTTGGGATGGGGAGGGACCTCTGTGTGTGTGCGTGCCAGGGCTCCAGCGCAGTGCGTGCAGGTACAGGGGAGAGAACCTGTGTGAGAGGAGGGATCATACCATTTATGTGGCGGGGGGGTCATTTTCATTTTTAAAAAAGTTTAAACGACAAACTACTGAATATGTTTTGGATGTTATTTCAGCTTGTCAAAGGCAAACTAAAATTGTATAATCACAGCTTTTGTCACTCCAATTTTTAGGGGGTGCTGAGTTTAAATTTAAGGGTGCTACAGCACCCCTAAAAAATGCCTAACGCCTCCCATGCATACCTCTTATGCCCGATTCAGATTAATCTAACAGGCATCTCTTTGGGAGGACACCAGAACCCCCAGATAAAACCCACACAGGAAGAGAGAGAGCAAACGGTGATGCCCAGGTCGACTGGGTGGTTTAAACCCAGAATGGCTTAGCTGTGACAGGAGTCAGGACCACTGCACTCCTGTGCCAGTTGATATAGAAATGTTGTATAACCTACAGGAACAGTGCTGAGGTGCACATGTGGCTACTGTTAGATGACCAGTGTAGGAGCATGTGAGGGGTAAAAAAATTAAATTAAATCACCCTTATTGTCATTCAACTGTACAACCAATCATGTACAGTAGAACGAGATTGTGCTTTACCTATCTACAGTGTAAATCACACACACCCCAAGTGCAGAATCAGAGGGCCGCTGCCATGCAAGGCGCCGCCACAGAGTTCCCCCCTCCATTCCATTTATTGCTGAGCACCAAGCTGGACGGCAGGAAGTTCCACTTTTTATATGGTCTTTGGCATGACCCGGCCGGGATTTGAACCCCTGCCTCCCGGGTGTGGGGCGGATGCTCTACCAACTGAGCCACCAGGTTGGTACCACCATTGTTTAAATCAATAAACTGTTGTGTACATTTACCCCAGTATTCAGTGAAATTACTGTTCTGTTTATATTACAATTCATTATGCTCTTAATAATGGGAAACGAGAGCGGAGCGGAGCGGCCCGTCATTCAGCTAGCTAAACAGCTGTTCATTAGCTGTTTAGTCAACGTACATCGTCCGGGATCATGGGTCCTAAGAAAGCTCAGCAGACTGAGGAGGTGGGCAATATTAAAAGATCGCTTGACTTCTTGGCTGAAGAGATTTCTGCTGTTAAGCTGCAGCAAAAAAACATCCTGGGCCTGCTCGAGGAGGTGAAAGTGCTGCTGATCCAGAACGCCGAGAAGGACAAGAGGCTGGCGTATCTGGAGAGCAGAGTGTCGGACTTGGAGCAGTACACCCGGGTGAACGGTGTGATCATCACAGGGCTCTACATTAAACCCTGATCATATGCTCGAGCGGTGGCCGCGGACAGCGGAGGGAGGCTCAGTGCGCTGGCGGCCTTCCTGCAGTCCAAAGGAATCCAGCTGGACTGTAACACCATTAAGGCCTGCCACCCTCTGCCCAGGAAAAACAGCAACAAACCGGCTGTCATCATGAGGTTTGTCAATAGAAAACACAAGACTGCACTGCTAAAACGAGGTAGAAAACTGCAAGGAATGAACATTTACATAAACGAGCACCTCACAAAAGAAAACACAGAAATAGCCAGAAAAGCTAGATACAGTGGGGCAAAAAAGTATTTAGTCAGCCACCAATTCTGCAAGTTCTCCCACTTAAAAGATGAGAGAGGTCTCCAATTTTCATCATAGGTATACCTCAACTATGAGAGACAAAATGAGAAAAAAAAATCCAGAAAATCACATTGAAGGATTTTTAATGAATTAATTGGTAAATTCCTCGATAAAATAAGTATTTGGTCACCTACAAACAAGCAAGATTTCTGGCTCTCACAGACCTGTAACTTCTTCTTTAAGAGGCTCCTCTGTCCTCCACTCATTACCTGTATTAATGGCACCTGTTTGAACTCTTTATCAGTATAAAAGACACCTGTCCACAACCTCAAACAGTCAGACTCCAAACTCCACTATGGCCAAGACCAAAGAGCTGTCAAAGGACACCAGAAGCAAAATTATAGACCTGCACCAGGCTGGGAAGACTGAATCTGCAATAGGTAAGCAGCTTGGTGTGAAGAAATCAACTGTGGGAGCAATTATTAGAAAATGGAAGACATACAAGACCACTGATAATCTCCCTCGATCTGGGGCTCCCCGAAAGATCTCACCCCGTGGGGTCAAAATGATCACAAGAACGGTGAGCAAAAATCCCAGAACCACACAGGGGACCTAGTGAATGACCTGCAGAGAGCTGGGACCAAAGTTACAAAGGCTACCATCAGTAACACACTACGCCGCCAGGGACTCAAATCCTGCAGTGCCAGACGTGTCCCCCTGCTTAAGCCAGTACATGTCCAGGCCCGTCTGAAGTTTGCTAGAGAGCATTTGGATGATCCAGAAGAGGACTGGGAGAATGTCATATGGTCAGATGAAACCAAAATAGAACTTTATTGTAAAAACTCAACTTGTCGTGTTTGGAGGAGAAAGAACACCATGCCTACTGTGAAGCATGGGGGTGGAAACATCATGCTTTGAGGCTGTTTTTCTGTAAAGGGACCAGGATGACTGATCCATGTAAAGGAAAGAATGAATGGGGCCATGTATCGAGAGATTTTGAGTGAAAACCTCCTTCCATCAGCAAGGTCATTGAAGATGAAACATGGCTGGGTCTTTCAGCATGACAATGATCCCAAACACACCGCCCGGGCAACGAAGGAGTGGCTTCGTAAGAAGCATTTCAAGGTCCTGGAGTGGCCTAGCCAGTCTCCAGATCTCAACCCCGTAGAAAATCTTTGGAGGGAGTTGAAAGTCTGTGTTGCCCGGCGACAGCCCCAAAACATCACTGCTCTAGAGGAGATCTGCATGGAGGAATGGGCCAAAATACCAGCAACAGTGTGTGAAAACCTTGTGAAAACTTACAGAAAACATTTGACCTCTGTCATTGCCAACAAAGGGTATATAACAAAGTATTGAGATGAACTTTTGTTATTGACCAAATACTTATTTTACAGAGGAATTTACCAATTAATTCATTAAAAATCCTTCAATGTGATTTTCTGGATTTTTTTTTTTCTCATTTTGTCTCTCATAGTTGAGGTATACCTATGATGAAAATTGGAGACCTCTCTCATCTTTTAAGTGGGAGAACTTGCACAATTGGTGGCTGACTAAATACTGTTTTGCCCCACTGTACATGAGAAAGCAGAAAAAGATTCAAAACACCTGGACATCAAACTGTAAAATATACATCAAATTAAATGGATCACCTGAAGAAGCCAAGGTTATTAACATCCGTAATATTATGGAACTGGACAAATGTCAATGATCATTATGATCTGCAGATGACAGCAACAAGAGACAACTGTAGGACACTGAAGGATTATACTCATCTGCATCAGGACATTTAATTACATGAAACAAAAGATCAACAAACAATAACAACAGGAACTGAAAGTTTTTGAATATACAGATCACAAACCCACAGGACGTAGAATATAACATAGACCCTGATAATAATTTATTTAGCTCCATCAATAATAACTGTAGTTACTACACGGATGAACAGTTTAACACAATGGTCATATCTGATTTCAATATTTCTATGATCCACTTCAACAGCAGAAGTCTCTATGCCAACTTTAATAACATTAAACATTATTTACATCAGTTTAAAGAGCCATTCAATATTGTGACAATATCAGAGACGTGACTCAGTGAAGAGAAAGGAGTGGATTTTACCATGGATGGCTATGAATTAAATTATACAAATAGAAAAGTGAAAAAAGGAGGAGGAGTTGCAATTTATGCTGACAAGAGCTTGCAATACAAGGTTGTTGAAAATTTGTCAGTAACTGTGGATGATTTATTTGAATGTATTACAATAGAAATCTGTGTGGACAATGTGAAGAATATGGTCGTGAGCTGTGTATATAGAACACCTGGATCAAACATTGACTTATTTAAGGACTGGATGGAAAAAATGTATGCAAAACTAACTCAAAGTTATGTTCATCTGTGGGGATTTCAATATAGATCTTATGAATTCAAAACAACATAGTTTGACAGAAGAATTTATCAACACAATGTACAGTATGGGCTTACATCCAACAATTACTGGACCTAACAGAATCACGTCACACAGTGCCACACTAATAGATAACATATTCACAAACATTATGGAAAATAATATCATGAGTGGGCTTTTATTGAATGATATCAGTGACCACCTGCCGATTTTTGTTGTCTATCAATGTGATTATAGGAAGAAAAAGTATATCAAAAATATTAAATATAAAAGAATAAGAACTGAAGAACCTATGTATTTACTGGCAAAGGAATTATTAATACAAGACTGGAAGATAGTTTGTGATGAAAATGATATAAATAAAGCATATGATAAATTTTTACAAATATTTCAATCACTGTACAATAAAAACTGTCCTATAAAACAATACAGTGACAGACAACAAAACAAAAATATTCCTTGGGTCACCAAGGGGTTACTAAATGCATGTAAAAAGAAGAATACATTATATAAACAATTCATTAAGTGCAGAACAGTAGAGGCTGAGATCAAATATAAAAGATATAAAAACAAGCTTATTAATATAATGAGGACCTGTAAGAAAGAATACTACAACAGAATATTAGAGGATAATAAAAATAACTTAAGAGGAATATGGCAAGTACTCAATGGGATTATTAGTAACCGATCTAAGAATGCTAATTATCCAGAATATTTTATTGAAAATGACAATTTGATAAATAATATGGAGGATGTGGTCAGTGGTTTCAATAATTTTTTTGTAAACGTTGGTCCTGAATTAGCAAAATCAATAGTGACACCAGAAACAAACAACAGTAGTTCTGTAAATGAAATAGAAGATAGAAATCCAAACACAATCTTTTTGGGTGCAATTACTGAAAAGGAAATTATCGAGACTGTGAGTAAATTTAAGAACAAAAAATCAACTGACTGGAGTGAAACTGACATGACAATAGTGAAAAAAGTAATTGAAGGAATTGTTAAACCACTCATCCACATCTGTAACCTGTCATTTCAAACTGGTACATTTCCAAACAAAATGAAAATAGCAAAAGTAATACCACTATACAAAACAGGAGACAGTCATTTCACAAATTACAGGCCAGTCTCTTTACTCTCACAATTCTCCAAAATACTTGAAAAAATCTTCACTAAGAAAATGGATGATTTCATCGAAAAACACAACCTCCTTACAGACAGCCAGTATGGTTTTAGAGCAGATAAATCTACATCTTTGGCACTGATTGAACTTATAGAAGAAATTACTAGTTGTATAGATAAAAAAAAAAAGTTTGCTGTAGGAGTATTTATAGATTTAAAGAAAGCTTTTGACACCATTGACCACAGAATTCTACTGAAGAAATTGGAAAGGTATGGGATAAGAGGGGTCGGACTGAGTTGGGTGGAAAGTTATTTAAGTAACAGGCAACAATTTGTACAAATTGGTTAGCACAAATCACCCTTCATGGACATCACTTGTGGTGTTCCCCATGTTGTGTTGGGTTCTTTTATAAATAAAGACTGCTGCTTTGGGTGAACACGGAGCCTCCTTTATTGACTGGCTGCAACATTAACACACGAACTCCGCCATATTATTCTCTATCATGCTGTACTCCTGACAACATTCGGTCTGTGTCGCCCCCTAGTGGCTCCACATATGTAATACTTAGATTACACCACATCCCCCTTACTGAAGCCAAGTTGACCCCTTTAGCTGAAAAACAAAATACATTTCCACATGAAATCATTCCTGCTCACCTTGGTCAACTAACTATGATGGGCGATCTAACTTTTTCTAACCCTTTTCTTTTTAAATACTTGTACCATGCGTGAGAACATTTTTATGCAGAAGCCTCTTATATCACATTTTTTCAACATTTCAAGAACTCAAACTCTGCATCTCAGAAATAGCAATACATAATTTTTACAGATCCAGTCTTTGTGGTTTCTTCACTTCTCTGCCTGATCTTGTTCTCATGATGGCAGGTGTGCATTCCTGAGTCTGAGTTTCTGTGGAGGTTTCCTCAGACTGGACGTCCTGTGGAGTCTCCATTTGGCTCTCTGGAGAAGGCATAGGCACTAAATGGCTGCGATTCCTCCTCAGTGTTCCTTGTGGTCCACTGATGACATAAGACCGTGGAGTTTTGTGGACAGATGTCACTGTGCCCTGTGCTTTTGCATCTGTAATCCAAACAGAGTTTCCGGGTAACAGTTTATCCAAATCTCTCGTTCTGTGTCTTTTGTTGAAACATTCTGTTTGCCTCATCCGTCTCTCCTTTTCCATGTGACGAATTTGTTGCAGATTCGGCACGCATGGCTGCAAGGCCTCTGGAAGCATTGGCAGGGTGGTACGAAGTCTACGCCCCATGAGAAGCTGTGCTGGGCTGTAGCCATTTGCCAGCGCTGTGGTTCTGTAGGCTAACAGTGCTCGGTATGGATCACTGGCTTTTTTGATAAGATTTTTGACTGTTCTGACAGCTCTTTCTGCCTCACCGTTACTTTGGGGGTACCTGGGACTACTGGTCACGTGCTCAAAACAGTACTCCTTTGCAAAGTCTTCTATTTCCTGACTTGCAAACTGCGGGCCGTTATCCGTGATCAGTATCTCCGGTATTCCGTGACGTGCAAACATTGATTTTAAATGCACAATGACATTGGCAGAGCGAGTTGGGCTGAGCTGGGCAATCTCTATATACCTAGAGAAGTAGTCCACTAATAACAGGTAGTTTTTGTCTTGTAGCGTGAACAAATCAGCTCCCAACTTCTGCCATGGCCTTTCTGGTAAATCTGTGGGCATTAAAGGCTCTCTCACATTAACTCTTTCCTGTATGCACTTTCTGCATTTGAGTACAATTTCACTAATCTGGTTGCTTAAACCTGGCCACCATACAGCCTGACGGGCACGCTCTCTGCATTTAACCACCCCCTGGTGGCCCTCATGTATCTTATCCAAAACTGCATTTCTCATGTTAGCAGGGATAACTAACCTCGTGCCTCTCAGTAGTAGTCCGTTATGCACACTCAAAACGGCTCTCTCAGACCAGTAGTGCTTCACTGCTCCCTGTAGCTGGTTACGATCCGGCCAGCCTTCTGTGCAGTATTTCATGACTTGTGAACAGACGCTGTCGGACTGCAGTTGCTCTTGGAGATCTGCAAGATATTTGCTGCTTGTAGGGAGTCCCTCTAGCACAGAGTCAACATAAATGTTAGTGTCCTCCATAAGATCCGTGTCTGTGTGAGTAACACTGTTTGTGAGCGGTAAGCATGAGAGCGTGTCGGCAGTGGTTAGACTTTTGCCAGGGATGTGCTTTATAGTGTATGAGTACCTCATTAGGCGCATACGAAATCTCTGTATACGCGGTGGAAGCGCATCCAAAGCTTGTCCTCCCAGTAGACTCACTAGTGGCTTATGATCAGTTTCTAGTTCAAAGTGCAGACCCAGGATAAAGTCATTGAATCTTTCACAGGCCCACGTGAGAGCCAGCGCTTCTTTTTCCAGCTGTGCGTAGCGCTGCTCTGTAGGTGTCAATGATCGAGAAGCGTAAGCAACTGGTGACCACACGTCTCTCTCCTTCTGTAGCATGACTGCCCCCAATCCGTATGAAGAGGCATCTGGAGATATTTTCTGTGGTTTGTTTGGGTCATAGAGCTGCAATACAGGAGCAGAGGACAGTTCTTGTTTGAGATTACAAAACGCATTTTGTTGTTCATGCCCCCAGTACCACATGTTCTTTGTTGAAAGCAAGTCTCTCAATGGTTTGTCCTTTTCAGAAAGGTTCGGAATGAACTTTCCCAGCTGGTTCACCATTCCGAGAAAGCTCCTGAGCTCACTCACGTTGCTTGGCTGTTTCATGTCCTGAACAGCTTGGGTTTTGTCTGGATCTGGCCTCATTCCTTCTGCTGAAACAATAAACCCAAGAAATTTGACCTCTCTTTTGCCAAACTCACATTTTGACATATTCAACGTAACGCCTGCTTTCTCCGCGCGCTTCAAGACAGCGTGCAGTCTTGCGTCGTGCTGCTCCTTGGTGGATCCCCAGACCAGGATATCGTCCATGTGACAGACGACTTCGTCGAGACCCGCTGTAACCTCTGTCACCATCATGTTTTGGAAATGTTCAGGTGCACTGGAAATACCAAATGGCAAACGGTTGAAGTGGTATCTGCCAAATGGCGTAATGAATGTGGTGAGAAAGGCCGACTCTTTAGACAGTGGTATTTGCCAAAATCCCATATTTGCATCAAGCTTTGAAAAATACTGAGCACCTGTGAGCATGCCTAGCGTTTGGTCCACAGACGGGAGGATGTATCTTTCGCGACACACTGACTCGTTTAAAGGTGTCATGTCCACACAGATACGCACCTTTTCTTTGTCCTTTTTGGGAGCTACAACCATGCCACAGCACCAATCTGTTGGCTGCTCCACGCGACTGATGACTCCCAACTTTTCCATCCTCTCGAGCTCCTCTTTCACTTTACCCATGAGCGGCAGTGGCACACGCCTTGGCACCTTGAGTGAAAAGGGCTTAGCATCAGGTTTCAGTTTAATTGTGTATGGCTTTTGGACAAGCCCAAGTCCATCGCATAACTTGGGGTATGCTTTTCTCACTGTCTCTTGGTCTATAGTGTCAATTCTGGCAATTAGTTCCAGTCTCACGGAAGCTGTTCTACTCAGTAGTGCCATGCGCAGATTTTTGACAACATAGATTTTCTCAGTAGCGCTCTTGTCACCGTATGTAATAGTCTCTGTCATAGACCCCAACACGGTTAGTGCAGTTCCACCCGGTCCGTAGAGTGGTTTTTGTGCCTTTTCCAACTGTTCATTTTTCTTCTTGAAGATTTCAAATGTTTGGTCAGAAACCGCTGTGACATCCGCTCCAGAATCTAACCTAAAAGTCACTTTATTTCCTCTCACGTTTATGTCTGCCAGCCATGGATCCTCCCCTAGATCCACTTCACCCAGAAAAAGTCCATCTGCATTGTCAGTGACCTCATTCACAGTTGGGTTGGACCTACAGACTCTAATATAGTGTCCACGTTTTTTACAGTTATGGCATTCCGCGTTTTTAGCTGGGCACTGTACTGCTGCATGTGCTGGTGCTTTGCCACACTTGGAACAAACTTTACTGTCTTGTTTTGTCTGCTGAGGCCTTGAGGACTTAATCTGTTTTTGTTCCTTGATTATGAACTTGTTTGGCTTGGCTTTTCTGATGTGTACCGCATCCACGGCTGTTCTGTTAATGCTAGTTTCACCTCTTAGGTCAGTTTGTTGTTGTTTTATTTCTTCAGATTGTCTTGCCATTGCTATAGCTATAGCTAGGGTAAGATCTTTGTCAAGCTGCATTCTTTCTGACAGCGACGAATCTTTCAGACCCACTACAAGCCTGTCTCTCAAGAGGTCATCATGAAGTGCACCGTACTCACAGTTTTCTGCCAGCGCATAGAGTGCTGTTATGAACGAGTCTACTGGTTCTGCCGGCTGTTGCACTCGCTTGTTGAATTTTGCTCGTTCATAAATCACGTTCTTTCTGGGAACGAAATGTCTATCAAAGGCTGTTTTAACAGCATCGTACTGCTGGCGCTGCACACTCGTTAGCTCGAGCCCTCTTAGCACGTCGTCAGCCTCATCTCCCATGCAATAAACCAGCGTATTTACTTGGTTCGCCTCAGATGAGTTATTCAGGTTACTTGCCAGTCTAAAATGCTCAAACCGTCTTATCCACTTTTCCCACTCTTGGGGTTTCGCAAAGTCGAAGGGCTCCGGTGGTTTAATGGTGAAGGTTGCCGCTGGAGTAGCCGCCGCCATTACCGGATCAATTGGCGCAGCTGCAGCTCTTTGAACTTCGTCTGGCATAAACGCTAGCCGGTTGCAAAGCTGACTTTTCTCACCTCAAAGCGCACCAACTTCTGACACCATGTTGTGTTGGGTTATTTTATAAATAAAGACTGCTGCTTTGGGTGAACACGGAGCCTCCTTTATTGACTGGCTGCAACATTAACACACGAACTCCGCCATATTATTCTCTATCATGCTGTACTCCTGACAACATCCGGTCTGTGTCGCCCCCTAGTGGCTCCACATATGTAATACTTAGATTACACCACACCCCAGGGGTCAGTTTTGGGACCCAAACTCTTTATCTTTTACAGTATATACAGTAAATGACATATGCCAAGTATCAAAAATTCTGAAATTTATTTTGTTTGCGGATGACACAAATATCCTTTGCACTGGTGAGAATTTGCAGCAGGTTTTAGAGGTGGTCACAACTGAAATTAAAAGGTTAACGCAGTGGTTCAACAAAAATAAATTATCTCTAAATCTGAAAAAAACAAAGATTATGTTGTTTGGAAATTATAAAATAAATCATGAAATAATGGTAATGATAGATGATACCAGAATAGAAACAGTACAGGAAAATAAGTTTCTGGGGGTGACGCTAGACAATAAAATCTGCTGGAAACCTCACATCAGTCACATCCGGGCCAAGCTGGCAAAATGTATAGGTATACTGGGGAAAACAAGACACATCTTGGACTATAAATCATTGTTCTTACTATACAATTCACTGTTTCTACCTTATCTTAACTACTGTGTAGAGGTCTGGGGAAACACCTACAGGACCAACCTACAGCCAATATGCACATTACCAAAAAAAGCTATAAGGATAATAATAATGTAGGATATAGAGACCATACCAATTCGTTGTTTTTAAAGTCACGTCATAAAGTTCATGGATTTAGTTCAATTTAAGACAGCACAAGTAATGTACAGGGCAATGAATAATCAACTCCCAACAAATATTCAAAAAATATTCAAAAAAAGAGACAATGATTATAATTTGAGAGAAGACTTAAACTTGACAAAACCTAAGGTCCGAACAACTAAGAAAAGTATGTGCATATCTGTCTGTGGGGTGGATTTGAGGAACAGTCTGGAGCCGGAACTGAAACTATGTACAAACAGAAATCAATTCAAAAATAGGTATAAACATTATTTGCTGAAAGAATATATGTTAGAAGGGTAGTATTTATATGTACGATTCACTATGCTCACTCTGGGACACTATGGAATGGTAGGTGGGACAGTACTGTGTATATCTGTGTTGTTTGGGGCTGGGTTTTGATGTATGGACTGTATGTATGTTGGGATGGATGGGTGTTAATGTTGATATGTACAAAATATAGTTAATTGTTTGCTTGGGGTCTTAAATGAGGTAATTTGTGTACTGTATATTTCACATGGGTTGTATTTATGGAAAAGAGGAGTTGGAGTTAATAAGTGTTCACTTCTTCCTTCTCCCTTTCGAGCACTGTATACTGTCACTTTATCGCACTTGTCATTTGTTTTTTTACTTTTTTGTTCGAAATAAAGTATCTATCTATCTATCTATCTATCTATCTATCTATCTATCTATCTATCTATCTATCTATCTATCCAGTTTGTTTTCATGCTTTACATGCTACACTGATAGAGATGCAGACCTGTGTGTTGGATTCATATCCAAACTGGGGTGGAAGTCAATGGTAAACTCTAAGTGTCTCACTCTCCGTTGTAATGGGAATGTCCAGATTAACAAGAATCAGACCCTACCAATTTTCAAGGTCAAAGGCAGGGTTAAGGTCATTTCATATTTGGATTTTGTATGACATTTTAGCTTATATTCAAATTCTGCTATCACAAAATCTAATGATAAAGGCACAATAAGGCAAGTTTAAAGGTTATAAGCCAGGAAGTGAATCTGAAGCTTGGTGACCGAGTGACTTCAGACCCTACTGATTCTCAAGGTCAACGCCAAGGTCAAGGTCATTTAACATTTGTTACGTGCCCAAGACACCATTCTAACATGTGCACACATGTTCTTACCTTTAGCTCTAATAATAAAATCACTATTGGCCAAAATGGATTTTGACCTTTTGTGACCCGGTGACCTTGACCTTTGACCTTGTGACCCTAAAAACATAGCAATACATGCTAAGCCTGAAGTTCATTGTATATGATGATTGGTGACCCTGACTTCATTCTTTCTCGAGTTAGAGTCCAGAGAGACAGACTGACAAACAGAGGCCCCTATCCGCGTCTCGACTCTGTCAGCATGGGTAATTACTGGTCCAGTGAGCAGCTGGGGCACCAAATTGCATCCATCCATGTTGTATGCCAGGCCATTTCCTGACACACAGCCACCATATTTAGTTGGTAAAGAAACATAAACAAGTCCCTGAACAATGTAGGGAATTTATTGTATTTTCTTCATTGTGGCTCAAGAAGTTTAATATTATATGAAATAAACAGCACTCTTGTCACTTTCAGTGCCTGAAAATGGGTGTAAAATTAAGGAAAAAATTATGTTCAGTTTTAACAATGTTATTACTTGATTTAAATACTGATGTCACTGTTTATCACCCAAGAATCGACTTTTCAAGATTGTCTCCTGGATATCGAAGTGATTTTATTGTTTTTTCTTTCTTCTCTTTCTGTCTTCTTATTCTTCTTTTTTCATCAACAGAATAAGAAAGAATATTGAACTGACATAATGTTTCAAAGGATAACAAATGTTGAAAATCTGTACACCCATAGATAATTTTCTTGTTCATTGAAAGTACAAGTAAACTATTATCAAAACTAGATGAGTCATTATCTCTCCCAAAATTAAAATAGGAGACAGACCTATCAATCAATAAAGATGAAAACTTCTGGACACAAATACGTTTGAACATTTTTAAAATGACTTAAAAACTCTAATTTACAACTCATACAGTACAAAGTTCTACACAGATCTCATTACACTGGACAAAGGATGTTCAAAATGGGCCTGAGTCACACAAATATCTGTTCCCATTGCACCAGCAATGCCCCGGATAGTTAGATGCATGCTATGTAGTCCTGTGCACCAGTCCAAAAGTTCTGGCAGGCATAGCTTGGGTGTCATATCTCAACCTCTCTCACACTTGGCATATTGGGTGATTAAAGTGATATAAAAATAGAGGTAAAGTTGTCACACATGGTTCTCACTGGTTTATGCATCACTAATGAATGAATTTATTTTATTTATGAATGAATGAATTTATTTATTTCGGATAGTACATTACAGGTTAAAAGAAACTGTATAATATAACAACAAGGTCAAATTAGACAAAGACTCCTTCTACTATACAATTCCACGTGAGTTATCCGAAATGGGTGATGGCTGAAGCCGCAGCTTATATTGCCCACCCATATTCCATCCAAGAATTCAAAGGAGAAAAAAGAGAAAACAAGACAAGAGCGATTACAATTTAAAACAAGGCTAAGACAAAATATGACTGAGAGAAAAAGAAAACTGAGCTAGTCTAAGTTAAGCGGTTACTATTCAAAAACAAATCTAAGACATAGTGTCACAGAGAAAAAAGAAAAACTAAGCTATAACACAACACAGGCTGGAAATGTCAATCCTTATGTGAGTTTACATGTCGTCTTGTAAATATGTTTGGAGTATTTCTTCCTTTAGTTTTTGTTTAAATTGTCCAAGCTTTGTACATGATTTTAATTCAGGTCCAAAATCGTTCCATAATCTGACACCTTGCACTGAAATACAGTGTTGCTTGGTAATTGTTCTCACTGTAGGCTTTTGAAATATACATGTTCCTCTGAAGTGATATCGTTTCTCCCTTGTTTGGAACAACTTTTGGATATTTGCGGGCAGTGATAGATTCTTCACTTTGAACATTATTATTGCGGTTTTAAAGTCGATCAGATCTTTCAACTTGAGAGTTTTTTGTTTAAGAAAAAGTGGGTTTGTTGGTTCCCTGTAAGCTGCTTTGTTGATTATTCTAATAGCTCTCTTTTGAAGCATAAAGAGTGGATATATGTTTGTTTTATATGTATTTCCCCATACTTCATTACAATATGTCATGTATGGGAGTATTAATGAATGATACAAGGTGTATAGTGTGGGTTGATTCAGCAAATTTTTCACTCTGTGTAATATTGCAATTGATTTGAATACTTTACCTTTTATATAATTAATATGTGGCTTCCAACACAGTTTGTTATCAATTATTACTCCAAGGAATTTAGTTTCGGATACCCTTTCAATCTCTACACCATTTACACTGAGTTTGGGTACTGGGTAGTTGTGATGGTTGTTAAAGACTATAAATTTTGTCTTGCTTAAATTGAGCGTTAATTTGTTTGAATCAAACCACAGTTTCAGCTTTCCTAATTCCTTTCCGAGTGTATCCAGAAGTTGTTCCAAGTTGTTTCCACTGCATAGCAGGTTAGTGTCATCAGCAAACAATATTAAGTCCATTTTTTCTGAAACTTTACATATATCATTTATATACATATTGAATAATAATGGTCCCAAAACTGAACCCTGTGGGACTCCACAGGTGACCTTTAGTAGCTCTGAGTTTTTGTTGTTAACACATACAAACTGATATCTATTCTTTAAGTAACTTCTTAACCAGGACAGTGCTACCCCTCTGATACCACAATTTTGTAGTTTCTTTAATAATAGATTGTAATCTACTGTATCAAATGCTTTTTTAAGATCCAGGAATACTCCAACTGAATACTCTTTATTTTCAATGGCTGTTGATATTTTTTCTGTAAATTCCATTAAGGCATATGCTGTTGTCCTTTTGTGTCTGAACCCATATTGCTGCTCACACAATAAATCATTCTTCAGTATGAAGTTGTCAATTCTCTCATAGAATATTTTTTCAAGTATCTTGGAAAATTGCGGTAATAGTGAAATTGGTCTGTAGTTGGAGAGTTCCCCTCTGTCGCCTGTCTTGTAAATCGGAATTACTTTAGCTATTTTCATTGCATTGGGAAATATACCTGATTGGAGAGACAGGTTACAGATATACGTCAGTGGTTTCACTATGTATTCGATAACAGTTTTGACTAGTAGCATATCAATACCATCGCAGTCAGTAGATGTTTTACTTTTGAACGATTTAACAATTTCAATGACCTCTCTTTCGTCTGTGTTCTTTATGAAGATGGTGTCTTTTACAGCAGTGTTATTGCATATTGAATCACCTGTTGGCACCGTAGTGGGTATTTCTCGGGCCAGTTTAGGTCCAATGTTAACAAAAAAATTATTAAATTCATCTGCAGGTGAAGCTATATTCACATTCGGAGTCGATTTATTATTTTTTGGAGTGTTAGTTGGGTAGCTGGTATTTCTGCTTTTATTTCCAAGGATACTGTTGATTATTGTCCATGTATTTTTAATATTGTCTTTGTTTTTTTCCAGTTCTTTACTGTAATAGTCTCTTTTACTACATCTTATTATATATGTTAACTTATTTTTGTATGTTTTATACCGCTGCTCTGCTTCTTTTGTCCTTTTCTTTATGAAAGCTTTATATAATAAATTTTTCTTTTTACACGCCTTTTGTAGTCCTTTGGTTAGCCATGGTTTGTCAGTAAATTTGTGTTTAAGCTTTTTTTTAACTAATGGGCAGTTTTTTTCATAAAGAGTGGTTACAATGTTTGTAAATGTGTCATAGGCTTCATTTACATCTGATACATAGACTTCTGTCCAGTCTTGCTTCAGCAAGTCCTCTTTAAAAGAACTGATTGCGTTTGGTGATTTGTGTCTGAACGATTTTGAGATTTTTTCTGGGTTGGGCCCCGTGTGGCCATGGATAAGTGCAAAGATTGGCAAGTGGTCGCTTATATCATTTATCAATAATCCACTTTCTATTTTCTTGTCGAGAACATTGACAAACAGGTTGTCAATAAGTGTAGCAGAGTGAGCTGTGATTCTACTGGGATGTGTTATTGTGGGATATAGACTCATGCTGTACATAGAGTTCATGAACTCTGTAACTACATTTTGTTGATGTGGATTAAGTAGATCAATATTGAAATCTCCACAAATTGCTACCATTTTCTTACTAGTAATATTATTGTACAGCTCGACTAATTTATCTCTGAATGTCTCAATGCAAGTTCCCGGCGTTCTGTATATGCAGCTTATGATTAGATTTTTTGTTTTGTCTAGGTCAATCTCAACAGTAACACATTCCAGAATCCCTGGTAGTGCTGAGGACATTTCATTTACAAGCTTACATCTATATAGGTCATCATTATACAGTGCAACACCACCACCCTTTTTTTGAGATCTGTTAATGTTAAACATCTGATATCCCTCTATTGCCATCAGGGGAGCCTGGTCTGCATTAAGCCAGGTTTCAGAGACTGCTATAGCTGTGAATTTTCTGTTTAGCTGTTTTAAATAGTCCTGAATCTGTGAGAAGTTTTTGTTAAGACTTCTGCTATTGAAGTGTATTATTGACAGTTTACCATCTAATTGCACTTGACTTTTGAATTGCTTTTCAGTGTAATATTCACAGTGGTTATGAATATTATTGAAAAAGTGGTTATCAGGATCAATATCATTCTCCATCTCTTGTGGTTTATGCTCAGCATAGTGGCATATTTTTAGAGTTTGAGTTTCCTCACTCTGTGTTTCATAGTCAGTGTTCATTTGTATTTATCTAAGTCAGTAGCATCTCTGATCATTATACTTTTTGCTTGCTCAGGTGTTCCATTTAGTTTAATCCAAATTCTACAATTTCTTGTCCAGGTTGACTGTATCTTATTATGTTTCTTTAGCATCCGTGCCTGCCGTGCTAATTCAGCGTTTTTTTTTGTCAGGTGTTCATTTAGGTAAACTTGAGTTTCCTTTAGTTTTTTGGCCTGCCTCAGTATGTCATTTTTCACCCTCCTGTTCACAAAGCGCATCACAATTGATTTCTTTGTTTTGTTATCTTTCTTCGGTAAAGCATAACAGGCTGAGATCGCATTGGCTTCTACCTTAATGTCTTTATCATTAAGGAACTGAAGCACTTGGTTTTCTAAGGACATTGATTCACTTATGGAAGCATGTTCACCACTCAGTCCTGTAGCGGCATGGGCGTACGACTGATATCTGATGTCTAGTCCACTTATAACTATGTCATCAATGCGAGAACCTTGTTCAAGATCCTCAACGCGTTGCTCCAAAAGACGCCCGTGTTGCTCCAGGTCCATAATTTTTTTGTCTTTTTCTTTTATTATTGAATGTAGGGCTTGTACCTCCTGTATTAGGTCTAATATTTTGTCCTGCTGGCTAGTCACTTTGGCCAGTTCATCTAACACAAAGTTCAGAGTTTTTTTAATTTCTTCCATTTCCTCTTTTTTGGGTGGCATTTTACTGACCTGTGGATAGAAATAAGCAGAGAATCCGGCTAGGCCTCAACTAGCTCGGTCACTACTGGACCCGCCGCTCCTGCGCAGCTTCTCCGCCGAGTGACGCTGCTCAGCTCCGCAGATCACCGCCGTCTATCGCCGGCGCCTGCCTCCGTCTACCTGGCCAGTTATGTCGTGCACCGCCGGCGCAGCCGGAATCCACCGATCACAGCCACTCGTCGCCGTCTGGCTAGGCGGCTCCTCCGCTGGGCCCGTCTAGGCCCCGTCACCGACCGCCGTCAGTCTGGTCGTTCCTCGGCTGGGCCTCGCAATTGGGCACCGGTTCAGACCACTGTCCTGCTGGATCCAGGTGGCCCCCGTCTCTCACCAACGCCGCGCCCGAGCTCCCAATCGCCGCCTCGGTTGGTTCGTCCTCCTTTTAAATCCTTCTCTCCTCGGCTCCAGATGGCCAGATGTAAAGAATACCTTCTCACTGCTGCAGTTACTCTGGGTTAGCATCTGGGTTAGCATCAGAGGCGAGCCTTTAGAGGTCGGAAACGGGGCGAAACGGAGCCAGATCTGCCAGAACCTTCACCAGGTCAGCACTGGGTCGTAAGGGTATTCCCCACGTTTGTTGGTAGCCAACAGAAGTCCTTATTTTGATGGTTTTGCTTAAAATTCTCGGCTCATATCAAGCATTACAAGTGCAGCACCGGAAGTACCGGAAGTGACTAAGAAAACTATCCTCATGAATTGGAAATCCATCCATCCATCCATCTTCTTCTGCTTAATCCTTTTCGGGTCGCGGGGGGCTGGAGCCTATCCCAGCATCTTTGGGCGAGAGACAAGGTACACCCTGGAGAGATCGCCAGTCCATCACAGGACCAACACTGAGAAACAGACAACCATTCACTCTCACAGTCATACCTAAGGGCAATTTAGAATCCCCAGTTGATGCCAATTAACCTAACTTGCATGATTTTGGCATGTGGGAGGAAACCGGAGAAATCCCGGAGTAAACCCACACAGACACGGGGAGAGCATGCAAACTCCACACAGATCACTGTTGGTCGGGGGCTGGGATCGAACCTGGGATCCCCCGGCCAAGGGTGAGTTGCTGTGCTGCCACAGTGCTAGCCACTCCGCCACCGCGCTGCCAATTGGAAATCAAGAAATAATTTATGTACAACCCACTATAAGAACCTCCTATTAGACTATATTAGTCTGGAAAGAATGTCTGCCTCCTCTAAAAAAACAATTGACTGAATTCAATTTTCTCTGGTCCCCGCTTATTGATTCTATAACTTGAGGGGTGGCAGACGGTGGCTCACTTTCCTTGGCGCCTGCAGCGGCTGGCTGCACCCTGACCGTGGGGGTTTTTCTGTGATCCAGTGGAGCCTGTGTCCTGGGCACCTGTACTGGGGTGGTTGTGCATCTGGCCTGGGGGGGGGGGGGGGGGCTGCGGGGGGGGGGGCTGGCCCTGGGCTGGCCGGCCTTATCTTCCAGGTGGGGCTGGGCCTGGCCTTGGGCCCCTGGTGCTGGGGGGCCATCTTCCCCTCTGGGTCAGGGTCAGTGGGGGTTGCGCCCTCCCTGGGGCCCTGCTGGTGCTCCAGGGGTGGGTGCCTACATCCCAGGGTGGGGTTGCCCCCCATCCTCTGGAGCCTCTGTGTGTCTGTGTGTGTGTGTGTGTGTGTGTGTGTGTGTGTGTGTGTGTGTGTGTGTGTGTGTGTGTGCGCGCGCGTGTGTGTACGCAAGTGTATGTGCAGGTGTACACGAGTGTAGGTGTGTGTGGATTCTGTTATGTATGTGGGAATGAGGGAGTCAGAGTCTCTCTTCATGCAGCAAACAATTAACTTTATTATAGAGCACAGAACTATATACACAGTGGGCCATGCCCGCCTGATGTCACCCTGTGGGTGGGTACGGCATCAGTATGGCTGTCCTTTGTTGCCGAAGATGACTGTCTTGTGTTTGAGTTGAGGTCTATCTCAAGCAGGGTCTCATGCGAGCCACCTGTCTGCAGAGCTCTTGCTAGCAGCTTCCAGCTACTCAAAACTGCTGCCGACGCATTCACTACATCACCACAGGGCTTTCCCAATCTCAAACACGACGCCTTGCCAGTTGGTGTTGTGCCTTCACCAGACTGCCTCTCTGGGCCTCAACACCTGATGCAATGTGGTGCACAAGCGTGCAACATACATTGTTGACAAGGAGGTCGCCCCGCAGTAGCAGCTCACTTGCTAGTTGATGCCATCCGTTTGTCTCGGTTGAGGCTAATCCGCATGCCATCTGGTGTTCACGCCATTGGCTCTGTGACGAGCTCTTCTGCCGCTTGCACCACCAGACATCCTGCTGCTGATGTCAGGACCTGTATCCCTTGGCAGGGAAGCAAGAGGGTACTATCGCTTGCCCAAGATGAACTCTCAGACTAGTGGAGGGAAGGAGTCGTCTTACTTCTCCATTCTAGACCGGCTCCAGAGCCAAGGTCTAGCCACTGCCCATGGGTACGGCATCACACACACACACACACACACACACACACAACATTCCCCTCCACCTTACAAGAGTGTAAGACCACACACACAATCGAGACCCTCCCCAATTTAGGACCTGAATCACGCACTAAGAACACCGGGAACAATGAACAGTAATAAAATAGCCTATCACACTCATCCAAAAAGCAGCTAAAATTGGACCATGTCTCTAAAAACATATAAAATAATCCCATACCATACATACCCTCGTGCACACCAGCAAGATATATATACATATTCATACTTTAACATTTATATGATCCCAATGTCCGTTGGCAGCCAGGGATAAAACCGGCCCAGAGGCCCCGGGCAGCTCAACGGCATGTGCGCCCCTGGCCGCTGTCTACCCCCAGGGTCGAAGCCATCCTCCCCAGCGAAAATGTCTCTTCCCGCCATTAACTGCTTCTCCCCTCCGGCCCCGCAGTGCTGCTGTTCGGCACGCCATCCCTCCGTGTCTACTGGACCGCTCCCGACCACCTTCAACACCGCCGTCATGGCTCCAAACACTCTGGCCCCCTGTGGCTGTACTCCAGGGAAAGCCGAAGCCTGCTCGTCGGCACCTCTTGCTGTCTCGGGCATCTCACCGCACCGCCCAGCACCTTCATCCCGGGCGCTCCACAGCACTGCCTCCGTGTCCAGCTGTTGCTCAATCCCAGGGCTCACCACATCGCCTTCGCCGGCATCGTTCTCTGACCCAGGCACCTCGCAGCTGCTCCCAGCACCCTCGTTCCAGGCGTTCTGCTGCGTTGTCTCCGTGCCCGGCTGCTGCTGTTCTTCCCTGGTGCTCCCAGCCTCCATGGTCCCACTCATTTGTTGTCTATCCTCCAGCTGCGGGGATGACTCCTGCTGCTCTCCCTCTCCACTGTCTTCGCACAACGCGCCGTCCGACCCATCAGTGCTATGGTCCTGCACCGTGCTGAGTTCCCTGACTGGCCCGCCGTCACCTTGCTGTAGACCTTGATGTCTAGCTGGCCGCTCGTAGCCTGATTTTGGTGCAAAGCTAGTTTATCGGCTAGCCTGTCCATAGGCATAGAATGGGTTGTTAGCTTCCCAAAGCGAACTAGTTCAGTCATTCCTGGCGCCAACAGTTCCATCGCCCGCAGCTTCACAGTCCTTGTCTGCCCGTCGAAGCACTCGGCCAGCTGTTCAAAAGCATCCTCATAGCACTCCGCTCCACCCAGCCTACTAAGGATTCTTCCTCCCTCCATGCTGAGAATGTGGGCCAGGAGTGCCCGCCATCATCTCCCGTCGAGCCTATGGAGGCCTAGCGACCTGATGTAACCCTCATACATGGCCCTCCACCATGGCCACAGGATTACTGGCTCTCCCGCGCGCTCCAGAAATGGCACCAGTGGCAGAGGCAGCCCGTACGCTCCCATAATTTGTCTCCTCATCGCCAAATGTTATGTATGTGGGAATGAGGGAGTCAGAGTCTCTCTTCATGCAGCTAACAACTAACTTTATTATAGAGCACAGAACTATACACACAGTGGGCCGTGCCCGCCTGATGTCACCCTGTGGGCGGGTACGGCATCACACACACACACACACACACACACACACACACACACACACACACACACACACACACACACACACACTCCAGATTCGCATGTATATGTGTGGTATGTGTGAGTGTGGATGTGGGTGTGTACATGTATGTGTGAACAAGTGGGTGTGTGTGTTGTGTGTAAATATGTAAGGGTGTGTGTGGGAAGACCTCGTTGGGCAGTGGGGCGTTGGGCAGGCCGCCTGGTGGCCGGGAAGGATAGCAGTTTGGTTTCCACTGTCCCTGGCCGTGGCAGGGAGAGTGGCGCTTTTCCCACACCACCTCCAGTGTTTGTGGCGCCAGGTATGAGTGTGTGTGGGTGTTCGGTGGCAGTTAGGGGGGTTGGCGCAGGTTGGTGGCTGTGTTTCCGTTGGTTTGCCCCAGGGCGACTGTGGCCGCAGGGGTAGCCTACCACTGGCGATGTCTGGCTGAGGTGGATGGTGGGTGGGCTCGTGGGGGACGCTTTGGGATGTTGCTTAATTTTAGTTTATTGGTTTGTCAGGGACCATGTACAGAAAAAAAAAAAAAACATTAAACACTGGGTAAAGATGCTTTGTACCAGATTATAGTGTTCTCACTAATTTCCATCTGTAGTCCCTGAGGCAGGCAGGAAGATATTAAAAGAAAAACAGCACATATAGAAAGCAATTCAGGTTGGGTTTCAGAATCTGTTGGAACATGGCCGATCATCCATCCATGCTTTTTCCTCCAAAACCCTCCGACAGAACTTCTCTTCGGCCAGTCGACCATCACAGGCAGCGTCCGCAGGGGTTCCACAGATGACACCCAGCACCAAATCCCGGGTAAGTTGCAGGGATAATGATGTTGATTGAAGGGGACCAATTGGCGATTCTAACAGCCTCGGAGTCAAAAACTCCATGCTCGGGGTGGAGATTTGCATGGTTGCAGAAATCGCTTGTTGATGGATAGGTCCAGGGTTGAGATGAACGTCCCCTGCTAGAAGTAACAGCAGTAGTAGAGTTTGGGCTATATGCCGTATGTGCCAGTTGATTGTTCGTCTGCTTGTACCAGTAGTTTTGCATGATGGCTTAAAAATCTGAGCTCAGCCATCATAAAGAACATGTCCTCGATAATATAATCCATGCGATATTGCACTTTGACGGCCACCTTCACCGGTGCGTCGCAGATGGATAAGACAGGCACCAGTAGTAGTAGGCCGCAGGCGAGAAGATACAAACCGGTGTTGTAGTGATCATGGTTTCTCTTGTTTTTACCGCACCATTTCAAAATAACATGCGATAAAATGCTTAAAATCCAAAAGGATATCTTAATAATTAGGTAGATGGGATTAAAGGCAGTATATTTAGTATATTTTTGCATGTGAGTGGAGCCAACCAGACCACTCAATGCCACTCAATGCCACTGCCGCCATTTTGATGCCTCTCTCACTTCATTCATACACAGAAAAAGCATTCTCGTCATACACCAGGGTCTCTCCTTTTATATCACCCCACTCCTTCCCTCTGCTGCCTGAGATCTTGCATCACAGTACATTTAGCACATCATCACCCCTACTGTCCCCGTAGCTGCTCCTTCCTGCTGCCTGGGGTTCTACATCACCATAACTTCTCCCATCACAATACCTATTGTTCTCATCTGTTTAATCCCCCACGCTCTACCAGCAGAGGGACTATTTGCCTCTCCTCTGCTTCCAGTCTGAGATGATCATCCCAGCATGGGTTCCCCACACAGTTACCATTACAAGTGATTCGATGGCAATGGATGTCCACGCATCACACGTGATAGCAGTCCTACCCGCTGTCTTCAGTGATTGCATGACTTTGGCTTTGGTCTTGAGAGTGGGGATCGCTGTTTCGGGAACAGGTGAAGTGGACCCCTGACCAAGTGAGCACCCCAAGTGGATGGTGATGAGCAGCAGCAGTGGACAGCAAAAGTCTTTTGAAAGCAAAAACGGAGCCAAAACCTTCTCCAGGTCAGCTTAGTTGTCATCTTATATACACTACCGTTCAAAAGTTTGGGGTCACTTAGAAATTTCCTTATTTTTGAAAGAAAAGCTCTGTTTTTTTCAATGAAGATAACTTTAAACTAATCAGAAATACACTCTAATATCTAATATACATTGCTAATGTGGTAAATGACTATTCTAGCTGCAAATGTCTGGTTTTTGGTGCAATATCTACATAGGTATATAGAGGCCCATTTCCAGCAACTATCACTCCAGTGTTCTAATGGTACAATGTGTTTGCTCATTGCGTCAGAAGGCTAATGGATGATTAGAAAACCCTTGTGCAATCATGTTAGCACAGCTGAAAACAGTTTAGCTGGTTAGAGAAGCTATAAAACTGACCTTCCTTTGAGCAGGTTGAGTATCTGGAAAAAATTATTATTTCAAATACAAATCATTATTTCTAACCTTCTCAATGTCTTGACTATATTTTCTATTCATTTTACAACTCATGGTGGTAAATAAGTGTGACTTTTCATGGAAAACACAAAATAATTGTCTGGGTGACCCCAAACTTTTGAACAGTAGTGTATATATTTGGAGTGTAACAGTATGCCACTATGTCAGGTCAGGCATTGGTTTGCTTGCTACCGGATAACCATGAAAACCGGTACTACCCGTCTCATGGGTCGGGCCGTCGGTGACTCAACCAGCAACCCCGCCTCTCCGAGGGTGTGGAGGGTGAAACTGGGCATCCTGGCAGAACTAAAAACAATATCTGTCACAGGTCTGTGGTGGACCACTCCCAGTTACACGGGATGAGACTGGACATCCTGGCAGATAAGCACATCTGTCACAAGGTCTGTGGTGGACTTTGCCAGTCGGTGCATGGTGACATGCACTACACAAAGAGCAGAGATAAACAAACCTATCATCTGGTCAGTCATTGCAACAGGTGCTGGAGTCAGTTTGTCTTGGCCTATCCTTGCCACTGATAATACCTCTATCTGCCAAGAATGTGCCACTAGTCCAGCAAAAGCTAGCAGAAATGGTCAGTCAGAAAGCAACTCATACTCTCATACTGGCTCCGACGTCACCCGGGTTAACAAGGCCAGGAGTTCCTGGCAGTGGGGGGTGAAGGACAGAGCTGTGTGGAGGAATCTGATCAGACCTAAATGAAACAGTCATTGTCACCCCCGACAGATTGCTATGATGATGATGATGTCTCTGAAACAATTTAAGGGAGAGAGTCAATGCTGGCAGGCTTAATTACTTTAAATCCATTTTTTAGTCTCTGTGGGGTAAAGTCTCTGTAATTTGTTCTGTTCTTCAGTTCAGTGGGGAGCTTGTTCCATTCCATCATAGCTTTGTATGAGAAGGCTGATTGTCCAAAAGCAGTTTTACATATGGGGATGCAACAATGCGACCTAGAGGAAGTCCTTGTTATTCTGGTATTTTGTTCAGAAGTTAGGAACACAAAAGCTTGACATGTGGATTGCCATATTATTATCTCCGCCAGGCCGTAGGCCACAGGAGGTTATGTTTTTGCCAGCGTTTGTCTGTTTGTCTGTCTGTTGGTTAGCAAGATAACTCAAAAAGTTTTGGACGGATTTCGATGAAACTTTCAGACGTTGTTGGAAATGATACAAGGAAGAACTGATTAAATTTTGGGGATGATCCGGATCACTGTCTGGGTACAGGAATTTTTTAAAGGATTCTTTAACATTGTGAGATACGGCCATTTTCAACATGTGTGCAGGCGCAATGGAGGGCGCTGGTCGTCATGTCTGACAAACACAAACTCCGCGTTCCTCAAAGTTTTATGCACAAAAGCACACGAAAAACAGTGGTGGCCAGGGCCCGGCAGCGTGCCTGTGTTTGCGCTACGCTGCAAAAGCTGAGACGGGCAGCTGTCCGGCGTGGGATTATTTGGCAGAAATTCTCCGGGCAGCCATAGGGGCTGCGCAAAAACAAGCTCTCTGCCGGTGAAGCTTCCAAATCCTCTTTTGCCGCAGAGCGCAACCCCAATATAAAACCCACGGCAACCTGTCTACCCAATTTGCATCCGTCAGTGAAGCCCTGAGTGCTGCTTTCAGTGATCTATGAAAACGCTCACAGCCTGGGACTTTGCAGATGGAGGAGATGGACACAACACCAACACTTCAGTTTATTACCTCCGCCAAGGAGGTAATGCTTTTACTACTGAACCACTAATCCTATCATTGTGAATCCAATTGCTAGTCATATGTTTTCATGGTCAAGGAATCTGAAAACGTACACACAAACACTGTATGGGGGGGAACTGTGGCGCTTGGCGGAGGTCTGCGCTCTCCGAGTGCTTTTCTAGTTATTATATACAGTATGTTTGTGTACACACATACAGGGTGTGTACAAGATGTGTGAGAGTGTGAGTGTGGCTGCCCCATCATGCCTGTGGTGCTGGAGAGCACTGGGGTATGACATTGGTGGGTCCTGGGCTGCACGGCCTGGCGCCACTTGCCCTGGGATGGGATTTGTGGGTGGTGGGTGGCTTCCAGAGCAGGTTTGGGAGCTTGCTTCTGGGGGGATGGGTGCTCTCTGAGACCACCCCCTCCCAATCTTACCCCTCCCCCTCAATTATGGGGGGATCATACATCTTATTGGAAACACTTAGGGTTTTGGGGTGGGGGGTGTCGTACGGTGTCGGTGAAGAGGATCTCTCTGTCTACTACTGCATCGTGGGGCTGCCCTCACCTCAATTTTAATCACACTGTAGACACTGAGGGCTTGGGGGGATGGGATCTCTGCCACCCATCACAATAGGTAGCAATGCCCTATCACACAATCCCCCCAATTTTAACTGCACTCTGGTAGTTCACACACCTGCACCCAGTGACACCACACAAATAATACTCACCCATCATGATTTGCTCATGGGGGTTGGGGTGGGGGTCTTCCTCCATTCCTGCTGCCCTCCTTCTGCTGTGGGCTTGGGGCCTGGCTGTTGACCTGGGGCCCGTCATGCTGTCATCATCCCAAGGTGCTACCACGAGTGAATAGGTGCCAGCAAGGGAGTGAGCAAGAGAGTGAGTGAGCAAATGAGAGTGAGGGAGTGATGAGTAGTGATTGGCATTGGTGGTGGTGGGTTGGATTTGTGTGGTGTTTTGCATGTTGGGTATCATCTCTGGGTACTTGCGGTGGGTCCATTGGTTGTTCGCTTCGAGCGGGCATTGGTGGCGGTGGGTTGCTTCTGTGGCTGCAGCTGTCCTGGGGCGGGTTGGTGGGGGTGTGGCTGCTGGTCCGCGCCGGTGGCCTCCCTGGCCACTGTCGGGCATTGGTGCACTGCATCTGCACCATGGATTCTCCAAGTGTTAAGGGTGAATAAGTGTGAGTGTGTAAGAGAGAGCACGAGTAAATGTGAGTGAGTTAGAGCACAAATGAGAGTGAAGCATGTGTGAGTGCGAGCGACTGTGAGGGCGAGTAGGAAAGAGAGCAAGACTGAACAAGTATGGGAGCGGGTGAGAGTAAATGGGTCTGAGTGTGGGAGAGTGAGTGTAAGATTGTGTGAAGGAGAGGGTGAGTACGAGTGAGTGCGTGTGAGAGCATAAGGGTGTGAGTGCATGAGGGTGAGTGTATGTGCTGGTGGGGGTGCTGGACTGAGGGGATGGCACCTACTGGTACCTTCTGGCCATGTGGGCTCCCTTGGATTGGGGGAGCTGGCCCCCGATGGGGCTCTCCGTGCCTTTCTGCCACCTTTCCTGGGCACGGGGGCATGGGGGCTCCCGGAGCTGGCGTTGGCCCCGCTGGAGGGTTGGGGCCGGGCTGGTCTGGGGGCGGGGGCGCACTGAGCCGGCCTCCCTTGGCTGTTCCTCCTGGGGCAGTTGCCTGGTTGTCCTGGGGTTTGCTGACTTTGGGGCATTTGTGCTTGGTGGGGGATGGTGGAACTGTCTTGCTTGCTCAGTGTTTCCGGGGGGTGTTGCTGTGACCTGCCACCCTCTTTGTATATTTCCTGGCAAACCACTCGCACACACACTCACTTTGAGTGCGCTCTCATACACGCAAATCCACACACGAGCACACACACACACACACATATGTTCTTTTACGCTGGATTCATGCTGCATCTCCCCTGTCCGCGTATGTGCAAACGGTAACCTCGTGTGACGAAATTTACATCATCGTCTCCGGCCTGCTAGTGTACGCAGGGCTTTACTGCGGACAACCGCGTGCAGCCCACATTTTATGACCACGCGGCCTGTCCACGACCTGAACGCATTGATAGAGCATGCGCAAGACAAAGTAGACGAGGAAGACAACAGGGAGGCGGAAGATGAGAATAAACATATGTACATGAATCTTTTTGCAGCAGCTTGAGTGGAGAAGAGCACTGGAAAATGGTAATTTCTCCTTTTCCTTGAAATGATGCCATTGTTGTTGCTACAAAAAAAACATGTGCGTCACTCTCGTGTTTATAGCCAGTGAACAAATTGGCATGTTAGTGTATTTGCGCTACCCATAGGGCTGGGGGGAAACTACAAATAACAGTTGTGCGCATGTGTCAACTGCTTGGCCTGGTAGACAAAAAAAGTAAGAATGCACAATGTCTTGGACGAGCCCGGTGTGCAAATGGACCAAAGCTGACCAGAAGGGGAAATGCAGCATGAATAAGGCTTTACAGGTGCAGATACCAGACTCCTGATGAGAGCTTTTCAGAAGAATAAACAGTTTGTCTTCTGTTTGTTTCAGTTGTGTCAGTTTGTTTTTTCTGTTTGTTCCTCTCTCTTTTCTTTTCCCCTCCCCACCCCTCCCCCCACCCCTGGTCAGGTCTATCATAGGTAAAACAATTTAAATAAAGTATTAAAAGTTATTACAAGAGGAGTCTATAAATAATATACAGTACATAGATATGTGCTGTATAAAGCTCCTTTTGGCAAAGTAAATCTGTTTGGCTCAATAAGGGAAGCAGATTTCTGTTCTGCTTACCAAGCTGCTTCACAGGACAAGGGGGAAAAGTAAAGTAAATTACAGTGAAGTATTTGAGAACCTTGATGGAAAGGTTGAAAAAGAACATTTTCAGTTCATATGCTTTTTTTATTGTGATGCTCATTTAGTCATAGAAATGTAATTGTGTGAATGGCAAGTCCAAACACATAGGGTAGGTAATTTGAGAAATATTTGCGAAGCTCTCTTTAACAATAATATAATGGAGTCAATAAAATGCATTCCAGCTTGGCTTACAAAGTGGGTTGACCCTCTTGGTGACAAAAGTAGAGTGCAGCCTTGCGTTCAGTTGACAAAACAGTTCGCCAAACATAGTGTGCAAGGCGAACTGACCTAAATGAACAGGCAATTCTCGGTGAACAATTTTTCTGTTCGGCTCCCGTTGTGTAGATCCTATGGTCCTCTGTCAGCCAGTTAGAGGGTATGGTAACTACAGCGTAGACTATAGCCTATTTCAACTTCATATTACCTAAGCATTCTCCATTATACCCCCACCAAAAACAATATTTTATGTGTGGTATTGTTTTACTGACAAACTGGTATAACCTCTACTCTTAAATTGAGGGAATTGCTCCAAAAAGAAAAGAAAACTAAAGGATATCGCAAACTATCTTACCTAGCCGCCATCTTTGTTCACTATGCGAGCCACCTCAAAAAGAGTTTCGCCAAAGAGAAAATGGTTTGCAGTGACCGTGTCGTTCAGTTACGGAAACTAACGAACAGTTCTGAACAGTTGCAAACTGTTTTGTCAACTGAACGCGCCCCTTGATTCCAGTGCAAGTTATGAGCTCCAGCCAGTTTGGATGTCAGCAGCTGGGCTTCATTGCCATCCCCTTGGACATAGTAACAATTAATAATAAAAGAATGACAATACAGGTGCATCTCAAGAAATTAAAATACCATTGAAAAGTTAATTTATTTCAGTAAATCAATTAAAAAAATTAAACATATTATATACAGTAGATTCACTACACAAAGAGTGATATATTTCAAGCATTTGTTTCTTTTAATTTTTGATGATTATGGGTTACAGCTAATGAAAACCCCAAATTCAGTTTCTCAAACAATTAGAATATTACACAAGATCAATTTTTTTAAAACTGATTTTTAATAGAAATGTTGGCTGACTGAGAAATATGTCCATGTACACACTCAACACTTGGTCGGGGTTCCTTTTGCATGAATTACTGCATCAGTGTGGCGTGGCATGGAGGCGATCAGCCTGTGGTACTGCTGAGATGTTATGGAAGCCCAGGTGGCTTTGGCGCCACGAGACAGCTTTTGTTGTGATGTGGCGCATTATAAATAAAGCTGAATTGAATTGAATTGAATTGAATTGATAGCGGCCTTCAACTCATCTACATTGTTGGGTCTGATGTGTCTCATCTTCCTCATGACAATGTTCCATGATTCTCTATGGGATTTAGGTCAGGTGAATTTGCTGGCCAATCAAGCACAGTGATACCATGGCCATTACACCAGGTTTTGGTAGTCTTGGCAGTGTCGGCAGTGTTGTGTATTCCCATAACAACAATACACGGCACAGACGTGATGGCACAGGTACAGATGACGTCATCAAGCCATGCCTATATTAGGGGACTAACGGTGGGAGTCTTGGTCTTTGGCGCTCCGCCTCTAGCCTGCTACATAGCCTGTACCTCTGTTTTGCTAGCTTGTTCATGTGTTCCACGTGGTACCACTGTATTAATAAAACCACCATTCAGCACAGCCACCGCCTCCGCAGTCTCTATTTTCCAGCCATAACAGGCAGCTGGTGCCAAGTCCTGCTGGAAAAGGAAGTCAGCACCTCCATAAAGCTTGTCCACAGAGGGAAGCATAAAGCACTCTAAAATTTCCTGGTAGATTGCTGTGCTGACCTTGGATGATTTTCCATGTAAATAATGGTGTAGGTTGTTGTCTAACTGCTAAGGTATAAGGTTGTGAAAATATGTAAATTGAAAGAATATAAACACAGACTTGCATAAGTTACGTCATAGTTTTCAAAAAGCTCAGGGGGAAGTAACTAACAGTCCTTTGGATCAGCTTCAGCTCCCAGAATACAATACATTTGTGTTGTTTTTCCTCTTCTTTGGATGCTTCTTTCATGGGTCACAAACAGGAGGTAAGCTTTGAGAGAGGAACCGTCATAATCACGGTGATGTGTATAGGCCGAGACAAGGAGATGTAGTCCACAAAAATGTTTCACAAAAACTAAATATTACTCTTTTATTATACATCAGCTGACAACTTTATTACGTGGAAAATTCTCTCTTAAATTGATAAACATCCTATGTGTAACTGGTGGCAAAATTCGATCGAGATCAAAAGATAATTTCTCTCTTGCCATTCACTTCAATGAGATTTTTTCGATTTAAGATCCTATATGCAGAAGTAGAGGGGGCATGACTTAGGCTCTCTATCCACCTTATTCCTGGGGGTGCCGCTGTAGGAACGATTATGGGCGGAGCTTCCAGTTTCGGCTGACCAAGTGTTAAATCAGTCATTAAGAGGGGAGTAGCAGAGGCATTTAAAATAGCATTTTAAAAAGTTTTTCAAATTCAATTTAATGTGTAGTCCACATACATGTTTTGCACTCAAGTGGCAGATAATTTCAGCTCTTCTAGTTTTTGTATTTTTTGAATGTTTTGGCGTAGTTCTGGCACTTGCTGTGTTCGTGGTTGTGCCAGTAGACTGGATAAATGGAGGCTTCTCCCCACATGGTGACAGACGACATTCAAGCACGGTGTTGTGACGGAAATCTGCTCTAAGGTAAATCTGATTATGTCCAACATATTTTAACAAAATGCAGCCGACTTTATTGTGATGAAGATGTGCTGGTCTGAATGTGCACTGCGTCATTATGAGTATAGGCAACGAGAAGCCATAAATCATGACTCTTTCTTTGTTTGGTAGTGGCAAAGTCCCGGGAAAATCCCCATGAGTGCCTGGTATCATTGGAAAGTTTAGAAATCGTACTTTCTAAAAATACCTATGTTTTTGCGGAAGACGTAACTCCCGACCAATTGAACGTGAGTTTTCTACCTATCTAAAATATAAACAAATTGTCTTTTCTGGGTCAGTTTTCGTGCACTTCCTACAAATTAAATATCATTTTGAAGGTCTTTCAATACAGAATATGGAAATAACGTTACATCAGTTTTGAAAATGTCCTCAAAGTGACTCATTTTGCCAGCACGGGTTATTTGTTTACAGCGTTAGCATATTAGTAGCGGCGCTAACAAACGGAGCTACAGTCTGCCAGGCCACTTTTTAAGGTCATCTTCCTGTCCCTTGATAGTCGTGGCAAGTGGTATGATTATATTGCGGCGGCAAGAAAAAATAAGCAGCGATGCTGTGGTTTTAAGTAGAGTTTATTAAATCATACCGTCGTCCCGAGCTCCGCTCCCGGCGCCGTGCATGCGCGCCGGGAGCGAGCCCACGGCTCTCGGCAGAGGGACACACGGAGTGTGTGTCCAGCAGCAGCAGTTGCAGAATCAGAAAGAGAGAGAGTTTGAGTTACAGAGTTGCAGCATATATACCCAACTACAACAATACATCAAAGAGCATTCCCCCAGCGGTTGGTATGATCAAAGAGATAACAGAACAGGCATGAGACATTTGCATTTGAGAGACATATTGATCTCGGTCCCTCGGTCACAGTAAGGACAGGACGCATGAACACAATACATGAAAGGCAACATTAACATCACAGAAGTGAGCCAGAAGAAGCGGAGCTGCCTGTAGACATTAATTCACATTTCACTGTTCTGTTAATTGCTCTAGCCGAGCGCTGTGTCTGTCCAGTCTGTTTGTGGGGGGTTTACCCCAAACCGCCACACGCTCACTCCCAGAAGGCTCGGCAGGAGGCCGAGGTCTCGATCATTCAGCTTGGGCAGCGAGCAGGAGAAGCTCTCTGCAGGAGGAGGGGGAGGGAGGAGGGGGGTAGTACGTGCCGACCGGGGACGGTGAAATCGCCCGTGCCGCGCAAAAATTGCTTGCTGGTCCGCGACGTCGAGGGGCTGTCCCGTTGAACGTGCGGAGGTCCGCAAGAAGAAAAATTAGCCTCTGACTCCTCTCGTGGCCATGAAGAAAAGCAGGAGCGGCTGTAAGAAAAAAATAAAAGCAGAGGGACTGGCGTGTTTGACTTTTAGGTGCAGGCGCAACCCTAAAGCCTCGGGAACCGCAGACGGCTGAATTCCCCTTGTGTGCCGTGGCTAAGACCATAAAATCCAGTGAGCAAGCTGCGTGCCTCAGGTGTACGAGCAACCCTGAAGGGCCTGTGTGCAGCAGTGCAGGAGGAAGGGGATCTCTGGAGCAGTTATTGTCCCGTGCGTGATGCGCCGTCCTCGTAACTCCCCGGTGCGTGCGCAGGGGTTCCGTGCGTGGGTGGGCCGCTGGAGTGGCGAGTCAGGGTGCAGAATCTTGGTGGGGATCGGCGCAGACGGCGCCGATAAAATCCAGGTTTGAGCTGTGGCTGCAGCTTGGCCATGGTGCGTTGGAGCGGTGGGAGGGAATAGACGATCTTTTGTCCCTCAGGCTCGTGCAGATGCGTTGGAGTGGTGGGAGGGAATAGACGATCTTTGTCCCGCTCAGCCGTGGTGAGTTCAGGTCCACGCGTCGCGTTCTCCGCCGGCCATGGAGGCCGCCGTCATGGAGAGGGGCCGAGGTGCCTGCGCTCTCGTGTGGAGGAGCTGCGAGCGCGGCCGGTCCAGCGTGGATGAGCAGATCTCAGACATGCAGATCTCATCATGAAGAACGGGTCACCAGTGCAGCTGTCTAGATCAGAAGGTTGCTTCGCACAAAGCGTGTGCGTCTTCGGGGTCACCAGTGAAGCGTTCACTGGCAGCGTGTTCTTTTCTGCCTTCAGGTCATGGTGCGTTGGAGCGGCGAGAGGGAGGAGACGTCTTGTGTCCCTTGGCCGGTTCAGCGTGGATGTCCAGACCAGAAGGTTGCGTCGCACAAAGCGTGTGCGTCTTCGGGGTCACCAGTGCGGCAGCAAGAAAAAATAAGCAGCGATGCTGTGGTTTTAAGTAGAGTTTATTAAATCATACCGCCGTCCCGAGCTCCGCTCCCGGCGCCGTGCATGCGCGCCGGGAGCGAGCCCACGGCTCTCGGCAGAGGGACACACGGAGTGTGTGTCCAGCAGCAGCAGTTGCAGAATCAGAATGAGAGAGAGTTTGAGTTACAGAGTTGCAGCATATATACCCAACTACAACAATACATCAAAGAGCATTCCCCCAGCAGTTGGTATGATCAAAGAGATAACAGAACAGGCATGAGACATTTGCATTTGAGAGACATATTGATCTCGGTCCCTAGGTCACAGTAAGGACAGGACGCATGAACACAATGCATGAAAGGCAACATTAACATCACAGAAGTGAGCCAGAAGAAGCGGGGCTGCCTGTAGACATTAATTCACATTTCACTGTTCTGTTAATTGCTCTAGCCGAGCGCTGTGTCTGTCCAGTCTGTTTGTGGGGGGTTTACCCCAAACCGCCACAATATTACTGTTTTGAGGTGCAAGAGGCCATGTTCCCACATTTCTGATGCTGAAGTCATTGTTTTTAAGGAAAAGTGTCCCGTTTCATTGACAACCATATATTCTAAACTAGTACCGGAAGTTGCTACCATAGTTCACGCAAAGCATCATGGGGCCTAGGAATAAGGTGGATTGGCAATAACACCCTCCTCCCCCCCTCCCCCGAAAAAAAAAAAAAGATTAAGCGGTTGGAGAGAAAAAGAAAGAAAGAAAGAAAGTTATTTTTCGGAGTGCAAGTGAAGGCATCATCCAAAGCTTTGAATTTGTTCAGGTGAGCTCCATTTAAGCTAAGTCATGACAAAAGTTTTTTTAGGGGGAGGATTTTATCATTATTTGGGTCAGTAGCGTATAGCATTGTGGTCATGACTGACAGCAGAAATATAAGAGTAAAGCAGAGCAAAGGAAAATTAAAGAAATGTTTGAATATGATTTTTTTTCTTTTTTTTAAACTCCAACTATAGTATTGGCTCCAACGATAAATTCAAGCTCTAAAAAGTTGAGTACTCCTCAGGCCAGGCTTTGGAATGATTGTATGTGTCTTGTTTTGCTTATGGCATCTTTAGTATGGATACAGGTGCATCTCAGTAAATTAGAATATCATTGAAAAGTTAATTTATTTCAGCAAGTCAATTCAAAAAATGAAACTCATATAGATTCATTACACACAGAGTGATATATTTCAAGCATTGATTTCTTTTCATTTTGATGATTATGGCTTACAGCTTATAAAAACCTCAAATTCAGTTTTGTTTTTTTAAATTAGAATATTACATAGATGCATTTTTTTAAAAATTGATTTTTAATAGAAATGTTGGCCGACTGAAAAGTATGTCCATGGACACACTCAATACATGGTTGGGGCTCCTTTTCCATGAATTACTGCATCAGGGTGGCATGGCATGAAGGCGATCAGCCTGTGGCACTGCTGAGGTAATATTGAAGCCTAGGTTGCTTTTTTTTTTTTTTTTTCCCTTGTCCTGTCAGGCAGCTAGGCAAACAGAACAGGGATCTGTCACCCTTAGTGTGCCAAAACAGATTTACTTTGCCAAGAGGAGCTTATACAGTACCTAACTGTGTATTGTATATTGTTGTAAACTCCTCCTGTAATAACTTTTAATACTTTATTATAATTATTTTACCCATGGAAGACCCAACAGGGTGGGAAAGAGGGAAAGGAAGTGTGTGGAGGAGGGAAAGAAAAGGGAAGGGAACAGACAAAAAAACAAACAAATCAACAACTAAAACAAACAAAAGACAAACTGCTTCCTCCACCGAAGATGTCTCAACACAAGTCTGGTTTCCGCACCTGTCAAAGGAGAGACACTTGTGTGTGTATGTCTGCATGCATATATATAAGAATGCGCGCAAAAGAAGTGTGTGCATGTGAGTGGTTTGTCAGGAAACATACGACGCGGAGGGCCGGTCACAGCAGCTCTCCCCCCGGGAGCCCCGAGCAGGCAAGGCAGCGCCACCAACCCCCACAGGGCACAAACGTCCGAGGTCAGCAAGCCCCAGGAAAGCCAGGCATCCAGCCCCGGAGGGACAATCAACAGAGGCCAGGCTGCTTGGTAGCCAGCGCTGCGAGCCCACCCCCCCGGACCCGCCCGACCCCCACCCGCCCAACGAGGCCAACACCCGCCCCCAGGCCCCAGGTACCAGCAGGCCAGTGACCCCACTCCCCGGGGCGGAGACCGGCCCGCACCCCCTGGCGCGAGCCCCCCCAGGCACCCCCACAGCGGGCCTGCCCCAGTGCCTCTGTCGCATACCCCGGGGACCCCCACGCCCAAAGAAGTCCCCTCGCCCAGGGGAGCCCATGTTGCCGAGAGGCACTACCCCCCTTAACCCAACACCTCCCGACTTGCAGACACACCCCTCCACACACCTTCACCCCCACATACTCCCATGTGCACCCATATGCACTAACTCCCTCTCACTCACCCAGACTGACCCATTCTCTCTCACTCCTGTACCCATTCAAACTCACCCCTCATTCACCCTTGTTTCATAAGGCGGCTGCAAAGCAGATGCAG
Organism: Pholidichthys leucotaenia; assembly: GCA_020510985.1. Lineage (NCBI taxonomy): Eukaryota > Metazoa > Chordata > Actinopteri > Cichliformes > Pholidichthyidae > Pholidichthys > Pholidichthys leucotaenia. Next base: position 98,406,733 of record CM035840.1, on the reverse strand, counting down.
CGAGCCTGAACACGCACCAGTGCCCGGCAGTGACCAGGGAGACCACCAATGCAGGCCACAGAAGCAGACCCCCACCCCCGGCATCCACCTGAACGACCAATCAGCAGACCACCGCAGACGCCCTGAGATGCCACCCGACATGCAAAGCACCACACAAAACCAACCCACCATCACCACCTCCATTCATCACCCCCTCACTCTCACTTATGCTCATATTCAGCCCCCCTGTCACTCCCTTGGTTGTATCTATACATTCAGTAGCACCCAGGGATTTTGACAACATGATAGGTCCCGGGCACCCCACCAGGCCCCCAGGCCCCCATGCCCCCAGCAGGAGCAGGGCAACAGAGGTGGGAGAAGACCCCCCCCCGCACAAAAAATGGTGTGTGTGTGTCGGTTATATGATGTAATTGTGTGTAAATGTGTGGACTACCAAAGTGCAATTAAAATTGGGGGGATAGTGATTGGAGCACCGCTAGCCACTGCGATGGGCAGCAGGGCCCCTATCCCCCAAGCCCTCAATGTCTAAAATGCAATTAAAAGTGAGATGAGTGCAGCCCCACCGCACAGCAAAGGTATCCCCTTTGCCGACGTAGTGCAGCACCCCCCCACCCCACCCCAAAGCCCTAAATGTAACAAAGAAGATGTATATTCCACCCAGAGACTGGGAGGTAGGCGGTCTAAAAGCGAGCGCCCCCCCCCCCCAGAAGCCAGCTTGCAAACTGGTTCATGAGGCCACCCACTGCCCCCAAATCCCAACCCAGGGTGAGGACCGCCAGTGGAAGCAGCCCAGGACCCACCAGCATCACGCCCCGGCGCTCCCAGCACCACTAACATGATGGGGCAGCCATATCAATTTCCACTCATCTTACACACACAAACATGGACAACAATAGTCACAATAGTGAACAATAGGCCGGACCCACACAGCGCCCAACATGCCAAGCGACACCCCCGAGTGCCCACGCAGGCCCATGACCACCCACCCCAGACGCACACCAACAGCCGCAGGCTGCCCTGCAACCACAGCTACCCCGGAGCAACCCAACGGAAACACGGCCATCAACCCGCGCCAATGGCCCCCCAACCACCCCCAAGCACCAACACACACCCGCTGCCAATGACACCAGGGGCGATGCAACAAAGCGCCTCACCTCGCAACACAACAGCAGGGCGGCCGGGACAAGCAGGCCCCGAAATGCCAACCCCCATGCCACTAGATGGACTGCCCAACCCCTGCCACCCAACAAAGTTCTCCTACCCATACACACATCCTCCACCCCCCAGACATCCACCCACAGGTAACCGCACCCATACACACACGTACCCCCACCCACCATCACACATGCCCACCTACACCCACACACAGCCCCACCTGCCCACTCAATACACAAACCCACTTCCACATCCGCTCATACACAAGCCCCCGCTCACACCCACTCTCACACACATACACACAAACACACACACGCGCACACCCACACCCGCAGACCCAAGTGGATGGGGAGGGCAACCTAGGATGCAGGCACCTACCCCAGGGTGCCACCAGGGCCCCAGGGAAAACATGACCCCACCGCGCAAGGATGCACTGGGGCCAACCCGCACCACCGGCGCACACCAGGGGTCCAGGGCCAGACCCAGACCCCCCCCCTTCCCGAGAGGTGAGGCCAGCCAGCCGGGGGCCACAGCCCAACCCCCCCGGCCCACCCCGCAGCCCCTCAACCAACTCCCCCCCCTTCCCAGGGCCAGACAAACAGCCACCCCAGAACAGACCCCCCCGGACACCCGCGGTCAGGGCACAGTCAGCTGCCAGAGGTGCCAAGGAGAGAGAGCCACCGCCCGCCACCCCTCAGATTATAGAATTAATAAGCAAGGACCAGAGAGAATTGAATTCCACCAATTGATTATTTGAGGAGGCTGACAATCTCTCCTGGCTAATATAATCCAATAGTAAGTTATTATAATAAGTCATGCATAAGTTATTTCTTGATTTCCAATTCATGAGGATAGTTTTCTTTGCAACGCATGAGGCAGGGAGAACCATGTGTGACATCCTTGCATCTATATTTATTTCACTTAAATCACCTAATATGCAAAGTGTGGATGAGGGTGGAACACTATACCCAAGCCATGCAGAGAAGTCCTCACATGTCTTCTGCCAGAACTTTTGAACCAGTGCACAGGACCACATAGCATCCATAAAGATATCCGGGACATTCCTGGAGCAGTGAGAGCAGATATTTGTGTGACTCAGGCCCATTTTGAACATCCTTTGTCCTGTGTAATGAATTCTATGTAGAACTTTATACTGTATAAGTTGTAAGTTAGAGTTTTTAGTCATCTTAAAAGTGTTTCAACATATTTGTGTCCAGAAACTTTCCTCCTTATTAATCGATAAGTCTGTCTCCCATTTTGATATTGGAAGAGATACGGACTCATCCAGCTTTGATAATAGTCCATGTATTTTCGATATCAATTTAGGGGAACAAAGATTTAGAAACTCTGCCACCTCAACTGGTACCTCTAAATCTGTCTGATTAAGATTAAATCTTGCTTTTATTATAGATTTAAGCTGTTGATCTTCAAAATACTTTTTGTCACTGATGTCATACTGTGACACTAGTTCCTGAAATTGGATAAAATTTCCACCTTGAATAAGATGTTCTAAGTTATTTATTCCCTTGTTTTGCCATAGTGGAAATTTTAATGTTCTCTTTTGTTGCAAGATATCAGGATTATTCCAAATGGGCATGAGTTTACAGGGGACAAAGACTCTGAAGACTCTGTTATTTTTAAAAATTTCCACCAAGCCGTCAGAGAGGAGCTGATATTAATACTTTTAAAGCAGTCATGGCATTTAATACAGGGACTTATAAAAGGTAAGTCAGAGATATTTAGCGACCCATAGAGAGCCTGTTCAGCATCTAACCATGGGTTTTCTAGTGGGGTTGATTTTGTCCATTTTGAAACAAACTGCAGTCTATTGGCTAAAAAGTAATTTAAAAAAATGGTAGATCTAAGCCTCTGCACTCTTTTGCTTTTTGGAGGATTTTTAAACTAATCTGTGATGGTTTATCCTTCCATAAAAATTTACTTATATTTGAGTCTAGAGACTTAAACCAGGCCATTGATGGTTGGGTAGGAATCATTGAGAACAAATAGTTGATTTTAGAAAGGAGCATCATTTTAATGGTTGCGACTCTTCCCATTAGTGATAAAGGTACTGTCCTCCTGTGCGTAAGGTCATCTTGTATTGTTTTTAAAAGGGGTGTGTGATTTAGTTGCAATAACTCTGAGAGTCTGGGGGAAATATCTATTCCTAAATATTTAATATTACCTGATTGTATTGGAATAGTAGATGTATTTGAGAAATTGCAATTTATAGGTAGAACTATTGATTTTACCCAGTTAATAAAGTAGTCTGATAATGATGAAAATTTATCAATGAGCGCCACTGTCTGAAGAAAAGATCTTTGTGAGTTTTCAAGGAAAATCAATACATCATCAACATAAAGACTTATCTTATGTTCTTTTTCTCCAGTTTGAATACCTCTGATATTAACATTTTGTCGTATGGCTGCTGCTAATGGTTCACCTGAAGAGGTGCATCCAGAGCTGCAATCTGTTCATTATTTAATCGTGGTAAATTAATATCGTCCAAAAATTTATTTATCTCTGAGTCAGATGGGTTAGCCTGAGATGAGTAGAGGTTTTCATAAAACTTTCTGAAGGAGTTATTTACTTCTTCAGGCTCATGGGTAATATTTCCAGTCATATCCTTGATAGAGTGGATAGTTGTTTTTTCTTTATTCAATCTAATTGCAAGATATCACCCCGATTTATTACTGTGTTCAAACTTCTCAAGACGCAGTCTTTGTATTAAAAACTGTTCTCTTTTGTTTGTAATTTCTTTTAATTCCAGCTTTAATTTTCTCAGATCGTTAAGTGTCTGTTCTTGTGGGGAAACGGCATAGGTTGTCTCCAGTGATTTAATTTTCTGTTCTAAGTCCAGTACCAGTGCTTTTTCTTTTTTATTCTTATATGAACAGTAAGAGATTATTTTACCTCACATGACCACTTTTGCTGCTTCCCAAAGAACACCTGGGGATATTCCTGGCACATTATTATATTCCAGATATTATTCCCACTCTTTATTAAAGTAGTTAATAAAATCTTTGTCTTTCAGTAGTGATATATTAAATTTCCAGCTCCTAGTTCCCCTTGTAGCTTTCCTATTTACTAGTGTAAGAGATACTGGATGGTGATCATTAATAGCTTGATTTGAACATATTTCAGTGTCTGTGGTGTCCCTCACAATAGAGTTACTGGCTAAAAAGAAATCTAGACGTGAATCTGAACTATGAACTGATGAAAAAAAAAAGTGTACTCCCGAAGAGTTGGGTGAAGAGAACTCCATTCATCGCAAAGACCAAAATCATTCATGTACTGTTTGAGAGTGTCAGTAGCCTGCCATTTTCGGTAATTCCCTGATGTACTGAGCCTGTCAATTGCAGGGTTTAATACCAGGTTGAAGTCCCCTCCTATTATAAGTGTAGTGTCCAAGTGCTCAGAAAGAGAAGTGAAAAAAGTGTGAAAATAGGATGGGTTGTCAACATTTGGGCTATAAACGCTTGCAATACATAGATGCAAATTTTGGACTGAGATTTTTAGTATTATAAATCTACCTTCTGAATCTGTTATGGTATTATTCACAACAAAGCGTATTCTTCTGTTTATCAGTATAGCTACCCCTCTTTGTTTAGAACTAAAGCCGGCTGAGTACATGTGGGGGAATTCTGGGGAGGTGAGCGCATCTACAGACGACTTAGAAACATGTGTCTCCTGCAATAAGACAAAGTCTGCCTGTAGATCATCCATCCATCCATCCATCCATCCATCCATCTTCTTCTGCTTAATCCTTTTCAGTCGATTAAAAACTTTTAGCCTCTTCTCCCTGGTACCAATTCCATGTATGTTCCATGTGACAAACTTAAATGTGGACATGTTTTCACTAACTGGGTGAGTGGGCAGGTGGGGCTGTGTGTGGGTGTAGGTGGCCTGAGTTCCACCACGTCAGCTGAGGTAGCTCGTGCGTTTTTGTCATCTTGGGTCGCACGGTTTGGATCCCCATCGAACATCACTTCCAACAGGGGTCCGCAATGGCCGACAGCCTGGGGGTCAAAAAACACCGCACTACCGCGTACAACCCACAGGCTAACGGTTTGTGCAAGCATTTTCACAGGTCGCTTGAAGCAGCGCTCATAGCCTCACTAACATATGCAAATTGGGTCGACCACCTGCCTTGGATTCTATTGGGGTTGCGCTCTGCACCTAAGGAAGATTTGGCAGCTTCCCTGGCAGAACTTGTTTTTTCTCAGCCATTGTGGATCTTGGGGGAATTTTTGTCAGAGAGCCCCAGAGAGCCCCAAGCCCGGTACCAATCTGCCCGCGCACTTTTTTCTGGTACAGGGGCTGCCAGTGTTCCAGGCCCGGCACACCATTGTTTTCCCCGCACTTTTGTTCTACAGCGCTTAGAGAACCCCAAATTCATTTTCGTCATGCATGATGCCCACAGAACCCCTGCTACATCCGCCTTCTATAGCCTGTTCAGAGTGCTGGAAACTGGGGAGAAACATTTTGTGTTAGACTTGGGGGGGCGTAAGGGAACCATCTGCATAGACAGGCTGAAGCCTGCTTACATGTTGGCAGACGAGCAGGTGGTGCTGACTCAAGCTCCCCTGTGCGGGCACCCTCCTACAGTGGGTTCACAAGTTAGTGTCCCCCCGACAGAGGACTCTTTTCAGAAAGCTAACTTTTTCCCCTCCCCACCCTTTCCCCCTCCAGAGACCAAGCCTTTCTCCTACCCGCTTTGACAGGAAGGCGCTTCGACCGGCCCATGTTACAGCCACTATGGGTGCTTGCTCAAGCCCAAAGGTCCGGAGCGTTAGGACCCCTTCTGGGTGTTCGGTGGGGAATGGGGGGCTGTGTGGTGACACAAAGGAGATGACACTCCACCCAGTACTTTGGGGTGTTGGGGGTGCTAGCCAGGGGCGCTAGAACACCAGGGGGTATGTAGTAAATAAAGATGTGCCTTTCACCCCCGCTGTGCCAGGCTCACACCTGAGGATGCAGTTGTGCGAATGTGTTAATGTGTATGTTGATGGGTGTTCACACTTGGTAACTTGTATGCATGTAAATGTGTTTACCCTGAGTGCCAGAGGCGGGAAGAAAATGTTTAAAGCAGATCGCTTTGGCACTCAGAGTCAGTCTTTTCTGTGTTGGAGGAGTAATAAATCCATGTGTTGTCAACTCGTGTCTTGTCTGCTTTCATCCTCCACAATAAAGCCATTTCTAAAGCTCTGGGACCACAGTGAGAGCCATTATCCTCAAATGGCAAAAACATGGAACAGTGGTGAACCTTCCCAGGAGAGGCCGGCTGACCAAAATTACCTCAAGAGCGCAGCAACAACTCATCCAAGAGGTCACAAAAGACCCCACAACAACATCCAAAGAACTGCAGGCCTCACTTGCCTCAGTTAAGGTCAGTGTTCAGGACTCCACCATAAGAAAAAGACTGGGCAAAAATGGCCTGCATGGCAGAGTTCCAATACGAAAACTACTGCTGAGCAAAAAGAACACAAAGGGTCATCTCAGTTTTGTCAGAAAACATCTTGATGATCCCCAAGACTTTTGGGAAAATACTCTGTGGACTGATGAGGCAAAAGTTGAACTTTGTAGAAGATGTGTGTCCCATTACATCTGGCGTAAAAGTAGCACAGCATTTCAGGAAAGGAACATCACACCAACAGTAAAATATGGCACTTGGGTTCTGCGGCAGGACAGTAATCCAAAACACACCAGCAAGTCCACCTCTGAATGGCTTAAGAAAAACAAAATGAAGACTTTGGAGTGGCCTAGTCAAAGTCCTGACCTGAATCCGATTGAGATGTTGTGGCATGACCTTGAAAAGGCGGTTCATGCTCGAAAACCCTCCAATGTGGCTGAATTACAACAATTCTGCAAAGATGAGTGGGCCAAAATTCCGCCACAGCGCTATAAAAGACTCATTGCCAGTTATTACAAATGCTTGATTGCAGTTGTTGCTGCTGAGGGTGGCCCAACTAGTTTTTAGGTTTAGGGGGCAATCATTTTTTCACACGGGGCCATGTAGGTTTGAATTTTTTTTACCCTTAATAATAAACACCTTCATTTAAAAACTGCATTTTATGTTTACTTGTGTTATCTTTGCCTAATGTTTAAATTTGTTTGATGATCTGAAACATTTAAGTGTGACAAAGATACAAAAAAATGAGAAATCAGGAAGGGGGCAAACACTTTTTCACACCATTGTATACACTAAAACAATTATAATGGTGACCGAACAACTCCCATTCCCCAAACTACAAGATACAACACTTATGAATATAAGTCATAAAAGATCACACAAATAAGCCTGACAAACAAATAAACAAAGGTTTTTAAATGGTCGCTAATATTGCATGTCCCATTCATTTTCAAGAATTTTGTAATTAATATTCACACAATCAAACACATTTTTGTGTTCAGTCCTTTTATATTTGTCAAAGTCTAACATGTGTGATTGCCTACATATAGACTACACCTCTTTGTATTCCACTTTCAAACACACCCTACATTTGGGCCTGTAAAGCCTAATTGGCCTATCTGTTTTCAGACAAGATAACTTGCTTTCTACAGGCATGCAGTTGTAGGACAAGATAAGCTTAAAGTACAGCATAGCGTTTCTGAGCTATATTGCATTAGCTTCTAAAACTGATCATTTTTTATGCTGTTTGGACAAAAAAGCAGAATATTTCCAATTTGTTCCTACCTTATGAGGACAGGTCTATTTTCTACCCCTCACTCTTCATATCCAATTTCAAATCGGCAAGATGGTAACAGGAGTTTCCTGCAACTTCATTTAAGCTACTTGCTCTAAACCTGTTGTTCTGGGCATTTCATTGGCCCTTTTAATAAAAAGGTCTCAGCCTTGTATTCTAGCAACTGCTTGGCCTGTCAATCAGCGCTTGCCTATGGGTTTACAGCTTGCCCTGGGCCTGAAGCCTACATTAAATGCACTAAATAGCATCAAGTAGGTAAGAAAATAGGCATTACTTCAAGATTTTGCTGTTAAATATTGACTGTAGTATCCATTCAGCCTGATTCTGATTGGTTGAGTAGTGAGCTGTGTTGCTGATGAGGTCCAAAAGTTGAACTTCTTTAAACTTTCAGCACCATGCATGCAGCAACAAAAAACACTCACACCTGAGAGCACTTTTGCACTCAGGGCACTGAGCACATTAAATGGCTAGATGGAAAATTAACAGAAAATAATGAGTTAAATCATTTTTATTTTACTATTTACTGACAAATGGGCACCGCTGACATACCAGCTGCAGCCAAACGGTTCTTCTGTCATTAATTTGATTAATTACTGTTTAAAAAAAAATTATAACCAAATATTGTTAAATTATAAAAGGAATACATTAGAATAGGTCTCAAATATTTGTAAAACTGTTCCGTTTGTTGACTTGATGTCCCATTTGATCTCTTTGGTATGATTTATTGCCTTATTTGGGCATTTTGTGTCCAGTTCATTGCTATAACTGACATAATGCACGGCTCAGGAGACACACACGCAGGCTCAGAGTAGCTCAAATAGCTTTATTAACAACAAGGGTGTATGAATGTGTGTCTGCGAGATGTAAATGTATTGGTGGTGGCGTCTGCTTCGGGCACGGAGGCAGGAGACCGTACAGCCAGACAACCCTATGGGAAAAGCACAAGGAGAAGGGTGACGGGCACACACCTACACAGGAGATGTAAAAGTAGAGATGAGCTTACTTGGAGTGAGCAGGTGGCTGGCACAGCAAGGACGAGGTCCGGTAGACAGCAACCTGGAGAGCCCGGTGCAGCAGCGAGGGAATGGAGACGGAGAGGAATGGTCCGCCGCCGGGAAATCCACCTGTGCACAGGGGAGCAGACTTGGAGAGGAAAAAAGGTAAGGGCTTCTTACCGCGATGCTTGCTGAAGTGTTAGAGGTTACTCACAGCAATCGAACGAGTGAAGTCTGACGGCTTCAGGCTGAAGCCCAGGGCGAGGCGGCTTAAGTCCCTCGCCGCTGATGATGTGCAGGTGTGCGTGCAGCTGGCGCCGCTGATGAGCGGCGAGGCGTGACAGTACTCCCCCCTCTAGCAGGGCCTCCTGGCGATGGTTTCTCCGGGTGCGCTCGGTGGAACTCAGTAATGAGGGATGGGTCCAACACAAACGACGAGGGTACCCACTGCCGATGTTCAGGCCCATAACCCTCCCAGTCCACCAAGTACTGCAACCCACGACCCCGGCGCCGGGAGTCCAGGATGGAGGAGACAGGCCAGGCCGGATGGCCATCAATCATCCGGGGCGCGGGTTGCGCAGCAGGAGGAGGGCAAAGGGGGTCGGAGACTGCCAGCTTCACCTTGGATACGTGGAAGGTGGAATGGATGCAGAGGGAGGGGGGAATAGCTACACGCACAGCCACCGGGTTGATAATCCTGGTGATGGGGTATGGGCCCATAAAACGCTGTGCCAGCTTCTTCCTCTCGCCCTTTAAAATTACGTCCTGGGTTGATACATAGACATGCTGACCCACCTGGTACGCTGGGGCAGGTCTTCTGTGCCGGTCCGCCGTGGTTCTGTTGCGCTCCGCCGTGCGTAAAAGCGCACTGCGCGCTGACGCCCAGATGGAGCAGAACTGTCTGAGGTGCGCCCGAACTGAGGGGACCGTTACCTCACTCTCCTGCACTGGAAAAAGAGGGGGGTCATAACCCAGGGACGCCTTAAAGGGGGACATCCCTGTAGCAGAAGAGCGGGCGGTGTTGTGGGCGTACTCAACCCAGGCGAGATGGTTACTCCAAGACGTAGGTTTGGACGCAGTGACGCAGCGGAGCGCAGCCTCCAGCTCCTGGTTGGTCCGCTCGCACTGCCCGTTGGTTTGGGGGTGATGGCCGGAGGAGAGGCTCACCTTGGCTCCCAGGGCGTTGCAGAATGACCTCCAAACCTCAGAGGAAAATTGGGGCCCCCGGTCCGAGACCACGTCCACCGGAATCCCGTGCAGCCTGACCACGTGTTGGACTAGGAGGTTCGCCGTCTCCAGGGCGGATGGAAGACCCCGTAGCGGGATGAAGTGCGCCGCCTTGGAGAAGCGGTCCACGATGGTCAGGACGGTGTCGAAGGTGTTAGAGACTGGGAGTCCGGTGACGAAATCCAGGGCGATATGCGACCAGGGCCTGCCAGGGACGGGCAGAGGCTAGAGCAAACCCGCTGGAGGGGCATTACCTGATTTGCTGGTGGCACACATTGGGCAGGCCCGGGTGTAGCGGGCAGCGTCCCTCCGCAGGCCCGGCCACCAGAAGGACCGTTGAAGGAGGTTGATCATCCGGGAGGAACCAGGGTGGCAGGTGAGCTTGGACGTATGCAACCAGTGGATGACCTCCCCCCGAACCGTGGATGGCACGAACAGCCTCCCCTCCGGTCCGCCGCCAGGGACAGGTTCCACTTCCTGCGCCTTCCGGATCTTGCTTTCTATGTCCCAGGTGACGGCTCCCACAACGCACGACCTGGGTAGGATGGTGTGGACCGTGTCCTCAGACTCCTCAGGGGCAAATTGCCTAGAGAGGGCGTCGGGCAGGCCGTTCTTGGAGCCAGGCCTGAAGATGATGTTAAAGCGGAACCTGGCAAAGAACAAGGACCAGCGCGCCTGGCGGGCGTTCAGACGCTTGGCAGATCTCAGGTACTCCAAGTTCTTGTGGTCCGTCAGGACCACGAACGGCAGGTCCGCCCCCTCTAGCCAGTGATGCCACTCCTGCAGCGCGAGCTTGATGGCGAGGAGCTCTCTGTCCCCCACGTCATAATTCCGCTCCGCCGGGGACAAGCACCGAGAGAAGAAGGCGCAGGGCCGTTTGACTCCATCACCTGGCGACCGCTGGGATAGAACCGCCCCCACTCCTGTGTCCGAAGCGTCCACCTCCACGATGCACTGCAGCGCCGGGTTGACTTGGCTAAGGACCCGGGAGGAGGAGAACTCCGCCTTCAGCGCCTGAAAAGCAGCAGCGGCCTCTTCGGTCCACCGGAACGGGACCTTAGGGGACGTGAGGCGGGTCAGCGGGCCGACGATGGTGCCAAAATTAGGGACGAAGCGGCGGTAGAAATTTGCAAACCCGATGAATTGTTGCACCTGTTTTCTCGATGCAGGTGTAGGCCATTCCACCACCGCCTTCACCTTCACTGGGTCCGGAAGCACCTGGTCGTGGGAGATGATGAACCCGAGGAAGGATGTTGTCTTAGCGTAGAATTCGCATTTTTCGGCCTTCACGTACAACCGGTTCTCCAGCAGTCTTTGAAGGACCCGCCTCACATGGACCCGGTGCTCGTCCCTGGATTTGGAGAAGATGAGGATGTCATCCAGGTAGACGAACACAAAAAGGCCAATGAAATCCCAGAGGACGTCATTAATTAGGCGCTGAAAGACGGCTGGAGCGTTGGTCAACCCGAACGGCATCACCAGGTACTCGAAGTGGCCGTTCGGGGTACGGAAGGCTGTCTTCCACTCATCTCCCTCCCGGATCCGGACGAGGTGGTATGCGCTGCGTAGATCCAGCTTGGTGAACCAAGTTGCCCCCTGGAGGGAGTGGAAGGCGGTGTCCATGAGGGGCAGGGTGTAGCGATCCTTCTCCGTGATATCAATTAGGGCGCGATAGTCGATGCAAGGACGGAGGGAACCGTCCTTCTTGCCCACGAAGAAGAATCCTGCCCCCAATGGTGATGACGAGGGACGGATAATTCCAGCACTCAGCGATTCCTTGAGATAGGCATTCATGGTCTCCTTCTCCGGCGCCGACAGGCTGTAGAGTCGCCCAGAGGGTAAGGGTGCCCCCTGCCGGATGTTTATTGCACAGTCGTAGGGTCTGTGTGGAGGAAGAGACATCACCTTGGACTTGCTGAATACCATACCCAGGTCGCGAAATTCCGATGGCACCAGGGAGAGGTCCGGGGGCGCAGCGTCCGTAGGTGTTGGGGAAGAGGACGGAGAGCAGGCAGCGGACTGTAAGCAGGTGCTCATACAGAATGTGCTCCATGCCGACACCCTGGCAGACTTCCAATCCAAGACAGGGTTGTGGAGGCGTAGCCAGGGGTATCCCAGGATGACGGGCGACACAGAGTTGAGGAGGACGTAGAAGGATATTTCCTCCCGGTGGTTCCCAGAGATGATAACAGGAACAGGGACGGTCTGATGTGTTACTCTCCCCAGGGAGACACGGGAGAGGTTGACCAGGGAGAGAGGAGTCTTTAGTGCTTGGCAGCGGATGCCCAATCGGGTTGCCAGGCTTTGTGAAATAAAACTGTCCTCCGCGCCCGAATCCACCAGTGCATGAGTGAGAAGCCCAGTGGAGTTGTGACAAAATCGGGCAGGCAGCTTCAATTGGGTGAGGGGACTTAACCGATTGATGTCCGCGAGGCCCCCTACAGTGACTCGCAGACCCCACCGTTTGGCTTCTGTGGACAAAGCTCCACCGTGTGCTGGCTGTCTCCGCAATACATGCAGAGATTCAACTCACGGCGGCGTTGTCTCTCCGCAGGGGGGAGCTTTGTCCGGCCCGTCACCATCGGCTCCGACTCCTCGGGGCGCGATGGTGGCGGCGTCGCCAGGGGGCGAGCTTGGAACTGGCGCGACGAGGCTCCACGAGGGCGAGAAGAAGACGACTTCCGCCCCGAGGAGCGCTCGCGCAGCCTGTTATCCAAACTGATAGCTAGAGACGTTAGCTCCGCTAGAGTCTCCGGGATATCCCGCCCAGCCAGTTCATCCTTCAGATCATCATTGAGACTGCGGAGGAAAAGGCCGCAGAATGAACGTTCATCCCAGCCCAATTCCTCCGCCGCTACCCGGAAGTTGATCGCATACTCCGCTGCCAACCGGCTTCCCTGCTGGAGACTGAGAAGCCGATCGACCTGGACTGTCTCGGTACGAGAATGATCAAAGACCTCCAGGAATTGTCTCACGAATTGGTCATAGGTGAGGGTGGCGTAACTGGGCCTCGCCATTATGGCGTAAGTCCAGGTTAGTGCTCGCCCCTCTAGGAGATTCCCAATGTAACCAATTCGGCTATGATCTGAAGGAAAGTCTCCGGGCACACCGTGAAACACGGACTCACACTGCATTATGAACCCCCGCGCTCCGCCGAGCTTACCGCTAAAGCGGGCGGGGGTCGGAATGGGCGTGAGCCGAGCCGGTACTACCAGAGCCTGCTGGACGGCCGCTGGAGCAGCAGGAGCCGCGCCACCCTGACGAGCCAGGGGGAACGGCTGTTGGGGGTCCAAGCGGTCCAATCGGTTAGTAATACTGATCAACTGGTTAAGAATCACCTGTTGCTGGTAAGCTATTTGGTCCACTCGAGCCTCGAGAGTGGTAAGTCGGCGTGTGAGCCCGCCGTCTGCCGAGCCGCTCTGCTGAAGCCGTACTGACATAATGCACGGCTCAGGAGACACACACGCAGGCTCAGAGTAGCTCAAATAGCTTTATTAACAACAAGGGTGTATGAATGTGTGTCTGCGAGATGTAAATGTATTGGTGGTGGCGTCTGCTTCGGGCACGGAGGCAGGAGACCGTACAGCCGGACAACCCTATGGGAAAAGCACAGGGAGAAGGGTGACGGGCACACACCTACACAGGAGATGTAAAAGTAGAGATGAGCTTACTTGGAGTGAGCAGGTGGCTGGCACAGCAAGGACGAGGTCCGGTAGACAGCAACCTGGAGAGCCCAGTGCAGCAGCGAGGGAATGGAGACGGAGAGGAATGGTCCGCCGCCGGGAAATCCACCTGTGCACAGGGGAGCAGACTTGGAGAGGAAAAAAGGTAAGGGCTTCTTACCGCGATGCTTGCTGAAGTGTTAGAGGTTACTCAGGGCGAGGCGGCTTAAATCCCTCGCCGCTGATGATGTGCAGGTGTGCGTGTAGCTGGCGCCGCTGATGAGCGGCGAGGCGTGACAATAACATTGCCCATTTGTATTGAAATATTAAAATAAAAATGATTTAATTCATCATTTAGGCATTTGGTGTCCTGTTTGGTCCTGTTCATTGTTTAGTCAAACGCGGAAAAAAAAAAAGTGCTCTGTGGATACGTAGCCTTACACTGTGAATGGGGATAAATTTAAACTTTCTATCGAATATAAGCTTAAATGGGTGCACTTACCAGATATGAAATGATGACTACAAATTCTTGAATGCTCACTGGGCAGCCAGTTCTCACATTTGACAGCAGCAATCCATAGCTTTCTCCTTTCAGCTTCCTTGGAAAACAATAAAATAAAATCCTCTTGGTGCTAGAATGATTAGAGCAACCCACAGCAACAAAACAAGACATGATGATAACATAAAATGTTGCTAACAATCACAAATCGGTGCAATTTAACATTTTCTTAGTCACGCATGCTACTTATAACATGCTATCCAATATGGCCATGATGAAAGCTTGACCTTTGACCGTGGGGCATTGCTGCACATGGTCCATAGACTGAAACCAGGTCACCAGGCACCTGCCCTCAGCCCCGGTTACCCAAAACAGGTGGACTACACTGGATCCTTGTTGTTACTACTTCATGGACCAATTTGTCTTGGGAGACCCTGTTGGAGGCAAGTTGCCCCAGACAACATGACTCAACTCACAAGCTAGGAACTGAAAATTCATATGGAAGGCAGAGAGAAAAGTCAAAGAAAGGGCATGAACATATGACTGCAGCATTAGAGTGCAATTTTTTTGTTCTATCCACCATCCCATAATTCAGTTCACTTCAACTTTATTTGTATAGCACCTAATCACAACAAAAAGTTGTCTCAAGGCACTAGATATACAGTATAATATATAAGGCATGAATCATAAGTAATTCAGAGAAAGCCCAAACAATCAAGCGATCCCTGATGAGCAAGCACTAGGCGACGGTGGGAAGGAAAAACTCCCTTATAGGAAGAATCCTCCAGCAGAACCAGTCTCAGGGAGGGGCAGTCTTCTGTCACAACTGGTTGAGGGGACGAGGGGAGAGAAGAAGAAAACATTGCAAAGCTCACTTTCACCTTCATATCATCTGTCATGGCCAAGGCCACCTTAATGAACGGGCTAGGCTGGGCTGAAGCCCAGGGGCCTACGAAAATCAGGGGCCTATCATGAGCCAATGAAAAAGATCGCGTTGTTGTTAATTGGTCACATTCTATGTCCATTACTTGATATTCATGTGTGGCTGCTAATTGGTCTAATTTACAAGTGCCCCACGTGCGTTACCAGTAACAATAGCCTATCAGAGGAATTGTTTTGACATGTGACTATGCAAGCGCCGGTGAGAGGTAAGAAGTAATTAGCTTGGTCAAAATGTCCGGAAAAAAGTTTGAAAGTGGCACTCATAAAATTATTGAGAGGAAAAGAGCTTAAAGAAAACAAATTGCTGGACTTCCGGTCTGGACGCCATGGCGACTGCAGCTTAACACTGAAGCTCTCAGACTCAATCCAGGATAACACCTTGAAAATCAAACTTAACGGATTTTTGGAGGAGTGAAAATCAAAAGACAAAATCATCATGTCTAAAGGAAAACAGAAGAAACTGAAATTCTCCAGGCCAGGACACGTATCGGCCGGAGAATCTGAACTGGAAGATCCCCGTTCAGAAGACGAGGAGCTGGTGATAGCTAACAAAAGGGTTAGCCTGAAATCACTATTTGAGGAACTACGACGATTTCGCCGAGATGTTACGGCCGAATTTCGGGAATTCAGAGAAGAATTGAAAAGGACAAACAGCAGAGTGGACCAGGCCGAGAACCGAATCTTGGAAACAGAGGATCGAATAAAAGTGCTCGAAGATTCTGTGCTGGACCTACGCAAAAGACAAGCAGCTATAGAGGCTAAGCTAACCGACCAAGAAGGAAAACAAAGAAGAGATAACATAAGAATTCATGGTCTGATAGAAGGAACCGAAAATGGTTTTAACTCAATGGCAGAATGCGTGGAATCCTTACTAAGAGAGAAATTGGATATTCCACAAACCACCGACTTGAAGATAGAAAAGGCACATCGTTCATTAGCCGCTAGGCCGGCGGCGGAAGCGCCCCCACGTTCGGTGTTGGTAAGATTTTCCAATTTCAAAATAAAACAAGAGGTTGTAAGACTGGCCTGGCAGAAAAAAGGATTTATGCACCAGGAGAGAAAAGTCTACGTGGAACACGATTACGCCCCGGAGGTCCTTAAAAAGCGCAGGGAATACAATGACGCGAAAAAGGTGTTAAGAGAGAAGAAATTGCGCTTTCAGACACCATTTCCTGCGAAGTTAAGGGTCTTCTACGGCGATGAAACGTGTCTCTATAATTCGGCGGAAGAAGCAACAGCTGACATGGCGAAAAGAGGGCTCCCGGTAACGGTATTTAAACCCGCGGCAGACCCGAGTGTGAAGATCAAAGCGCAAACATGGACAACACAAAGACCCTCAAAATCCACGGACCAGCAGCGGGAAACCCAGCACCAGAGCGTCGCGGATAAACTATCCGTTTTCAGGTTGGAATAGCGACCTTTTTTTTTTTTTCCTCTTGAATCAATCCGCACATCCAACCCCCCTCATACAAGGTAACAAACATTAAAGGAGATGCATATTCAGCATGTGGTAAAACATTTCATGGAACAATCATATTATTTGAAACAAATAAGTCTTTGTAATAAAAAAAAAAAAAAAAAAAAAAACTTGTTAAAATAGAAATGTGACAATAATCCACATGTTCTCCTCATACTAACAAATACTGTTTTTGCGTGAATGTTTGATGTGATGGGGGTGGGAGGGTGCACACAATTTCACAGGGTTTAGGCATAAAAGGAAAAAAAAAAAAATCATTACAAGTTTGGATTGGGTTCTGAAACTCACGTTAAAAGCATGGGACAACTTTCAGTGGTAAGAGAGGGCCCTCAACACGTAACAGAGTTTGAGGAATTTCCCTCAGAGCCTTCACTCCATCAAGGCTCTTACAGGGTCTTTAAAAAGACCTCAGCTCAGGAAGTTCTTTTGACAGCTTTTTGTTTTAAAGTTTTTTACACTATGTTCTTAATGTTTTTCTTGTTTTTAATGTTCTTTCAGTTTCTGAGTAGCACAAAAGAGGGCCACCACACAGTTATACTAAACAAAACAACACAATGGAGAAACAGGGTGTAACCAAAATAATTTCATATAATGTAAAAGGAATCCTGAATCCAGTTAAAAGATCCAAGATTCTAGGCAAAATGAAAAAAGACAAAGCAGGAATAATACTTTTACAAGAAACCCACCTAACAGACGTGGAACACAATAAACTCAGTAGACAAGGGTTTAAAATGATCTCTTCATCTTCATATAAATCAGGGAGGAGGAGGGGAGTAGCAACATTGATATCAACCAAAATTACATTTGAAAAAAAATCAGAACACAAAGATAAAGAAGGGAGATACAGTTTGGTAACTGGGCGGCTAGAGGGAGAAGATATCACCCTGCTGAATGTGTATGCTCCCCCAGGGGCTAACTGGAAATTTTATAAAAATGTATTCGACCTAATGATAACTAAAGCTCAAGGTTTAGTGATATGTGGTGGGGACTTCAATCTTAGACTGAATCCATACTGGGATGCTTCTGGTAATTCCCCACATCAAAATAACACCCAAAACAGGAATACTCGGATGCTACTAAAAGAATTGGGAGTCTGTGACGTGTGGAGGGAACTCAACCCCAGTGTAAAAGACTATACATTTTACTCAACTCCACATTCATCTTACTCAAGGATTGACTATTTTTTTATGTTTAATAGAGACATTGGTAGAGTAAAAACATGTAAAATAGGACTGATGGATCTCTCCGACCACAGTCCGATCTACATGGACTTAAATATCCAAAAATACACAAATAATACATTTTCTTGGAGGTTAAATTCAAATGTCCTGAAAGGACCATTGAAAGATGAATTGGAGTCAGATATTCTCAGATATTTGGAAGATAACGATAATGGAGAAGTATCCCCTTTAATACTGTGGGATGCATGTAAAGCTGTAATAAGAGGAAAGATTATTGCAAAACTGGCAACCCAAAAGAAACTAAGACAAGAAAAACTATCCACATTAGAGTCAGAACTTAGGAACCTAGAAAAAGAACACAAAGGCAACACTCATTCTACTGACTCGCTCAAGATTAAGGAAATTAAAAACCAAATAAATGAGATCTACACAATAGAAATCCAGAAGAAACTTACATTTCTGAAACAAAAATACTATGAAGCAGGCAGTAAATCGGCAAAATTGCTAGCCTATAAATTGAGGAAACATCAAACAGAAAGAGCAATCTACAAAATCAGAGACCCAGTATCAAAGGAAATAAAATTCAGAATTCAGGATATTCTTAAAAACTTCGAGAATTACTATAAGAACTTATACTCCCACAAAAAACATAAAAATGCATCCGAGGCATTCCTAAACACATTAAACCTTCCCCAACTTACGGAGTCACAAAATAAAACACTACTGTCAGAAATACATCCTAAAGAATTGGAAAAAGCAATTATGAAACTTAAAGCTAACAAATCCCCAGGAGCTGATGGCTATACAGCAGAGTGGTACAAAACCTTTAAACAGCAACTATCTCCTCTCCTCCTGAAAACATTTAATTATGTCCTCCACACAGGGGAAATCCCCCCCTCCTGGAGAGAAGGGGTCATTGCAGTTATACCTAAACCTGAAAAGGATAAACTAGAGTGCTCCAACTACAGACCAATCAGTGTACTAAATCAGGACTATAAGCTTTTTACCATTATCCTTGCCAAAAGGTTAGAGAATATACTGACAGACCTAATTCATTTAGACCAAACAGGTTTTATAAGACAAAGACAGACACAAGACAGCATTCGACGCACTTTACACATAATTCATCATATAAAAAAATATAACTTAAATGCAGTCATATTAGGATTAGATGCTGAAAAAGCATTCGATTCGGTTGACTGGTCTTTTCTATACAGAATCTTATCCAGTTTCAATTTTCATAACAACTTCATTAGAACTATACAGGCATTATATAAAAAACCAACAGCTAAAATAAGGATTAACGGTAATTTATCATCATCTTTTGAACTGGAAAGAGGATGTCGTCAGGGCTGCCCCCTGTCTCCACTGCTCTTTGCAATCTTCATAGAACCTCTGAGCCAATGGATAAGACAAAACCAAAAAATTCAAGGTATTACACTTGGTCAGAAGGAACATAAAATAGCACTCTTTGCTGATGACATTTTAATATACCTAGGGCAGCCGGACACTTCTTTACCAGAACTAACCTCAGTTTTTTCAGAGTATGGAGATTTATCGGGGTACAAATTAAATATGCATAAAACCCAAGTTTTAACATTCAACTATGACCCAAATCATTATTCACTAAGCAAACTCAAAACTAACTGGGAGTCGGAATCTATGAAATATCTGGGGGTCAATATCCCGAA
Source organism: Pholidichthys leucotaenia (assembly GCA_020510985.1). Taxonomy (NCBI): domain Eukaryota; kingdom Metazoa; phylum Chordata; class Actinopteri; order Cichliformes; family Pholidichthyidae; genus Pholidichthys; species Pholidichthys leucotaenia. The sequence goes on along the minus strand of CM035840.1, from coordinate 98,387,200 downwards.
ACAACTCAACAAAATTATATCACTAAACTATGATCCACTGGTGACAAAAATAAAATCTGACCTAGCAAGATGGAATATGATACCATTCTTGGGTATTGCACAAAGAATTGAAGCAGTCAAAATGAATATACTTCCACGTCTTCTATACCTTTTCCAAACAATACCGGTAGAACCTCCCAATAAAACATGGCAGGAGCTGGACAGAAGGATCTCAAGATTCATATGGCAGGGCAAGAGACCTAGAATCAGATATAGAACCCTACAGCTAAACAAAGACAAAGGTGGGCTCGCGCTGCCAAATATCAGGGACTACTTTAAAGCCGCACAAATTAAAACTTTAGTAGAGATATGTAACCCAGTCTACTCTGCACAATGGAAGGAGATCGAATGCCAAATAACAAGTGACATCCCCCTACAGGCGATAATAGGGAACAATGTCTTACCTAAGCTTTTGAATAACACTAACCCGTGGATAGAGACCCCGCTAAAAATTTGGTTTAAGATAGTCAGAGAGAATCAAACTAAAGAGCCCTATCGACTTCTGCAATGGATCGCCTATGATTAGGACTTTACTCCTAATAAAACAGACACCAGATTTAAAAAGTGGAAGGAGAAGGGGCTGATAAAATATTACGATTTTTTTAAAGGGCAAATCTTAAGAAGTTTTGAAGATTTGAAAAAACAAGGCCTAATAAATCAAGACCTTTACAGGTTCTTCCAGCTTAGACACCACATAAACAATATACTTAAAAAGGAGGTTTTGGAAAGGGCCCAGTCAGGTGTTCTGAAGGTCTTCTTAATGGCATATAAAGGGATCCCAGGGATCAGATACATTTCTAAAATATACCAAGGTCTTCAAGACTTAAAAGGAGACAACACATCTTATATAAAAGAGAGATGGGAAAAAGAGGGGAATTTCACTTTACATCTGGAAATATGGGAAAAGCTAAATAAACAGCAATGGAAAAGTACCTCATCCCTGCAGTGGAGAGAATTTGGATGGAAAAACTTGGCAAGATTTTTCAGAACACCTGCACAAAACAAATTTACCCATAAGGGATTGAACTGTTGGCGCTTGTGTGGTGAAAAGACTGCAAATCATTTTCATGTGTTTTGGTCATGCCCAGTTATCCACCAATATTGGACCAATGTACAGACAATATTGGGGAAAATATTCAAAATTACAGTTCCCTTTTCTTTTGTAACTTTGTATTTGGGTTTACTACCGGACTCACTGGAAAGACGAGGAGAAAAATACTTATTCAATGTTTTAATATTGGCAAGCAAAAAAGCTCTAACTAAAAAATGGATGTTGAAGGACTGTCCTACACCTGAAGATTGGACTAACGTGATCCAAGACATTTACTCGATGGAAAAGTTGACATTCGCACTGAGACAGGACATGGATGGGTTCATGAACTTTTGGCAACCCTGGATCGCATATGTGTCTTCCATTAGATCTAATCTTTGACAAATACCATTTCAATAATGGTTCCTCTCTTTGTTCCAAAGCTACTCAGATGCTCTTTTATCTTTATTTACTTACTTTTTCTTTTTGCTTGTTTTTTACTGGTTTGTTTGTTTTTTTTATTTGTTTTTTGTTTGTTTTTTTTTCTCTTTTCACTTTTTCTTTCACTTTAAAAAAAAAAAAAAAATAAGGGGTGTTGTAAGAATTAATCTTCCAATGTTGTCAGATATCAGGAAATAAGGGAACATGTGATGAAAATGTAAACACTGCATTGCTGTAACGACCTGTATACCCTTTACAAAAACTTAAATAAAAAAAAAAAAAAAGAAAACAAATTGCTCAAAAAATCCCGAAACGTAAAAGATTTTTCTAAGCTGGAGCATTGTGTGGAGGAGGCTGCTAATTACTGCACCCAGGAGACAGGTAGGCCATTAAAGCCCTCACTTGGAGGAGAAGGGAGAAGAAATGCCATAATTGCTTAAATCAGACAGCTGTGCGTGGGACAGTGGACTGAACTTGGTTAAAAAAAACAGACTGGATCAAGCATGCATCCATAGAGTATGACAATATTCGTGAGCTGGACTTAAAGGATGTAAGGAAGGATTTTTCTTTAAAGAAGGCCAGAAGAAAGCACTTCTTTAAAAAAAAGGTAAGCTATGCTATTTGCAGTGCTTTCCAGCCACCTGTGCAGATGTTGTGCTTGTTTGAATCAGGAATACTTCACTGATGTAACTTTATGCTGAAGGCACTAGTATCTGTCACACTGTAAAATGGAAATCTCAGTAATATAAATATCTTAAATCAAGGCTTTTTGTTTGTTTTTCTCTCACAAGACAATTTTTACAAGAATTTCTTTTTGTTGTGCAGTTTTCTGTAAGATTTTACTTGCTTTATGAAAGTTTTTCTTGTTTTAAACAATTTAAGCTTACTTTGTTAGCAGATATTTTTTCTTTTTTGTTTAAGTAAAATTATCTGCCAAAAGGGCAAGAAAATTTGACTTATCAAATTGCTTAAAACAAATTAAAAGTATCTGAAAGCATGTAAAATTTTCTTACACATAAACTGCGCAGCAAGAACAAATATCTTGTTAGGCAAAAAACAAGCATAAACAGCCTTAATTTATTTCATTTTACTTAGATATGACTTTTTGCAGTGTAGTTGTGTTTTCTAGCTCAAAGTTGCATTATTTCTCCCAGAGAAACAAAAATGAGGCCGAAGTGGCTCAGGAGGTTGAGCAGGTCGCCCAATAACCAGAGGGTTGGCGATTCAAATCCCTCTCTCCTCACCTTGCTGTTGTGTCCTTGGGCAAGACACTTTACCCACCTTGCCTCCAGTGTGTCCATGGCTCATGATGCTGGCGTATGAATGTGAATAAATGTTCGGTGGTGGTCAGAGAGGCCATTGGCATGGATTGGCAGCCATGTTTCCATCAGTCTGCCCCCAGGGCAGCTGTGGCTGCAGAAGTAGCTTACCACTATCATTGTCTGTGGAGTGAATGACTAATGTACTCATTGTAAAGTGTCTTTGGGTTATTATTAACCATTATTAAAAAATTGGCTATTACACATTTTTAAACTGAGATTCTGTTGTGGGGTGGGGGTGGGCTACAAAATCTCTCAGCCCCAGGGCCTAATGGCAAATTAAGGAGACGCTGGTCATGGCTTCAGTTGTCAGATAAAAGTCCATTAATATTTTGCTGATACAAATGTTCTACTAGAATTTGATTTTTTTTTAAAATGTATTTGTTGTTGAACATCATTATAGTGTCTTTAAAATTAGAAGGACAGTAGGTACAGCGGCAGAGAAAGCCAGAGTAATTCAGCAGCTGCAGTGAGATTATGGTTATGTGCACCATCACCAACATCAGACTGCTGGACAGAATTGAAAACACTGCAGATAGTCATTGAATTTACTCACAGTTTTACTGTATTCTATGAAATGATTGTAGCTGCCAGCTGTCAGTGACAAGCAGTGACATATTTGATTAAATGTAAATATTTAAATAATTCTTCATATGTGTGTTTCTGATTCTGAGGATATGCTTCAAATTGTATTTTGAACAAAGGAGGTATGGATAGGATTGCTAAGAAATAAGAGTCTTGTCGGCTAAAATGGCTTTTATGAAACTGACATTATGAGCACACTTGCCTGGGAGTACGGAGCTAACAGAGCTAGTCAACACAAAGTACAAAATCACATCAACTAATTTCACTGTATGCTGTACTTAGGCTCCTTATGGACACAGAAAGACATACATAATGTACACACGAATCTGTACATTATATAGACTATGAATACTAATATTATTGCTAATATTCATGTTATCAGGGACGCAGTTCCATCTGTTCCTCTAAAGTCTATCTAGCTTCAGTTTAACGTCTCTGACTTATGCATGTGAGGCTAAAATAAAATGTAAATCATGCTTGCATGGAAAAGATGGTGCTTGTAGTTGTGGGCTCTTACCAGGTGATCTTTCATTTTGTCCAACGCAGGTATTATTGTTTGTCACATGCATCTTTGCTGGAGTAGAGCTGGAAGGTCAGTGTTTTCAATTACAGATTGTATTACTGATAATCAGTATCAGATTCTTGACCATGACATCAGTGCTACCGGTGAACAGAGTAACCTCCTGCAGAAGGTATGAGGTAAAAAAAAAAAAAGGATTGTTTTTATTCCTTTTATTAAAAATTAGATTATCAACAGAGAATATGTAAGATGTAAAAGTATTTTTCCTTAGAATTATATTTTTCTCTTTGGTGGATGTTCTATAAACACCCTGTTTTCCTTTCTCAAAAGAAAATTGAAAAAACAATTGCTTTTTCCTTTTTAAATCTGTCATTCCATTAAAGAATGTATTCTATTAAAAAAACATTAATGCTGCTTTTTAAATAATCAGCCTCTACTTTTGACAACACAATTACAGATGCAATCAAAATTATTCAGTACCATTGCAAAATATGTGTATTGGCAAAATTTACAGACATTCAAATGTTACCACAGAACAAATGAAAAAAAGAAATGTTTAAAGTAGGAGTAGGCAGAAATCTGAGAAAACAGAAAAAAACTGTCTCACCTGTCCGGCATTTCCCTTTACCTCCAGCTGCTCTGTCCCAAAGCGTGATTGTCACTCCTCTCTCCCCTCCACTGGCCTGCACTCACCCTGTCCTCAGTTCCTCCGTATACTGTGATGATGTCCCTCCTTCCTTCTTCCCACCTAAGTACTGTTGTAAATTTTTCAAATACCTTCACATTCGTGTGGATTTTATTGAACTACGAGGGCTGCTCATTAAAAATTTCCCCTGACTCATTTCCCATGGACTGAGAAGAACCAAACTTGGCACAGTTATTAGTCTTTCCCTACATACAGTGGTGTGAAAAAGTGTTTGTTTTATTGTTTTATTTTTAATAAACTTGGGTGGAATAAGCTGAACATCATATTAGTTGCTTATTAAGAAGTTAAAAAATACAAAGCATTATCCCATCACCATTCCAAGTCTGCCTTACTCCCTTTAACTTCCAGGGAAGAATGTGAACTCAAGGGGAGGAGGGGAGATGAAAGCAAGGTGATGCATGATGGACAGAGAGAGAGAGGGTAAAAACACAGAAGAAAGAGGAGTGCCAAAGGATGGCCTTTACTATGAACCATGATGGAACATGCTTTAAGATGTATACAGTGGTGTGAAAAAGTTTTTACCCCATTCCTGATTTCTCATTTTTTTGTATGTTTGTTACACTTAAATGTTTCAGATCATCAAACAAATTTAAATATTAGACAAAGATAAGAAGTAAACACAAAATGCAGCTTTTAAATGAAGGTGTTTATTATTAAGGGTAAAAAAATAAAAATAAAATCCAAACCTACATGGCCCTGTGTGGAAAAGTGATGCCCCCCCCCCCCCACCCACCCATTAAAACATAAATAAACTTTGGTTTATCACATCTTTGGAAAGCTGAGTTAAATTTCTCTACCCACTCCCAGGCCTGATTACTGCCACACCTGTTCTCAATCAAGAAATCACTGAAATAGGACCTGCCTGACAAAGTGAAGTAGACCAAAAGATCCTCAAAAGCTAGACATCATGCTGCGATCTAAAGAAATTCAGGAACAAATGAAAAACAAAGTCATTGAGATCTGTCAGTCTGGAAAAGGTTATAAAGCCATTTCTAAAGCTTTGGGACTCTAGCAAACCACAGTGAGAGCCATTATCCACAAATGGCGAAAACATGGAACAGTGGTAAACCTTCCCAGGAGTGTCCGGCTGACCAAAATTACCCCAAGAGCACAGCGACAACTCATCCAAAAGGTCACAAAACACCCCACAACAACATCCAAAGAATTGCAGGCCTCACTTGCCTTAGTTAAAGTCAGTGTTCATGACACCACCATAAGAAAGAGACTGGGCGAAAATGGCCTGCATGGCAGAGTTCCAAGATGAAAACCACTGCTGAACAAAAATAACATAAAGACTCATCTCAGTTTTGCCAGAAAACATCTTGATTATCCCCAAGACTTTTGGAAAATACTCTGTGGACTGACAAGACAAAAGTTCAACTTTTTGGAAGGTGTGTGTCCCATTGTATCTGATGTAAAAGTAACACAGCATTTCAGAAAAGGAACATCATACCAACAGTAAAATATGGTGGTGGTAGTGTGATGGTCTGGGGCTGTTTTGCTGCTTCAGGACCTGGAAGACTTGCTGTGGTAAATGGAAACATGAATTCTGCTGTCTACCAAAAAATCCTGAAGGAGAATGTCTGGCCATCTGTTTGTGACCTCAAGTTGAAGTGCACTTGGGTTCTGCAGCAGGACAATGATCCAAAACACACCAGCAAGTCCACCTCTGAGTGGCTTAAGAAGAAAAACAAAATGAAGACTTTGGAGTGGCCTAGTCAAAGTCCTGACCTGAATCCAACTGAGATGCTGTGGCATGACCTTAAAAAGGCGGTTTATGCTCAAAAACCCTCCAATGTGGCTGAATTACAACAATTCTGCAAAGATGAGTGGGCCAAAATTCCTCCACAATGCTGTAAAAGACTCATTGCTAGTTATCACAAATGCTTGATTACTGTTGTTGCTGCTAAGAGTGGCCCAACCAGTTATTTAGGTTTAGGGGCAATCACTTTTTCAACAGGGCCATGTAGGTTTGGATTTTTTCCCCTTAATAATAAACACCTTCATTTAAAAACTGCATTTTGTGTTTACTTGTGATATCTTTGTCTAATATTTAAATTTGTTTGATGCTCTGAAACATTTAAGTGTGACACAAAAAAAATGAGAACTCAAGAAGGGGCAAACACTTTTTCACACTACTGTAAGTACCACCAAGGGTCACACACTTCTCTCATCACTTTATGCAGCTGTGGAGACCTCACCTGTAGAAGTCTGCAGATTGCGTCAGTAGCCCTGACTTGACCTCGGAACTCAGCATTTCATTGTCATGGTAGTGCTTACCCTTCAAAAATGACTTCATGATTGGAAAGAGGTGGAAGTCAGATGGTCCGTGGTCAGGAGAGTAAGGGGGGTTAGGAAGGATTTCATAGCTGCAGGACCATGGTTCTGTCTCGGCACCATGCGAGTTGTGAACCAGGGCATTGTCTTGCAGGAGGGGGGACACCTTTGGTCAGCATGTCACGCCGTTGTTTTGATGTCCTTCCACAATTTCTGCAGCAATGACGTGTAGTAAGTCCCGGTAATTGTTGTACCCTTTGCCAGGAAATCTATCATCAATACTCCATGCTGGTCCCAAAAGACTGTGAGCATGATTTTGTCCACCTCAAGGGTTGGACACATTCCTTCTTTGGAAGTGATAAATCATAATGCTTCCATTGCTTCAAATCAACTTCAGTCTCTGGATCATAGTGATGGACCCGTGTTTTGTCCTGCATGATTAGTCTGTTCAAGAAGTCCACCTGTTTCTCTTGGCACATGGCCAAAAGAGCCTGGGAGCATGTGACTCATTCCTGCTTCTGGAAAGGTGTGATCAGTCAGGGAATCTGTCATGCAGACATCTTATGCATGTGCAAGTTGTCATGGATGATATTTTTCCACAGACCCCACACTGATCTTGACATCTTGTGCTGTTGGTGAATGGTTATGCAGTGATGCACCAAAATGGTGGCCTCCACGTGATGGATGGTGTCTTCATCAAAGGTGCACTGTGGTTGCCTGGGAATGGGTGCCATTTCCACCATTGTCTGACCACACTTGAACTGTTGATGCCAGTGCTTGGCTGTGTCATGTGATAGGACATCCTCCCCATAAGTGTCTTTCATCTCATCAAACGTCTCTAGTGTGTATGTCCTCTCAAGTACAGGAACCTGATGACAGCTCTGCATTCAACTGCTCCATTATCCCACTTTACTCCACCTTAGCACCTGTAAAAGAGAAACTCTTAGAAGTTCAGAATTTCAAATTACCACGTGGCCTATAGAGATGCTGTATGTAGTCAAGCAAAAACATCTGGACACCCCTTTAAATATTCAGTTCTTTATTAATAAATGTTCACATATCTATGTCTAACCTTGTTTTTGTTTTTATTTGCATTTTTTAACATTTGTTTTAGCCATTTTAAGTGGGAATGAATGTGGGGGTGTCCTAAAAAAGATGGAGGGGTGTCCTAATTTATTCCTCACTATTTGTTTAGAATTACAATTTACAGAAAATTTGAAAAAAGTCTTTAATTCATTTAATTTTTTAGTTGTATTACATGAATCTCCCAGTATTTTTTAACACTATTAAATATCCATATGTCCAAATATGTTAAAAAAATCACACAGGCTTATACAGGGTGTCCTAATTTTTTCACATGACTGTATGATTATACATGTGCAGTTTCAGCTTCCTACAATTATTAGAAGTGGGTCAGGGGAAATCTTTAATGAACAGCCCTTCTAAAAGTATGGGAACAGTGACACAAGTTTAGTTACTTTAACTCAGTGTTTCCTCTGGCTTAAAGACCTTGGAGCGGTGGCAACATATTTTTCCGGGGGGACGGAAAACACATGACACTATTGTAACCAGGAATATGTTAATTTTATACTTTTTTTTTAAAATTTTGCACAATAACTTTGCATATGGATCTTACCATTTCAAGTATTGTAGTACAACCAAGGCTTGAATCTTGGAATATTGGGCCAGTTGGGGTCCCACCCAGATGTCCTGTGTTTGGACTTTTTACTGGTGTTATCCTTCTCTCCTTCCTCTCTTCCACCCTCTGCCTGAACACTTTCCTCTCCTTGGCTCCTCTCTTCTGTCTCATCTTTCCCTCTCTGAGCCCTGTCTTATTCATTTTTTTTCTCTATCTATGGTGGTATAGAAACAGGTTAGAAAATACTCAGTGTCATGGTTTGTCCTGCATGATATTTTTGTCATGATTTACATAAATGACACAAATATGTATATTTTTTTGTATTTTTATTATAGTGTTTCTTTTTCCCATTGAGAAAGAGTAGTAAAGAGAAGGGAAAAACATTCATCATAGTAATTAACTTACGCATACTTAAATTATATGAACAGAGGTGGGTATGGTAGCCAGAATTTCTACTCATGTAAAAGCAGTGTTATGAAATTAATAATAAAAGTAAACAACCAATAGCCAAATACCAAAAGAACCCACAAATAAAAACTTGAGTAATGACTTCAGTCTTGAAGGTTTGGGTTTTTTCTCCAAAATTTATAACAGTTTTCTTATAGTTTTTTATTTTTCTCTGTAAATTTATCCAAATTTGAAACATTTTCCTCAAATTTGTAATGTCCTCTTGTAAAATTATGACTTTTCTTGTACATTTGAGGCTTTATTAAAAAATTGTGGATTATTTTATGGCTAAATTTGTCTATTTTTTAAAATAAAATTATTGTTTTGTTTTGTTTTTTTAGAAATTTGAAACAGATTGTGGTTAAGTTTTGACTTTTGTTCCTCATACAATTTAAACTTTTCACCATAATTTTGCAGAGCCAGAACAGAACAATAATTTAACTCTAATTTCAAAGAAATATAATTATTATCATAAAATTATAGTTAATGAAATAAATTAACTAAAATGACCAAAGATGTTGTTATTTCTGTTACAGTATTTCTATATTTTTACTGGGTTTTTTTTTTAGAACTCTCCTCACCACCCAGATGACAGGAAAAACCTCCCTTATTGGGTGGCAGTGGCTCAGGAGGTAGAGCGGGTTGTCCAATAACCGGATGGTTGGTGGTTTGAATCCCGCTCTCCCCAGATATCCTGCCTTTGTATCCCTGGGCAAGACACTTTACCCCCAATTGTTCCTGGTGGGTCTGGACAGTGCCATGTTTGGCAGCTATGCCACCATCAGTGTGTGAATGTGTGTGTGAATAGGTGGATAGCAGGATCTGTAAAGCGCTTTGGTCATCTAGAGATGAGAATAAAAGCACTATATAAGTGAATGCCATTTACCATTTTTATTTTGAAATCCAAATGTTGGCAGGTTTAGTTTTCTGAAGGGTGGAGGATGTTGATGGATTTAAATCACTGACTTCAAAAATTTTGATCATTTTAACTTGCTAGGTACACACAGTAACGAACATAAATTAGTTAATACTGTAGTGGTTGGTGAAGTAAACCCTCAGCAATTCAGTCACCCTTGCCTTTCCCTCATTTAGCCTGCATATGAAACCTAACCACACCTGTCTGCTAAGCAACTTATTATTGTTCCCATTCCCAGTGGGTTAAAACCACGATAAATGCCTCCACTGCTTACATAACTCTTCTGCTTTTTTTTCCTCATTAAAGTACTAAAATAAGCATGTGCTTTACTCTGACTCAGAATCATGTTTGCCTCTCGGACAACGACACTAGATAGGTCTGTCTGCTGATTGGAATGGTCATGCGGGCGGCACGCTCCAGAACTTCGACGCACTGGTGACTGTCATGTGCGTTGTTCATGTGCATGCTTGTGGAGCTCATTCCTTCATTTATTTCTTAGCATTGCTGCTCAGGTCTCTGGTGTGGCGTACTGCCATGCAGAAATGTTGCCAGTGGAAATCCTGTAGCTGTTTACCAAACCTTATTCAAGATACAGTTACTGTATATAATATAGGCTTAAAGTACAGACTCTCAACTTTAATTTGAGGGTATTCACATCCAAATTGGACTTACGGTTTAGGAATTACAACAGGTGCTCAAAAGTAATTGGACATGTTACCTTTACTATAAATGTTCATTTTTAATACTTTTTTGAGAATCTTTTGCAAGCAGTGACTGCCTGAAGTCTGGAACCCATGGACCTCACCAAATATTGGGTTTCCTCTTTTGTGATGCTTTGCCAGGCCTTTACTGCAGCTGTCTTCAGCTGTTGCTTGTTTGTGGGTCTTTCTGCCTCAAGTTTTGTCTTAAGCAAGTGAAATGCATGCTTGACCAAGCTGAGATCTGGTGATTGACTCAGCCATTCAGGAATATTCCACTTCTTTGACTTAAAAAACTCCTGGGTTGCTTTCACAGTATGTTTTGGGTCATTTTCCATCTGTACTGTGAAGTGCTGTCTGTTATGTATGAAAAGCGTGGCAGAATAATGAGGCGAGTGGTGAACTGAACGGGACTTTATTATATGAAATAAAAAAAAAACAAAAAACAAGATGGCGCCCACAGCGGCCGCCATGGTGCTTCGCTGCCCTTTAATTTTTATAATTTGTCTGTTTTTGTTCATTGATTGTGCGTCTGCCGGTTCATACACCCGTGAAGAACTATTAAACATCAGGACTCTCACTCCCATGGACCTTCTTCCAGTTTTTTTAGCTCCTGCCGCCGATCTGATCCATTGTTTGGCCAAAAGAGCTAGATGGCGGAAAAGAGGAAAGAGAGGGGGGATTCTCGCTCGGCTACGGAAGAGAGGCACGCGAACAGCCTTGCCTGGCATATTTCTATCCAATGCCAATTCTCTCTTGAACAAGGTAGAAGAACTAAGACTGCTGATGCGATTCAAGGACTTCGCTTCCTCGTCTGTCATCTCCTTCTCTGAGACCTGGCTTAAAGAGAACATTCCAGATTGCGCAATCAGCCTCGAGGGATTTCAGCTGTATCGTGCTGATCGCGTCACAGAGCTCTCCGGTAAGTCTATTGGAGGAGGAGTGTGCTTCTATATTAACAACAGCTGGTGCTCTGATGTAACGGTGATTTCCAAACACTGTTCTCCCGCCCTGGAATTTCTTTTTATTAACTGCAAGCCTTTTTATTCCCCGTGGAAGTTTGCCTCATTCATCCTCGCCGCTGTGTACGTCCCTCCCGACGCGGACACGCGCGAAGCTCAGCGCGTGCTCGCGGATCACATCCAACTTACGGAGTGGAACTTTCCAGACTCCCTGGTTATTGTGGTGGACGATTTTAACCAGAGCAATCTGAGTCATGAGCTCCCCCGCTACAAACAGTTTATTAAATGTCCAACCAGAGGAAATAACACGCTAGATCACTGTTATACTTCAGTAAAGGACGCATATCGCGCTGTTCCCCGCGCTGCGCTGGGACTATCTGATCACGTGATGGTCCACCTCATCCCCACATACAGACAGAGACTGAAACTCACTAAACCTGTTGTGACCACCACAAAGAAATTGACCAGTGAAGCTGGAGAGAAACTGAACACATGCATGGAAATAACTGACTGGGGCATGTTTAAAAGAGCCACACATGATCTTAATGAGTACACAGACACTGTGAACTCATATATCAACTTCTGTGAGGAGGACATTCTCCCATCGCGCACCAGGGTGAGATATTCTAATGACAAGCCCTGGTTCACAGCTAAGCTCAGACAGATCAGGAAGGAGAAGGAAGCAGCGTTGAAAAGTGGAGATAGGGACTGCTACAGAGAGGTCAAATATCGGTTTAACAGAGAGCTGAGGAGAGCTAAATCTGTGTATTCTGAGAAACTCCAGCAGCAGTTCACTGCTAATGACTCGGCTTCTGTGTGGAGAGGACTGAGGCAAATCACCAACTATCGGCCTCAGGCTTCTAAAGGTCAGGATGACAAAGCCCTTTGTCAAAAACTGTCCCAGCATTACGCCCGTTTTGACACCTCGTCAGCTGTGTCCGACTCACCCACTCCACCCAGCTCCACTGCCTCCTCAGCCCCTAATTCATCAAAAGCGGTCCCCCCCCCCCTCCTCCTCCTCCTCCCCCCCCCTCCCCTTGTCATCAGTGAGCAGGACGTGCACAGACAGTTCTCCAGACTGAACCCGCACAAGGCCCCCGGGCCGGACGGTGTGTCTCCCTCCACCCTGAGACACTGTGCGAAAGAGCTGGCTCCTGTCTTCACAGACATTTTTAACACCTCCCTTAAGCAATGTCACGTGCCGACCTGCCTCAAATCCTCCACCATCATCCCTGTCCCCAAGAAGCCACGGATTACTGGACTTAACGACTACAGACCTGTAGTGCTCACCTCTGTAGTCATGAAGTCCTTTGAGCGCCTGGTCCTGTCTCACCTCAAGTCCATCACCACACCCCTCCTAGACCCGCTGCAGTTTGCCTACCGTGCTAACAGGTCTGTGGACGACGCAGTCAACCTGGCCCTCCACTCCATCCTGCAGCACCTGGACTCCCCGGGAACCTACGCCAGGATTCTGTTTGTGGACTTCAGCTCCGCATTCAACACCATCCGCCCCGATCTGCTCCAGGACAAGCTGTCCCTGCTCAACGTGCCTGACTCCCTCTGCAGGTGGATCACCGACTTCCTGACGGACCGGAGACAGCATGTGCGGCTGGGGAAGTCTGTCTCAGACTCTGTTAGCATCAGCATTGGATCACCCCAGGGCTGTGTACTTTCCCCCCTACTCTTCTCCCTTTATACCAACTCCTGCACCTCCT